>OZ008357.1:1846840-2446840 GCA_963931975.1 Cataclysta lemnata
GTTAACTTCTATAAGCACAACTTGTAGGCTGGTTTGTGTACTATAAACCTAATCTAATCAAAACTATACTATTCTTTTTTTGTTTAAATTTAAAAGGAAATATCACAAGGTGCGAATAGATACATGAAAATAATAATTTTTATGTTAATGTTTTGACCATGTAACTTGAGCAAGTAGCCCGCGGCTTTGTTTATGTACTGATTAACTAACTTGAGCATGCTGCTTGCGCAAATAGCTTGCGTCTTTACGTGTTCCAGCTACTTGCACCGCGTAGAACTAACATAAACTTATTTGAAATAAGACTCGCGTACAACTACGGTCACTGGCAGACTAGTCTCCCCGTGACTACGGCCGCTGTAAAGTGATCGAAACGTCGGGTTGATTAAATAAATAAACATGCCAAACATCTAATTATACACGAGTCATAACCGTTAAAGTTGTTTTATTTTAAATGTGTTGTGCTCGTGCAAATATAAGAGAACATTACACCATAAACTTACCCAGTCTCTTGTTGATCCTGACGAAGGGCGGGCTGTCCGAGTTGGCCTTGCTGAAGCTGCGCTCCAGGTCCCCCCTGCCCCGGTCCAGGGTGGGGCTCCAGTCCTGGAACCGCTCATAGTTCCGCACGGAGGACTTCACCGAGGACGCCTCCTGGATCGTGTCCTGAAATGGATGTAAAAGTGAATTAATTTTTGAGTTTAACAGGCTGAGCATTTAACCACTACTCTCTCCGATCATCGGTCTCTCGACATGGTCCGTTCCGTCTCTTTTCTATACATTAATTAATCACTAGCACCTTTACGGTGTGGTGGATAATATAAATGCGTCTTGACGATTCATAAGTGTATTGTAATTATACCAGATATGAATAAATGAATTTTGACTTTGACTTTGAATCAGAAAGGAGTAGATGGCTTGATGACGTCTAACTGATATGAATGGAAGAGGAAACATACTGCGCCGACACCAGATAGACTGGGAACAGGGCAGGGAGAAGAAGAAGCATTTGACCACTATCTCATACATATATTATATATATAATTATATATAAAGTTTGCAAGGGCGGACTTATCTCTACAAGAGATCTCTTCCAGCCAACCCATGAATGCAAGAGATCAACCCCCGAATACAGAATCGCTACTAAAATTTTGAGCACTGCTTAAAAAATTTACGGGACAATACTTGTCAGAATTTATATATAAAAACGTCATTTTTGACAATACTTAAATGTCAAGCAAGATTAACTGCCGCACTCAGAGACGTCAAATAACTTTAATGAGTACTTAATGTCAAAAAATGTCATTTAAATCTAGACCATACATCCGGCAAAATAGCGTCTAGTTTTGAATTGTCACTTTTTGGCATTAAGTACTCATTAATGTTATTTGACGTCTCTGAGTGCGGCAGTTAAACTTTGAGTAGCGTTTCTGTATTCGGGGGCAAGTCAAATAGAGTAGGTGACTCAAAATGCAAAACTCAATATATATACATCATCATCACAATCATCACGAGCCCTTTAATGTTCTCGCTGTTGCGACGCAGCAGCCTTCCCTATGGATGAACGAATATAGGGAAAATGATATCCTGAAATCGAGCGTCAACTGTATTAATTTTTAAGTTTAACAGGCTGAGCGTTTGACCACTATCTCATACATATACATCGTTAATTCATCATCATCATCACCAGCCCTTTAATGTCCCCACTGCTGGGGCACGGGCCTTCCCTATGAATGAAGGAATATAGGGAGAATGGGCCACCGAATATGCTGGCCCAATGGGGGTTGGTGGGTACTAAAGACTGCAGATGCAGCCGGGACCAACGGCTTAACGTGCCTTCCGAAGCACGGAGGAACTCGAGATTATAATTTTTTGGTCATCCATCCAATGACCGGCCTTATCTATACTAATATTATAAAGCTGAAGAGTTTGTTTGTTTGTTTGGTTGAACGCGCTAATCTCAGGAACTACTTATTGAAATAGATTTTTTTTTTGTGTTAGATAGACCGTTTATCGAGGAAGGCTATATAGGCTATAAAATAACTTATATAATGCGAGTGAAGCCGTGGCCGACCACTAGTAATAATAATAAAGCAGTACAGATTACCTAATGTTCTATTCAAAATTTCAATCAGACAAATATACCAACAACAACTATTGTTTAAGTAATACCTGTAACACGAGGTATGTGGATTTCACGGCGCGTTAATTAAGGAAACTTCAAAACGAACACCGTATCCGACCAAGCGAAAACAACCTAAGGATGTAGGCACTTAAATTGTACCAATAGCACACCACGTAATTGCGAAAATACAAACTTGTTTACACGATTACCAACTGTAGGCTATAAGGGCTAGAGCTCAACAGAAATAACATACATACATACATAAATCACGCCTATATCCCCGAAGGGGTAGGCAGAGGTGAACTAGCACCCACGTTTCGCCAATTATGTTAGGTCCCATGTATAGGTGGCGAGCCTATTACCATTTATCGGGCACAAAAGTCGCAGTACATTGCTATTGCTAGGTGGTATAAGAGGAACGCTGCTGCCCAATCCTCATCGCTGATTTATCCTTAGCCGCCTTGTACGACACCCACGGGAGAGATTTGGGGTGGAGACAATTGTATTCTACTCTGCCGTCACCACACGGCTGACAGACATAAGGACCCAATAAATATAGGTGCTGACAGAGGAGAGTGGAAGAAGAAGAAATTATGCTGTGCCGCCTCTACTGACAGTAGAATAAGAAGTAGAAGAGGTGATATTATTTAAATGTCACTCATCAAATGACCCGATGCGAGTCCGTCTAACCCACAGATATATCAATTTTCTAACCCAATTTTAACTCGAAACTAACACTTGTCAAACTAACACCTGCTGACATAAAAATATTGACAGTCGCACGATTACAAGTTTGCCGTCCAAAAACCGAAAGGCGCTGTTGCAGTTTCGATAATAATGTAACAACAGGAAGATAGGTCGTGGCGCGCACAGGATATACATAAGCTATCTTCGTTATGAATAATAAATGGCGACAACGCATATTATATTCAGGCATCTTTTACAATGATCGTCTATGATCGAAACGAAACGTCTTTGAACGAAGATAACTATTATATTATGAGGCTGAGGTATGCTGATTGCCGTGTGATGACGGAAGAGAAGAATTAAATAATAATAGTCACCAATCACCCACCTCTCCCGCGGGTGACGTACAAGGCGACTAAGGGTAAAGACAGCTCGATGCGTAGCTACATTCTAAACGACTGGGGACCTAACATGGGTGACTAAACGTGCGTGGGTGTTATTTCACCTGTGCCTACCCCTTAGGGGATAGATAGGCGTGAATCATGTATCATTTACATGCACCTATTACGAGCCCACGCCCCCCACTCACCTCTTTGAACCATGTCTTGCCTCTCCTCAATTTAAACATTTTAATCACTTCCAACTATCTATATACATATAGAACACTGCCACTATATCCCATTTTCTAATCACATACATACATATATCACTTTACAACACCAAATACTACATTCTTAACAAACGAATTGAGTAACACTAATTCTGTAATTAAATTATTTTCCTGTCTGACATTAATTGATTGAAGGAAAATATGTTGTTTAGTGGCGGGCTGCATGACGCACTGACTACAATGGTACGTTACCATATAGCGCTGATATTAGATTAGTGATGTCTGTTTGTCGATAAAAAGGAATGTATCGATAGACTGCATGATATTGGTAATTCAGTATGCAGTAATCTTGTCAACTAGCTTTATTATAAATATCTATCTCTCTCTCTTGGCTAAGATAACGAATTATCAAACTGTCAGAACATAAGAAACAAAAAGGGGTCAGGAAAAAATAAGCTGGACTAGTAAAGAAGTCGTGTCTGTAGACACTTGTCTGTGTCATTTCAAAATGACAATAATACACTCGATATTATGTGCACAAAACACAATTACCGACTTATTGGTGCCAAAAAACATAATGATATACACACAAAGAAATGCATTATTATATTCTATTCGAAATGCATTTGCACAATTACTTGCCCAATACTTATAAGACACCCAAAGAGAGCCAGAGGTAATGACAATTGCATTCTGCTAAGCTGTTCCGTCACCACACGACTGGAATACGCCACTCCTTTCTCTCACAGGAATAGGCAGAGATCACTTGTTTTCACTTGCTACGATCCTTACATACTTGTTTCGCTTATTCCAACCACATTTAAGCCGATCGTCCACCGCCAACTAAACTAAGCTAAGCTCGCATAGTTGAGCCAGTTTTTCATACATGTGGGATACTGGTTAAGTAAACAGCAGAAATACTGAAAAAACTCTCTTATTATTTAATTTTCACTCTTTTACACACGTTAGCCGTCCTGAGCAGAATCCGCCATCTTCGAAATCGCTCTGTATATCTCGCTCACTCACTCAATCACTAATATTCAGTATTAGCTTGGCTGGCATATTTTGTGGTGGACGCACATGTATGAAAAACTGGCTCAACTATGCGAGCTGAGCTAGACTAAATTATTTTAGTTGGCGGTGGACGATCGGTTTTATGTCCACACGCGTGCCCGTCGGTTTCGGACCTAACTACACATTTCTAATTATTTTAACAAAAAAAACGATATTCCAGTAGGGCATATCGATGCACCGGCCACAACACTACTCGGCCCTTATCATTGGTCGCTCGGCCCGCTAGGAAGTGGTTCGTTTTATCTTGTGTGTAGTTACACATACTACACTGATTATGCTTGCGTGTGCGCAACGCCGATCAGTTAATGAGGCGTAGGTGTGCTAGTAGGCGTGCGACCAGAGTATCAACACCAAAAATAGGTGGCAGGGCTGTGAACTGATCACGGCGAATGATCACATCAACAAACAGAGGTTTACGCTAGTAATAGTAGCTCAATGGGTTAAGTACACGTTTATGTACAGTCTACAGAAAAATGGCCGTGTGGTAACGGCAGAGTAGAATACAATTGTCACCACCCCAAATCTCTCCCGTGGGTGTCGTACAAGGCGACTAAGGATAAATCAGTGATGAGGAATGGGCAGCAGCGTTCCTCTTATACCACCTAGCAATAGCAATGTACTGCGACTTTTGTGCCCGATAAATGGCAATAGGCTCGCCACCTATTACATGGGACCTAACATAATTGGCGAAACGTGGGTGCTAGTTCACCTCTGCCTACCCCTTCGAGGATATAGGCGTGATTTATGTATGTATGTATGTACGTACAGAAAAAATATAGTTTTGATGAAGGAATAGAACTTGCGTCCTCTGCAAATATTCCCACTGCTGGGCACAGGCTTTCCCTATGGATGAAAGAATATAGCGAGAATGGGCAAAACACAACCACCACGACGGCCCAGTGCGGGTTAGTGGGTGTTAACGACTGCAGAAGCAGCCGGAACCAACAACGGCTTAACGTGCCTTCCGAAGCACGGAGGAGCTAAAAATAGTAAATTTTTGGTCACCCATCCAATGACCGGCTTTAGGGAACATTGCTTAGTTTACGCAATCGCAGGCCGAGCACGCTAAGCCACTACGCTAGCGAGCTCCTTCCTCTCCTCGGCTTGTTTTCCCACAAATACTTATTTGACAGTTTATTATAGCCTGAGTTACTGTACTTTTTGACTGCACATAGCTCAGAAAAGGGGGGTGGTGACAGTTGTACTCTACCGTCACAAAACCCTCATTAAAGTAGCGGAACAATCCCTTTGCGAATACAGTTCGAATGCCAAAGTAATGTGTAAATAAATGTGCATTCGCATTGTTCCCTAATAATATCAATCAGCGAGATTAGAGCGGGACAGCCGACAACAACAACAAACTAAAAAGAGACGGCCGACATATTTGCACACAGTGACAAAAAATTGAGGGCGCCACAGTCAGGCTTGATCAGTTACGCCTGTCCGTGTGTTGATTTATGCGGTTACACCAAGCTGCTTGAATGGTGCGTGTGTGCGTGTGATGCGCCGGCGCAGGCAATCATGCTAGGGCGCTGTTTGGGATTATTCCGAGCCTGACCACAAATCCTAACCGGCACTGAGCATTTAAGAAAACATACAAAATTCACGCCCATATCCTTGTCTTCCATGCTGGCCTTAACAGGCGTAAAAGTCGACTAAGGAAGATTGCCCGGAGTAGACCAATAAGCACCTTGGGGCACCCGAATGGTGGAGGGCAAACCACCAACAACAGCATACCCAAAGAGGGTTGGTGTCTGACAGGCGGCCGGCTGTAAAACCTAAGCCAAAATCTTGAGCAGTATGGATTGGAATGTTGTAATCCCAATCACTTTCTCTCTCCACCCCCCCCCCCCCCCCCCACCTCCCCCCCTCCCCTCCGTGGGTACAGGCCTTCCCTATGCATGGAAGAATATAGGGAGTGGGGAGAACGGACCAAAACCCACCACGATCACCCAGTGCGGGTTGGTGGGTATTAACGACTGCCATACAGCCGGGACCAACTAGCCTTACTAGCCTTCCGAAACCCGGAGGAACTCAAGATAATACATTTTTGGTGATTAGAGTACAGAAAAAAACCTATCAACACACACTCCTTAACTTTTACGCGGGTGTCGTACTAGGCGAACAAGACTTATAATAATATTATTATGACGGGGAATAGGCAGCAGCGTTCCTGGTGCAGCATCTAGCAATTTACCGCGATTAAAAGTTCCCGGTGAAAGGCAATAGGTTCGCCCCCTATCGGCTACCACCATCTTATCAAAATCTGTCGCCATAATTGTAATGTTAGCATTGCTGTGTTCCGACAATGTGATAAGATAGCCAGCCCCTCTGTGGTTGATGGTTCCAGGTGAAGCTCGATTCCATCATCATCACTCACCATCAGGTGAGATGAAGGCCAAGAGCTTCCCTGTCAAGCATTAAAAAAAAGGTGAAGCAAGTTACCTCTGAGTAGACAATGGCTTGAGGTCTCGCCTCCCGCTTGGCAGCGCCTCGGTACTGCGTGATACGTGGGATGACCAGCGGAGGCCTCTGCTCCCGGCTGTACACCGCACACTCCTCAGGGGTGATCCACTGAAACAAGAAAACGAAACAATAAAGCATCGAATGTCAAGTTGGACATATATAAATCACGCCTATGTAGGCAGGCAGAAATGTGTACAACCAATATTTCGCTATTTTAAATCCCATAATAATAATTATGGGAGTATGATGAATGATATGAATCAAAAGGGAGTGGATGGCTTGATGACGTCTGACCGATATGAAAGGAAGAGGAAACATACTGCGCCGACCCCAGAAAGCCTGGGAACAGAACAGGGCAGGGAGAAGAAGAAAACATATCTAATAATAATATTATAATAACATATCTAATATTCACAAAAAAAATGTAGTTAGAAAAAGTCGGTGGGTTTACTGGTTAGAATTTCTAGGTTGGCCGAGTGCTATAGGATCTGGGGGCCTGTCGCCTAACTCGATTGCTGATGATAGCTATATTGCAATGCACTGCTTACGGCTATAGCAGCCATCCTGAATTTTTAGGCGGCAATGATTTTGTGCCAAATTCATACAATATCATTGCGTGATCATTCGTTCAAAGCTATCGCTCATAGTTTAGGTACATTTGGTGCGAAATGACAGCATGACGTCATAAACTATAGCTTTTGCTTTAGCAATCGAGTTAGGCGGTAGGCCCCCTGGCCGGAACGCGGAGGACGCGGGTTCGATTCCCGCATCAAGACCATAATAATTATACAATTTTTCTATGTCATAATAAACATTTAGTCGATTTCCAAATTGAACAATATTGACATAGTGGCACGAGCATCGTTTCTTTAGTATTAAATGCTTATACAGATTTCACGGTAGCTTAGTAAGTATCCATTGTGCATGACGGGACACCGTATTTCAATGTTTTCCTTTAGCAAGGCGAACAATTCCCACAGTACACGTAGATGTACAGTAGAGAAACATTAATAGTAGTTAATATTACATTCAATCTAATCTGACCATTCGACCAATATTTATAAATAGAAATAATAATAAACTGTTTATTTGCATGGGATGAGTCGGGGCTGGCCTATTCTACGTTATTTGTTCGCTCCCAGGTCAGCATAGAAGAATCCTACTATCACTACATATATTATCAATAAAAGGCACGCAAAAACTCAACGGCAAACGGATAAAGCAGTGTTCGCAGTAAATCGCTATGTAAATGTTTTTGCAGGAATCGGTCGGGCGGAGCCTTGAAGCGATTAGAATATCTTAGCGATGCGCTAGCGCACGTGTCAGGCCGACTTAACCAACGGTAGCACTCGTAAAATGTATTCCATAGCATTGTTTATTTTCATCACGTGTAACGTGTGAATAAGACTAAACAATACGATTAACAATAACACAAAGCTATGTTCTGTGACATTTATTGCATCATAGGTCGTACACACCAGTTAATGTGTGAAATACCTGTCAGAATTTGTATGATTTAACGACAATTTTGACAATACATTAAACTTGTACTAATTTTTCTAACATTTATATAATGTTAAAATTAAAATCGAATAATACATTAAAGTTGCGCAGGACTCAAACTTCGCATTCGCGGATGAGATAATAAATAAAAGTAAGTAGCCTAAGCAGTTGTGTTATCGATACTAGATAGAATAAAATGCATTTTGTACATGTGTGGTTGCGTTGATATATTTGTAAAATTAACATAGTTTAACACTTTGCTTCATGTCTGTACAAGACACAAAATACATCAGCGGGATGAGACATCCAATTCAAAAATTCCATTTAAAATATAATTGATTCCAAGGTGGTATATTTTAAACAGTACACAATATTCACGACGCGTGATTCGTTACAACATCGGAAGTAATTTATTGTGGCATCCTCCAGACATTCACACCACAACCAACAACGCCAGTCCGCTTTCAAGACAGGAAGCTAGTATCGGACAGACAGACGAGCGTATTCGCGATGATCACATTACAACCCACAAAGGGGACCCTTGTCGAGTATCCTGCCCACGCGCACTTGTCGAAGGATATTGCGAACGTTCGGCTCGGCGTTCACAGTGGTATTGTCGAAAAATATCGATATTTCCAAATCGATATCGTTTGTGGTGTGCCGCCGCGTGGTGACGGCAGAGTAGAATACAATTAGTACAAAGATTTTGGTGGTTAGAAAAAGAAAAAGAATTGCGAAAACCACCAAAATCTTTGTTCTAATTTTTCTAACATTTATATAATGTTAAAATTAAAATCAAATAGAATACAATTGTCACCACCCCAAATCTTTCCCGTGGGTGTCGTACAAGGCGACTAAGGATAAATCTGAATATGATTAGGAATGGGCAGCAGCGTTCCTCTTATACCACCTAGGCTAGCAATGTACTGCGACTTTTGAGCCCGATAAATGGCAATAGGCTCGCCACCTACATGGGACTTGACATATTTAGCAAAACGTGGGTGCTAGTTCACCTCTGCCTACCCCTTCGGGGTTATAGGCGTGATTTATGTATGTATGATATCGTTTGTTCGATGTATCTTGTTTCTGTAAAACCCAGAACCACGGTAAATCCTAAGATATTCCGCAAATGTCCGAATAGTTCTGTGATTATCGTTAATTTCGAACTTTTACCACCATTCATTTGGTAAATTTCAAAAATAAGTCATAAGAGTCAGAGCTAGAACAGACACGAAAAGCGTTATTGCAATTGTGATCGATGTGACATACATACATACATAAATCACGCCCATATCCCCGAAGGGGTAGGCAGAGGTGAACTAGCACCCGCTTTTCGCCAATTATGTTAAGTCCCATGTAATAGGTGGCGAGCCTATTGCCATTTATCGGGCACAAAAGTCGCAGTACATTGCCAGGACGGTGGTATAAGAGGAACGCTGCTGCCCGTTCCTCATCACTGATTTATCCTTAGTCGCCTTGTACGACACCCACGAGAGAGATTAGGGGTGGTGACAATTGGATTCTACTCTGCCGTCACCACACGGCATCGATGTGAAGGAAGCGGCAACATACATTACGTTACATGTATTGTAATGGTCCTTTGAGCCGCATATGAGAGCCCAATCTGCCGACTAGATAAAATGCATTGATCATGATATTGCTCAATACAAGAAATGAGGTTACAGGTTAAAATGAGTGTACATTTTGAGTTTTTACCAACTCATCCTCAACTTCATTTGGTTACGTGACCGTAAGTAGTATGCAATAATTATCATAACTATTCATTGAGTGATAACTGCGAAGTCATGCTCAAATTTGAATTTCATAAGACGTCCATGATTTTCGGTAATTTCGGACATTGCCTACTTTGTACTGATATACACAACATATGACAGCCTCCAGTAAATATATACCTAAATAAAATTAAACAACGGTTCTATAACCCCGAGAAGGTTAAAGGCAAACGATACAACGTTTGTATCGAACGAATGGCGAGACACCCATGTTTTAATGGAAAATTCAAGAAAAATAAAACTTAAGTCATAGCCGTATGAGCTAGATCTCTTTGCCTTCCATGAAAAGGGATAATTAAAATAACAACGAACAGACAGATGTCAATTTTGCGTCGACCGTCTACCGACCATGGTGTGGTGTTTCCTCATCGTTTTTCTCAGTAATACGTCAGTTTCATACATTTCCCTGAGTCTAACGTGCTGGTCAATCGTTGAATATAGTCACTTGTATTTCAAAAAGTTCGTGCCTTATTTATCATAAAATCATTGAGACTTAGCATTCCATGGATTCATCGTGCGGGTGGCAGCGCTTGGGACTTATGACGGTTTACGAAGGCCCTTCACAATAAATCATAATCCTCTTTGTTTTGTGAGCAATATATTAATACCAAAGCTAGAGGTGGTCATTTAAGTAGACGGCCGCGTTACGCCATCATTGGGTGCGCTAATGAAATGTCAGTGCGCGATGCATAACTTTTGACATTTATTGAGGACCATAATGTGAACGTGATTGCACGTTACAATTGCGTTTGCGTAACCATTAACGCTTAACTTAATACTCGGCTAAGTGCACTGGTATTGGGCATTTTATACAAACTTTCTCGTCCGAAAACTTTAACATTTAACTTTATTTTATATATTTAGATTATTTTCATGGGACTTGCTTTGCTTGTTTTCTTATAAATAATTTACATAAATTATACGTGTCACAGTTATATTTTCACAGATATAACATATATAAATTACGCCAAATGGCAAGCCATGGTCCCATGTTATAGGGGTAACATACCCGCCATATGGTGGCGGCAGATTAGAATACAATTGTCACCACCCCCAATTTGAGACCTTGTTTGCATGCCTACTATTTTAATTGTATAATATTATGTTGTCTCAATAATCGTTTTTCTTTCTTTCTTTCTTTCTTTCAAGCTCTCACGTTGGTGTAGTACCTACAAGCATAGGAGATTAAGGGTTAAGACAAAGTGAAAAGTTTGTTCATTGCATTGTGAAACCTAGCCCATTAGATATAAGTCAACATTGTAAGCAGTGTGGTGACGGCAGGGTAGAATACAATTGTCACCACCCCTAATCTCTCCCGCGGGGGTCGTACAAGGCGACTAAGGATAAATCAAGGATGAGGAACTGACAGCAGCGTTCCCCTTATACCACCTAGCAATAGCAATGTACTGCGACTTTTGTGCCCGATAAATAGCAATAGGCTCGCCACCTATTACGTGGGACCTAACATAATTGCCTAACATAATTTTCGGTATCTAGCGTCTTGACGATTCATAAGTGTATTGTAATCATACCAGATATGAATAAAGGAATTTTGACTTTGACTTTGATTAGCGAAACGTGGGTGCTAGTTTCACCTCTGCCTACCCCTTCGGGGATATAGGCGTGATTTATGTATGTATGTAATCTTTGTCATTTTGCATGGTTGTTACCTCTTTTGTATATATAATTAAATTAAATATCATAAATTATCGCCTACTCAGCGTGTGACGTCAAACATATAGTAACCTCCAAACTGATAGTTGAATCATGACCACGGGACCTAATAGATGACCGGACAATGATTCATAATCGGATCCTGTCTGACATAATCCAATCATAGTAGTATGACATACAATTGTCTTACGATTTGTTCCATTCATTATAGTATAGGATCCCGCTATGAACGACCTTCACCGAGATGTTTATTTTGATGAAACGTATTTTATATTTAATTTAATATGTCGATAAATATATTGCATACGCATTTATGTTTTGTGTCTACCTGACACTTCAAAACTAGTCGCTATCCTTGCCGGGTCTATGGTCTAGATTTGAATGAAATTTTTTGACATTAAATACTCATTAAAGTTAATTGACGTCTCTGAGTGCGGCAGTTAAGTACTTAATTAACGTCATCCGTCATACCGCCGTGTGGTGATGGCAGAGTAGAATACAATTGTCACCACCCCCATCTCTCCCGTGGGTATCGTACAAGGCGACTAAGAATGATGTGATGAGCAATGGGCAGGAGCGTTACTCTTACACCACCAGCAATACTGCGATTTCCGTGCCCGATAAATGGCAATAGGCTCGCCACCTATTACATGACCTAACCTGATTGGCGAAACGTGGGTGTTAATTAACTTCTGTCTTTCTCTTCGGGGATATATGTAGGCGTGATTTATTTAGTTACGTATGTAAATACTCTAAATTAAAATATTCTAGCAAATTCCATGCTCATTAAAACTTAAAATTATCAGTTAATCACGCCATGCGTCGTTGCATTCGAAGTAAACAACCGAAATCGCGTTGTTTAATTGTTAAACTATTCATTAGCAATGCAATTTTGAGATGTCGAGTGTTGAATTGATTGCAATATGGCGTAGGCTCGCAAGAATACGTAAATTGGTCTTATCGCGGTGTTTTATGTTCAGTGGCTGTGGCGTCTGATAATAAAATATAACTAATGCTACAAGACAATGTATGTTCGTTGTTTTGTACATACATACATAAATCACGCCTATATCAAGCCATTTCGGTGGAGACTGGCCGCTTGCCTTACACAAATCCGGCTCTTTGCGGTGGTGACAATTCAATAGGTATTCTTTGTGACAATTGAATTCTGCACTGCCGTCACCACGTGCTAGGTACAACTCAAGTCTTATCCAGAGCAAAATATTAATAATTTACTTTCTTTAAAGTCTTATCATCATCATGATCACCAGCCTTCTGATGCCCACAGTGCTGGAGCACAGGCCTTTACTATGAATGGAAGAATATAGGGAGAATAGGCCATACCCACTACGCAGGCCCAACACGTAGGTGCGTAATACCGACTTCAAATGCAGCCGGGAACAACGGCTTAACGTTCCTTCAGATGCACGGAGGAGATCGCGATACATGTTTCGTCACCCATCCAATGAGTAAACATTGCTTAGTTTACGTAATCGCAGGCCTTGAGCTCTATGCCACTGCGGTAGCGAGCTCCTCTGCAAGTCTCAATAATATTATACTGATACAAACAATATATTGTAGTTAGAAAAAGTTCTATAAAATTATAGTCTTGCGGTAATTTTGCTTGATGCGGTATTTTTCTAATATTTAGGTATTTAATGTTCAAATTAAAATCAGAACAGTAACAATATACACAGGCAAATGATTGGCTGAAAAACCAAGGTCACCAAGCTGTGACTCCTTCGAAAAAAGACAAGATGTCATTTTAATTGGCGCCAATCAGAACCCCGTATCCAATAGCGCGCCTTTAATTTATCATTGCAAGTTGAATCATTGACCCCGGAGTCAATGTGAGTGAATGGCTGCCTCCATTCATCGTGCCCCGTCCCTGTTTGGCGCCAAGCGGCCAAGCGAGACAGCTGGACCCCGGAAACAATGTCAATGAGATGTAATTAGCGATGGCACTGTACGTACAATGGTAATTTTCGTGTGTCCAATGTGATAAGCATTATGCACGCACTCATGGCGTCAAGGGTAAAACAAAAATTTAGCCATACGGTGACCCGCCTTCTCTCTACCTCTCGTAGCACGGGACGCGGAGAAAATCTCCTCGGGGAGAAGAAAACATTTTCCTCTCGCTCTAACTCCCGCTTAATCCCGAGACAAAACACTGTCAAGCGGTGGAGAGAGATTTTGTCCACGTCCCGTGATAAGCCTACAGGGGGTGTTGTACAAGGCGACTGAGCGTAAAGACAGCGATGAGTGATAGGCAGCAGCGTTTCTCTTAAACCACGTAGCGATGTATATGTATACTGCGAAACGTGGGTGTTAATTCACCCCTGCACAGCACCCCTTCGGAGATATAGGCGTGATTTGTGTATGTCTTATTTTGCCATGACTGTGAATTGTTGACGACCATAGAGCAGACAGATATCGCCATGTGCTTCCAAGAACTTGAGGAAGATTTGGCTCTATTTGATCTATTTGATGCCTGGGCTTTCCCAAATAAAATAAAAGTTTTCATTACGAAAAAACATTTCAATAAAAACCAAGAACAACCTCCAAACACTATAAAGAATTGACTGTATGGGTTAGCGCCCTTTGCCTTCCGCGATGGCAAAAGAAAGTAAAAAAAAAATGAAAAGTAAAAAGAACAAAGTTTAAAATCGAACATCCTCATCCTCAATCAAACCGTCAGTAGCTGTTGCCTATAACATAAACATTTTTAAACACAACATAATAACACCACGTCGGATCATCGGATATGGAACACATTTTGCCTATTTTAATAACTTCCAATACGGGAGAGCGCCTTTACATTAGCCCGGAATCGATGGAGTGTTTCTAAAATTAAAATTTTATAACATGTCGTAGGCAGAGTGTTGATATAGGTACTTTATGAAACGCCTAAGAAAATACTACATGTAGGCCTAGAACGGGACGTGGACAAACTCTCTCTCTACCAATAATTGTCAGTATTTTTTCTCGAGATTTATTGCAGAAAACGGATACCCAGTCTATAGTCTTCCGTATTTAGTTTAATCTTCTTGTTCTGTTTCTTCTTGCCCTTATCCCGCTCTTGGCGGGGTCGGCATAACATGTGCTCTTCTTCCACTGCTATCTATCCATCTTCAGTAACTCTATTTGACGGTATTTAGCAGCTTTGGCAGCTTAACATTTCAGTCTTACATCAATGAAATTTTGCATTTTCTTTACTTACCTACATAGATGTATTTCAATTCACCTCCAATCCCTTCGTTGGACGGAGCTGATAGGTGGGATTGTCGGATATATTTATTTATTAAAAAATGTTTTATCTACTTAATATTTTATGACGTTTGTTTTTCCCTCCATTTTTTTCTTCATACTACATACATACATACATAAATCACGCCTATATCCCCGAAGGGGTAGGCAGAGGTGAATTAACACCCACTTTTCGCCAATTATGTTCGGTCCCATGTAACATGTGGCGAGCCTATTGCCATATATCGGGCACATAAATCGCAGTACAAATTTATATTGCTAGGTGGTATGAGAGAAATGCTGCTGCCCATTACTCATTGCTGTCTTTACCCTTAGTCGCCTTGTACGACACCATGGGAGAGAAGGGGGTGGTGACAATTGTATTCTGCTCTGCCGTCACCACACGGCCCTTCATACAGTCCTATTTAAATTAAAACTAATGTTTTTGCACGTTTATATTGATTCAAAAACCTACTCTACTTAATAAAACATCAATGAATTAGATTTTGATTTTGATTTAATATTGATTATTAATATTATGGCGTTTGTTTTTCTCTCTAACGTTTTATGTTAACTAATGTGTTTTGCACAAGTCTGATATATGAAAACAAAAACCTAAACTTAACATAAGAATTGGATAAGGACACATTAAAAGTCAGATTCATTATATTATCGTTTTCGTGACTATGTGACTAACTGCCGCACTCAGAGACGTCAATTAACTTTAATGAGTACTTAATGTCAAAAATTTTCATTCAAGTCTAGACCATAGACCCGGCAAGAATATCGACTAGTTTTGAATTGTAATTTTTTGACGTTGAGTACTCATTAACGTTATTTGACGTCTCTGAGTGCGGCAGTAAATAATTCCTTCATTATTATTTTCTAATCGTATTGCGTGTGACGTGTGCGCAGTCACCGTCGAACATCAAAATGATTCATCGCTACGACAATGACAACACTTACATTGCGAAGACGGCGCCTATCTTTGATTCTATAATATGTCCACAGTAATGTTATCTTTAAGTATGTATTTAAATATTCACATTCCCATTGCTCACACGATAGCGTTTTTAATGCATTTTTTTTACTAAATCTAAATGTTTCTTTCTCAGAAGGCGCCAATGTGGGCGTCCTTTGTATGAATGAATCTACCGTAAAAGCTCCATTCATACATTATCATTTGGATGAAAACATTCCAATCCGTATTGATCAAGGCTTTGGTTCTACAGCCCCTGACACCAACCCTCATTAGGTATTGACTATGATTGGCTGTAAAGTAATTCTAAATCTCCATCCATACAAGAACATACATTCGTTTTTTTAATCCACAGATAATGTATCATTCACAATTACGGAGTCGTCGAAATGGAAACTGAGAACTGAACGAATGCAATCATTGATTCTGGTTTTTATTTGACTTTTCCTACCATTGTTATTTTTTTAATGTTTATGACTTTATGTTGCTCTTCGCATATTACATAAACCATCCTATTGTTTATAACAATGTTCATAGTAGCACTGAGTTTCAATTAGTTTCAATTGAGTTTCGATCGTCTTGAATAACTTCTGCTTCGTGCTGCCGCGTAAAAAGCATAGCAAAAAAAACTAGATTGTTTTGCCACAGTACATAACAAATTAATAACTATTAACTATTATGCCACCTCAAGATCACCAACACGTAAAACAACTGATTAAAAGATTACCGCCAGTTTTTGACAGTTCTTCTATACTGTAAAAAGTCGACGGTCAAATTATAATCGCCTGTTTAATTGTTGGTGAACTCGGGCCTTAGTAGTTCTCCTAATAAGTTTAACCGTTACCCAAAGGCCTATTGTTAATCAGGCATTGCAAAACAAATGCAAAGTGCAAATCTAATGAGCAAGTGAACATACCAACTCATTACTTGTTTGTATCATTCGTTACTTATATGTCCACTTTGTTCACAGAGCATATACTCGTAGTCCTTACTAATATTACAAATGCGAAAGCGAGTTTGTTTGTTTGTTACGCATTCTCGCCTAAACCACTAAAAGCTGTATTAAAAAAATCTTTCACCAATAGAAAGCTATTATAAAAGGGGTAACATTATGCTGGATTTTTTTGTTTATTTAAAGATCGCTACGAAAATTACATCATATCACCCCCTGCCCAGGAAGTGGGATTTTACGTACACGTAGCGGGTGGAAAATGCCACTTTCTAGTCAGGTGTGACATAAAAGCCACTATTTCACGTACGCTATCATTTTTTATGTTAGGAAATTTAGGTTATTATTCTATGGAGAGATATTTTTTTTTGGTTCTTTATCATAATAAACAATAAAGATTATCACTTAGACATTTATTAAAATACTCGTGAGCGATCAACGCGAGCGAAGCCGCGGCTAAAAGCTAGTGCCACTATAAATTGCATAAAACCGCAACATGATCCAAAACGACTCTCGACCCTAAACCATCGGGCGTAAAAAGTAAAATGTATTGACTTTGCCACTACGAACTACTACAGAGTTGAATGCTCATTGTGAGTCCACTGGCATATTGCCTAGGCACTCGAGTGGTTTTGCCATACATGGAGCTTGAGTTGAGGCACCCGAGGCCTTGCCAGACCCTACGTCTGTTGACTACGTGAACCGACGCATGCGCACCTGTATTGTTTCGGTTTTGTACCGGTCCAGCTCCTCACAAGTGGTCAATCTATTCGAACGGATATAATACAAATGTGTGAAACTGACGTATCACAGAGAAAGCAACATGGCGGCCGCCGTGGCAAATGTACGAGAAGCTGTCAAAAATTGACTTGTATTTTATTGAGTTGATTTGTATTCTACGTTCGCATAGATAGTCCACTATGTGGCCACATCAAAAAAAAAACTTAAAAAATGGTTGATAGATAAATGTTTTTATAGTGTAAGAGATTTTTACAATACAAAGAATAATTATTGCAATTTGTTGCTTTTATATATAAGTTTTAGTTTGTTAAATTTCTATTTCTATTTGTTAATTTTCTTTTTATTATAAGTATTTTTAAAACATGTTGATACACCTGAAAAGGTAAAATTTTGTTGTTCTGTCTATGTAGAAAGCAAATGTATCTGCTAATTTGTACCTAAATTTATGTCTACAATAAATTCATTTCATTTCATTTCATATCTTGCAAGATTGAGTATCATCCAGGATAGTTTGTGCAAAAGTTGTGGTTTAGTGAGTGGTGAAATAGAACATGTGTTTTTTAACTGTCAAAGCTTTTTAATGGATAGACTTTTATTAATATGTGAACTTAGTGAAGTGTTAAATATTTCCTCCCACCGCTTAACTGAGTTACTAAAAAATAAGGACTCGTATAAATATCTTTATAAATACATCAAGAACACAATTGAAAAAATCTAATATACCCTAACGAAGAATGGATATTAGCAAATGAAGATCTGGCTCAAAGGTAGCAACCAAGCCAAAAAACCTCAAAAAAAAAAATCCACTATGTGGCCACAAAATGCATCGGAGGTTACCGTTTTAATCGATTGCCTTAGGACAAATTCAAATTATTAATTGCATTTCACATTCTATACATAGGGTGGTACAGTTAAAAAAGTTTTAAAAAGGTATTCAAGTAACACCCTGCAAGGGCATGACAATATATCAATATTGAGCAATTTATATTAAACTACTCACTGCCGCACTCAGAGATATCAATCAACGTCAATGAGAGTTAATACAAAAAAAATACTATTAAAAACTAGTCGCTGTTCTTGCCATGGTCTAGATTTAAATGATTTTTTTTGGCATTAAGTACTCATTGAAGTTAATTTACGTCTTAGAGTGCGGCGGTCACTGAGATTAAAACTAACATTTTTAACTAGTATAACAAACCAGGCCCTTTCGATAAAATTTCAAAACAATTGCCCGCGTCACACCCAAAAGCTAACCGCACAATTAAATCATCACAACTCAAACAACATACAATAACAATGGTAAATAAAATAGGTTACGGAACATTGAATCACATCGGCATTGACTGTACACTTATCTTGTATTTTGGGTCGGCAGAAGCCGTCCGCTCCAAATAGTTTGGTTTGGAAACGATTCTTGAACTAGGATTTATGTTGCGTACAAAGATTTTGGTGGTTAGAAAAAGAATTTCGAAAAATTATGATCTTGAGGCGGGAATCGAACCCGCGTCCGCTGCTATTCGGGCAGGTGCCTGACCGCTCGGCCACCCAAGACACTGCCAGTGTCTCCCGCCTCAAGATCATAATTTTTCGAAATTCTTTTTCTAACCACCAAAATCTTTGTACTAATTTTTCTAACATTTATATAATGTTAAAATTAAAATCGAATAGTTTATGTTGCGTCTTATATTCACACTCACACTAATTCCCCTTAGGCAATAAACATTTCCCTCCCATAATCCCTCTCTGTTTCATTTCAATATCACTGCGACTGATACTCAAAACACAAACACTCAAACTCAAAACACAAATACAATAAGGTGTTATAGCGATATTATTCTAGAGCATTATGGACCCCGTCGGAAACGCAAACATTATATGTTTAGAAAAGAAGAGGACGCCATTTAATAAGGTCGGTGACCCCCCGAGAAAAGCTAGGGTTTCGACCCACAGATTGAAAAGCACTGATCTAGTCCAAAGTAAGTAGCATAAGCTAAGCACTTTTGTTATGTGCAATGGGATAAGATCTTGAGGATGATGTGCTGCGTTTTTCGCGTTAACCGATTCATTGACCTAACAATTTCTCGGAGATGCGAACGGAACCAATGTTTTGGAAACGATGACCACATTTGCGGTTGCAAAATGTACAATAACCCAATTCATAACTAATTATTGTTTTTGTTCGGCATGTTTCAGAACAATCGTTATATTCGATTATTTAATTGTGACTTGGTTTAGTTAAATTTCCTTAGAGCTGTAATACTCAATGCGATCTCAAAATGGTGTAAGTTCAATCTATTTTGAAGCGCATTTAAGGATACATACATACATAAATCACGCCTATATCCCCGAAGGGGTAGGCAGAGGTGAACTAGCACCCACGTTTAGCCAATTAGGTTAGGTCTTATGTAATAGGTGGCTGGCCCACTGCCATATATCGGGCACAAAAGTCGCAGTACATTGCTAGGTGGTATAAGAGGAACGCTGCTGCCCATTCCTAATCACTGATTTATTCTTAGTCGCCTTGTACGACACCCATTGAGAGAGATTTGGGGTATCTTACTAGGTGAGTATCTTACTAGGTGATATAATGATCAGTATGCCCAAACTCATTGCTGCTCAACCTTAGTCGCCTAGTACGATACCCACGGGAGAGATTGGGGGTGGTGACAATTGTATTCTGTTCTGTCGTCACCACACGGCAAGGTATGAATAAAACATGACATTGGCGCCTATTGCTGTAGATAGTATTCTTTTAACTGCGTCCAAATATAACTCATTAAAAAAAGCAGACGTAGCAAGTAAGTCTCTGAGCTTTGGGCAGATTCATCTCAATTCGCTGACATGTGCAGAACACATGCTTGCCAATCGTTGATTTAAGAATCAACTGCCCTGTGGACATAATCTCCTCGGGGAAAAGAAAATGTTTTCATCTCGCTCTAACTCCCACTAAATCCCGAGACAAAACAGTGTCAAGAGGTGGAGAGAGATTTTGTCCACGTCGCGTGCTCGTGCTGGGCATACTGAATGCTCAATTTCTTTCTTTTACGTTTGATCGTAATCAACTTTAATCATAAGCTAATGTGAATTCTTTGCCACACTACTTACGACTTAATTTACAGTGTCGACGTATTTCGGTGCTGATGTCTTCGGTCGTTCAGGCAATTATACGCTTTTTGCGGACGCAATAAGGTGCAAATATTGTTGAATGTGTGGTATCACCATTAAGACGACGCGTTCGAAGAAATGTCCACTTTGATCATCGTACACAACAATTAGCGTTTAGCAAGAAACTTAACGTTAATTTTTTCAATGTTTAAAATTGTGGATTTTAATGAATATTATCCTCATTTATAAACACAATGTTGTTTATACATTCTTTTATTATCTTATTAATTTTCTGAGGACTTAAAATATACATACGTCATGTCTTTCTTTTACTGCAGCGGAGGTGGACAAAATCTGTCTCCACTCCACCACTTGAAGTGGGAGTTAGAGCGAGATGAAAATGTTTACTTTTTCCCAAGGAGAATTTGTCCACGACCAGGGGGCCTACCACCCAACTCGATTGCTATAGCAAAAGCTATAGTTTATGACGTCATGCTGTCATTTCGCACCAAATGTACCTTAACTATCAGCGATAGCTTTGAACAAATGATCACCGAATGATTTTGTATGATTTTGGTACAAAATCCGTACCGGCTAAGAGTTCAGGATGGCTGCTATAGCCGTAAGCAGTGCATTGCAATATAGCAATCATCAGCAATCGAGTTAGGCGGTAGGCCCCCTGGTCTACGGGGACAGTGGTAGGTAGAGATCACTTCCACACTTCTTTCTCGCTTCATCCAATCTCAATTAATATCGTCTTGGATGACCGCCGGTTACTGGTCAGGGGCAGCACCGCCTAGTAATACCTACCTATTATACGGCCGCCTTGGTCGAATGCTCAGATTGCTGGGTATTAGCCAAGAGGTCCCGGGTTCGAATCCTGGTAGGGGCAAACTTTATGATGACTACAAATGTTTGTTTCCGAGTCATGGTTGTGTATATGTTTATGTAATATATTTTAAACATTTAGTATATACATAATTATAATAAAAATATGTCCGTCATCTAGTATCCATAACACAAGTGCTTAGGCTACTTACTTTGGGCTAGATGATAGGTGTGAGTGTAAACATATTTATTTATTATTATTATTATTAATACTGCGATTTACGTACCCGATAGATGGCAATACCCTCGCCACCACACGTGACCTAACATATAGGCGAAACTTGGGTGTTAATTCACCTGTGCCTCCCCATTCGGCAATTGGGGATAAACTTTATTAACTTGATTTATGTATGTAAACAATTAAAATGTTTTGAGTTTGAGTTAAAAACTTAAGTGTCGAAAACAAAACCATTTACAAATAATCACAATACTGAGTTGTCTATGGTTTGTACAAATGAATTTATGGTATGTTTATTGATTGTACTTATGAAGTATCGTTAAAGTGTAATTACAAAACCTATTTATTAATGTACGCTAATTTCCTATTAATTTACCGGGATATAAAAAGTAATCAAGCGTCATTCGTGAATTTGTCAATAATAATTCATTGTAGTTAGAATTTTAAACCAATTCATTAAATCATGAACATTAATATTTATATTATAGGTACTAGCTGACTCGGCAAGCCTTGTTTTGCCCTCATCACCTACTTAAGATATATTTAAGTAGCCTACAATCCTTCCCGTGGGTGTCGTACAAGGCGACTAAGGATAAATCTGGATATGATGAGGAATGGGCAGCAGCGTTCCCCTTATACCACCTAGGCTAGTAATGTACTGCGACTTTTGTACCCGTTTGGGACATGGGATTTGACATATTTGGCGAAACGTGGGTGCTAGTTCACCTCCGCCTACGCCTTCGGGGATATAGGCGTGATTTATGTATGATTTATGTACGACCAATTGCCAGACCTGACAAAATATTAAGGGTTTAAGTATCAAATTGCCGCTTTGTATGGAGAATTTAGCGAAAATAAATTTTTCCATACAGACATATTTGCTATTTTTGAAGGAACCACAAATCTAAATTTTATATAATTTTGTGGGTATATTTAGACAACATTGAGCTATAGGATACCTAGGATACCTAGAGATTTTTTTGTAACGGAGACGGACTGGTGTCCGTGTACGTGGATGTAAGTGGTACTTGGGACGAGCTGTTTTTGAATTTATTGGTAGTGAAAGAAATAAAAATAAGATAAAATTTTATACATAAATATAAGTCCTTGAAATGAAATTTAAAATAAAAAAAGAATAATCGACATAACTATTGTTTTATAGGAATTATACACTACTACTAAATAATGAGGGAACATCGGCAATTTCATACTTCACCCCTATTATACAAATACTTACACACAAAAAATCATAACAATCGATCAAGCCGTTTTGAGGAATTCAATAACAAACACTGTGAAACGAGATTTTTTGTATACATATTAGACGATTAATTATTAATTTTTATGTCTCGGTAAATTTAGGTAGACCCATTGGGATGACACCATTCCAATCCATCAATCCATACTGATCAAGGTTTGCTTAGATTTTAGAGCTTACAGTTAATTGACGGCGACCGCATGTACAATGGGATGTTGTAGATATCATATTCCTCAGTGCGAGCTTAAAATTACTACATGCTTATTAAATTTTTCTATGTCATTAAATTTTTAATGCGTACATAATATATTATTTGCGTTCCAATATATCAACAAACATAGACTAAAAATGCATTCACACATCGCGGAATTGCCGCCAATGTTTCGTATTTCTTTTTTTTTTTTCACGACACGTGTGTGTTGCTTCTGTTTTTATTGCTGACCAGCAACAATCAACCCATTGGACCGTGGCATTAGGGGTTTTCTACACAATCTCAATTGTAAATCGCCTCAAACCCGGCAACTGGCCATGTAATTATTTATAACGACACTACTTGCGGTTGGTACATTGGTTTTTTTCTCATAACAACCGATAGCTGACGTTTTTTTATCTACACAAATTGATTTATCTCCGAGGGTAATTTAAGTGGTTTGACTTTTGGTTCCTTTGCCTATATTTCAACCGATAAGGGAATGAAGCGGTCAAATTACCTAATTACAATAATTTTTCCGCCTCCGCGATGTATGTCGTTTTAGTAGGTATGTATTTGTAATATTTTTACGTGTTTTTCATAATTTTGTTTGTAATTTGGTAATTTTATAAATGTAAAAAAAAAATATTACAAAGAAAAAGAGAACAGAAAATTATGTACAGTCAACAGAACAACGTTAGGCTATAAAATTCTTAACTTATTTGTGCTTTTCCACCGATAAGTTAAGTTTGTAATCCGTAACCTTACCTACCATAACTAACAATTTATTGAATAAATTTGACAGTTTTGGATAGTCTCAAGTGCCGTTGACCGTAGTTAAGTATGTATAAATAATTTGGATGTTAGAAATTTCCTATCTACTTTGCGAGAATTTGACTTAGAACGTGCAAGAAAAAATTAAGAGTAACACTAGGCAAGTTTATTATATAAAACAGGAGTCATGCCTCATTATAAACACCCAAGAAAACCCAACAAGTTAAGATCGAGAGTCGAATGGAGCCTATATGTTTATTGGATTTTTTTTAATTCCCTTCGCTTCTTTATCAGAGAAAATCACAACGAAAACAAAAAAAAATGCAATCGTGCACGCATCGCAAAGCTCAGCGGAAATGGCTGGCATAGTTAGTAGGTGTAGTTACAAAATATCACTATATCACAAGCGCCATTCCATATCTGAACATTACAAATTACAAACCGTTTGCAATGGAATCATAACTCCAATTTCAAAACGCTCATTACCACCCAATAACTAATCCTTGTATAATCTATGTCGAAATGTGATGTTGACCAATAATGGCTGCTGTAGTGTGATTGCAGTGACGCGCGCGTGTAAGTTAACGTATTTAGGTAATCCAATTGCGTTGTTAAGTAGTTTTTATTTAAAGAAAAAATGGCGTTGAATATGCTAGTTGTTTGTAGCTACGCTCGTTTAGTTATGCGTATGGTTGACTTGAGGGGTTTTAGTCTATTCCAAGAATGTTGTTATTACATAACAATTATTTAGAGCCTGTTTCACCATATTCGGATAGCGACTATCCAACAGATAAATTCAAATGGGAAAACTTAAAAAGAGTTGGTGAAACTAGGCCTTAACACATTATTATTTAGAGAAAAAATATTACTCATTGGCTGCAAAAAGTATTAAATATTCGAACTTTTTTTTTACATTTTTTAAACTGGCATGCGTGTATAGAATATCTTTAAACAAAACACGATTCTCGCGATTGAGAAATATCAATATCAAAATCTCTGTGAGATTAGTCACCGGAGAAACTCATTCAAACCGTTCAGAGGAAAACCCAACGCAAAAAAAATACGCTAAGACGAGACGGCGACGTCCGCGTGCGACCTTCGTAACGTCATCCGACTTTATTGTGCTACAGATAAACAAACTTATTTTTGAATAGAATTTTCTTCACACAATAATAATTCTTCCTACTGGAATAGTGACCTTTCGAAATACAGCAAAATAAAATCGTTTAGATACATATCATCGCAGAAACTATCTCCATGAAAAATAATAATTAATATTTAGTTTAAAAAAGTAAAAAGTAAATTAAAAATATATATATTTTTTAATTTACTTAAAATATGTTATTTTTCTTTAAAAACCAAAAGTTAAAATAACAGAGCAAATAAACCAATAACTAAACTAATGTTTTGTTCCAGTGACATATTCAATTAAACCAATTAAATTTCAAGTAAAATATTATATAATAACTTTGTTGCTGACTGATAAACGAAATAATTTTAGCAACGGAAACTGTAAAATCGTAAATATACGCGTAAATCGAAATTGTCGCTTATGGTATATTTATTTCAATCGCTAATCGAGATTAAGCTCAATCGAGAATTGCTAGCAAACAAAATTACGTTATGCAGCCTGCTGTCATAAGTTTACCGTCATTTTTTTTCAATAAGCAAAGATTATGTTTGTATACAGTCTTGAGTTAATAACCATTTAAGACGTAATTAACCGTCGACTAGTCTGTCACGAGATGACTGCTATTAATGACAGCTGTCTACGACAGAGAGCAACGACTTTGTGGATCATCGGTACTCGATAATTAAGCCAATTACCTAATGATCGTTTGTTGCAAAACAATTCTCGTTACTTACTTAGGTTTAGAAAGTGAGAATGGTATTGTTGAGCTGTGTCTCAAAATGGTTTCTGAATGCATTCACCACGAACGAATTAAAAAACTATTTTTGTTTTAATAAAAATTTATCCGCGAAGGTAACTCTCAGTATATTACCGCGATTTACGTGCCCTTTAAATGGTAAGAAGCTCGCCCCCTATTACATGGGACCTAAGAAAATTGGCGTAACGTGGGTGTTAATAATTCACCTCTGCCTATCAATGAAAAGTCGTGATTTATGTTTGTATGGTATATTATTATGCTACGTCTTCTATGCTGGTCTGGGAGCGAACAAATAACGTAGAAGTGGCCAGCCCCGACTCATCCCATGGGTGTCGTAAAAGTCGCCTAAGGGAGATTGCCCGGTGTAGACCAGTAAGCACCTTGGGGCACCCGAATGGTGGAGGGCAAACCACCAACAACAGCATACTCAAAGAGGGTTGGTGTCAGGCAGGCGGCCGGCTGTAAAACCTAAGCCAAAACCTTGAGCAGTATGGATTGGAATGTTGTCATTCCAATCACTCTCTCCGTTCATCGGTCTCTCGACATCGTCCGTTCCGTCTCTTTTCTATACATTCATTAATCACTAGCACCTTAACGGTGTGATTGATGATATGAATCAAAAGGGAGTGGATGGCTTGATGACGTCTGACCGATATGAATGGAAGAGGAAACATACTGCGCCGACCCCAGATATACTGGGAACAGGGCAGAAGAAGAAGAAGAAGAAGGTATATTATTATGCCAAATTATTTATAAACTTATAATAATTTTCTTCTAGCCTGGTAATCTGTTGATATGCCATTGTTCTTTGTACAAAGCCATCAGGGAAAATTACAAGAAAACCAATTAAACAAAGAAATTTAACTAATTAGGCTCGCAAAGTTATTTTAGCCATTTGCAAAGGTTAAGGGCATTCATTACTAAATTAGTTATGGCAACTATAAAATATTTCACCTAATTAGTTTCTAAATCAAATCTCATCAGGTTGGACCACTAAACGTTTCTATTATTGTTGTAATTTGTTTACAATATCTTCTTCATTTCAACTATTTATTACCATGTAAACATCATCTTTTAAATAAATTCTCGTTAGCTTAAGATTTTAAAATTTATTTTAATATACTTAGTAGGTACTCGAATTTAGAAATCACTATTAAAAAAAACTTCATCCCTTTTTTAGTAAAACTGAAAAAAGCTAGGCAACAAAGTAAAAATAAAATACAATTATACCTACTAGATTAAATTGTTAAATTCGAAAACGCTTTATTGATTTACACTCTATTTAGATATTAAAAACGTCAATAAAGAATGACAATGACGGACAAATAAACGTCCTCTCAATGGTACATGCAAACACCATTACTCATTTTATCGTCGCTGCAGCAGAACAGTGTTAATTAAAAATAAATGACGCATCGTATCGCTAATATTATTCTTCTGTCCGTCTGTACCTAAATAGAGTTGTTACTGTGCCTAACAGGAAACCTTATGCAAAACTGACATCACCATATCCTTTAGTATAGAGAACAAAATGCAAAATACAGACGCCATATCAATAATTATTGCCAACATTCAAATTCAAATCGCGTCAAGTTGGCGCTAAAACTTTTTTTGGAACTTTCGTTTCGATATTTGAATTTTCTTATTGGATGAAATATTATTGATTTATTATCTGCGCTGTCATAATAATATGTATCATGCTTTTGTTATCTGTAGTAATGTTTCTTAAAATGTTGCCCATTTGAAACTATCAACGCAATTATTTGTTTACGCGATACGCTGTATCTACAATAGTTCTGTGTAAACATTTCACTGTCACACATGGATCGCGTACCTAAATAAAAATACTAAAATTGATTCGTCATCAATTTGCGGTACTTTACACTCAATAATGGTCAAGGAAAATTACAGAAAAACAAACGCGTGTGGTGACGGCAGAGCAGAATACAATTTATTGTCACCACCCCCAATCTCTCGCGCGGGTGTCGTACAGTCAACGGTTCTTCAAACTACCCAAAACTGTCAAATTTCTTCAATCGATTGTCAACCTTATCTTGTTGGCAGTAGAGCCAAAAGTCCACTGAGAATATTTAACATTTTGTGGTAGTATGACGTGCTGTTGTCTGTACAAGGTTAAGACGGCGATGAAGAATGGGCAGCAGCGCTCCTCTTCTACCACTTACAAATTTACTGCTATTTTCGTGCCCGATAGATGGCAATTGACTAATATAATTGGTGTTGAAGTTAATCCACCTCTGCCTACCCCTTCGGGGACAAACAGACGTAAATTATGTATGTACGTATAAACATTACGTTCTCAAACCGCGTAACCAAAACACTAACTAGCGCACTTAGAGACGTCAATTAACGATAATGTATACCTACTAAATGTCAATAAATTACAATTCAAAACTAGCCGCTATTCTTGCCGGTTCTATGGTCTAGATTGCGATAAAACTTTTTGACATTCGAAAAAACCACAAACGTGACAGAAACTAACCTCGTCTTCCTCGTCGTCGTTGTAAAACGGGTCCAGCAGCATGTTCTTCCAGTGGATCACGTCCGAGGGTATCGCGTACGCGTCATGGTCCCTCAGGTTCGCGTACAGAGGGCTCTCCCTGCCGACACCGTCGGAGCTAGCGCTCATAGAACAGCTCTCCACCTCTACACTGCCACCACACGAGCAGCCCTCGTCTGTGAAGCTGTACCCGGTGTCGATCTCCTCGTAAATGTTCTCGTCCGTGACCGCGTCGCGTACCGGCTCGTAGCCGTCGTCGGCCGGCCTGCCCGCCGTCATGTCGGCGACTGGCTCGCCACACCTGTCCTCTCCCACCTCTTGGAACGCGTACACCGAGTACCGGGCGGTCTCAAACGCCGCTGCCGTGTGGAAGGAAAGTCTAGACACTTGAGCGTAGTGCCTGAGCAAGACGCGCCTCATGATCTCGTCTGAGTTGTGGAACCCACTCGACTGGTACCACATTTGGGCGTATGTCTCCTTAGCGTCGTTCTCAGCATCAGCGCTACACTCCTTGTAGCTCCAGCACGTGCTTTCGGAGTCGCTGTCAGTATCCAACTTGCTTCCATCGGCTTTCACTTCCACATTGCTGTATATCGACGAAGCAGTGGAGGGGGCTTTCGTAATCCTGCGCGGCGGCACCGGGGGTGCTCTTCGGGGGATAGGGCTCGCGTCAACAGAACTGTCACCCTTGGTGCTCAATGGGGTGCTGGTCACGAACGACATATCCGATGACGCGTCACTGCACTGTTCTCCACAGATCACTGGTATCACCGGTACGGTTTTCACGTCACTATTCTCCAATTTAACTTCCGCCTCTTCCATTCCTTCGAGGCACTCGTCGAAGATGTTCAGGATGCTCAAAGACACTTCAGTTTCTTCAGGTTGGAGGATTCTTTGGTACTCGTCAAGCTTGTAGATCTCCTTGCCCAGTTGCGAGAGGATTTCGTCGAACGCGCTGTCAGGGGAAGCGGATTCGGGGGGGGATTGGGGCCTCACTATTACTAGGGGGTCGTACTCCTCGACCGAGGCCCTGATGACGGACAGCCAGGCGATCACCGGCTGGGCCTCCGCGCGCAGTGTTGTCGCGACCGCGTCCGGAATCCAACTCGCGGACTCGAGCATCGTGCTCTACGCAAACCCAGATAACCGGTGCGTGAATCACTGGCTTCCACGAAGGGACAAGGTTTGACGCGACCATTAACACACCGTTCCGAAACTCATTAGAACACTACGCGGCGCAGAGAGATATGCGGCGACATTTGCACTCGGCCGCGATTGCTTATCAGCGCGCGTTATTAAGCGCGGTTTGTTTAACGTAAGTCTGTGACCTCAAGCGGGACATTTTCCGCATTTTAAATAAGTTTCAAAAACTCACAATAAACTTCACGTCGTCGATAAATTCATAATATATGGCGGGCGCGCGGCAATAAAACTAAATCGAACGGAACTGACACGGGCGCGAACGGAAAAGAAAAAATAAACACAATTAAATTTGGAATTCCCGCCGGCGGCGGCGACGTGCGATTGACGTTTTAGTTCGCGCGCTTTTCCCGTGGCCTTTTTAAAAATGGTGCAGGCGTCCGCGCGCCTGCCGGCCGACGCGATAGTGCTGTGCCCGGTGGTGTATTCAATTAATCGACGCATTCGCTCTGTACGGAGTCTGTGTGACCGATATTCTGCGTTATTTCTGTGGAGCGCCGGCGCGTGGCGTAACCATGTTAAAAGCAATGCACTGTGCATTAGATAAACGGTTCAGGGCTCACGCATCATTCTTTCAGCCATATTGTTTATTTTTAACGGACTTCGGAAAAGGAGCATTCTCCCTATATTATTCCATCCATAGGAAGGCCTGTGCCCCCGTAGGCCTCTCCTACGTATGTCTCTCCACCACTTGACAGTGTTTTGTCTCTTGGAGCGAGAGGAAAATATTTCTTTTCCCCGAGGAGATTTTGTCCACGTCCCGTGCTACGGCCGCTACGGGGGTAGCAGTGGGGACATTAAAGGGCTGGTGATAAGTGTAAATTCATTGATATATCTAGTTATTGATATACTGGGTGTAACAGGGAGGTGTAGTCATATTTAAAGGGGTTGTTCAGGCCATCAAACTGAACAACATCCGTTATGGGACCATAATCGAAATCTCAGAAAAAAAATCACTTCCCCATACTAAACCGCGAACCAGCTGACATCAGTTTGTATGTTTATTTTTTCTGAGATTTCTATTTTGGTCCCTTAGCGAAAGTTGTTCAGATTGATGGCCTGAATAATCCCTTTAAATATGACTACACCACTCTGTTACACCTTGTATATGAAATATATTGCTCATTTAATCTAAAATTAAAAAAATACAGACGAATTGAGAACTTGTGAATTCGGTTAATAAACACTTCGAAGCAATAGGTGTATTCAATATGTATGGCATTGAGGCATATTTTTGTAAGAAAAGTGTTTTTTAGTTGTTTCTCTTTTGTATTCAGGAAGAGATATGTATGGTGATGAGTCCAGTACCATCTTTACCATAAGGGCACACGGGGCCAGTGCCCAGGGTCCCCATCCTCAGGGGACGAAAGGCCGAAAGACCGATAATTTCTGTCACATTTATTCTCAAAACATTTTTGTCCGGGCACATAACACTCTTTTTACAAAAAAAAATAAAATTCGCTGTCTTCACATTGCAAAAGGGTCCCGAATTCTTGTGTGCCCAAGGGCCCCAGCAAAGCTTAAGGCGGCCCTGGGCCCGTAGCCAAGTGGCAATCGTGTCATAACGATAACTTGTCGAAGTACGTCACGATCGGCCATATTACTTTGGTATTTACAGCGTCTTAGCTTGCGCTACCAACATAACTAGGAGCTTACGAAGACGATTTTGGTCGACGACTTTCGTCAAATCCCATACATTTTGCTTTATTGAACTTCGTTATCTTTGTCGGTATGTTACTTTGTCTAGGCCCCCTGGTGATGACGATAGATTTCTATTTCGACACTCGCTATCGACAACCCTACGTTGATCTCGCGCAGAAACACATGCGATGCGCACTGCCACAGGGTCTGCTATTAGTTCGTCATTTTCCAGAGACTAGTTCCAGTTTCATATTGCGCGTTTGCGTTAGCAAGACAAATAAAAACATGGCTGACGACGACAGGCGCGTCTTATTAGTTGTGATGTATCGCATTCTGTTTTTGCGAGAGCGGTAATTATCTTAGCAGCAATACCTATTATGCTAGTGAAAATATCTTTGGAATCTCGTTGCTTTTTTTTTTGTTAAATTCTCCCTATATTATAGGGAAGGCAAAGGGCCCATACAGCCATGTCTTTAGTGTATATTTGATCTGTAGTCTTAGTGGTGAAATGTATGAATGAAATGAATTTTACGTTAAAATATGGGTATCACACATTTTAACGCAACTAGGGAGTGCTGCTGCCTGATGAGGTGGACAAAACCACTTTTTATAGTGGTCTTTACCACAACTTCAAACACGTCACAAAAATTATTTTTAACAATTATACATAATTGCACATCAACACGAATGCTTATGCATCAAAATAACACCATTTTCACGGCACAAAATCCACTCTGAAGAAATTTTTGAATTATCGACAATAAATCTGACTGACACCACGAAACGCGCCAAACACTCCTTTTTTTTTTAAGGACCTCGGCTATTACCCTAGAGGCCTTTACAGCATCTACCGCGTTTTTTGGGGAAGGTGAAGACCTTGTTCTAAAGGCAAACGTGTCCTCAAGCTTGCAGTCGAGCACTCCCTCTGCGATCGATCGTAATTTATCCTATTTCTTCCGTGCCCTCCTTTTTTTTACTTTTTTTTACCTTTTTAACATTGACGTACGTTTTTTATTTGACATGAGATGGGTACCCACTTACAGATTTATGTGATTTTAATGTTTTTCAAAGGTTTTTTTAAGCCAAAAAAATACATGAGCCGTTTTGGAACAGCTTTAGTGGGTAAATTTCAAATACGTGTTGTTAGTTATTATAAATAATTGAGAATATATTTTTCATATTAATTTTAGATACTATTCTGATCCCCGAAGGTTCGGCTGAGGTGCAACAATCACCTACAATTCGTCAATTATTAAAATACTAATTAATTTATTTTATATTTTGTTGTTGTTTTGTTTTATTTCAAATATTAATTAATTCCCATGTAATGGGGTGCGAGCTCATTCCACAGCACTGTTCTAACGACACCCGTTGGAGGTATTTGGGGTATGACATTTAATTTTGTATTCAACGTTGCGTTGCCGTCACCACACGGCATTACGGGATTTGACCGGAAAAAAACCGACCATTATATTCAACGTTATAAAAAGCATGGAACCCAAAAAGCCACAATAGTTGCGTCACTATTCGCGGCCTATTTCATAACGTCCCCAAGCTATAAAAAAAGTTGCTATTTTTAAAAAGTTTCCAATGCGGTTTGCCTGCGCTCGAAATTCTGAATGAATAAAGGAAATGCGAGAGGCCATTCATGAGAAAATTACATTTCCACATTACGTGAGGCAATAAAAAGTGTCTCTTGTCCGAACGCCGCAAGGATCAATGTTGCTTGCAGGACATACAGGCTCGTGGTACATTTCGGTGATAGTACTGCTTGTCAATGGGCTTCGTTCAAAGCATTTCGCATGTGCGTTCGGTTAATGAAGGCAGCCCACATGCTTATTAAAGTGCACTTGTAATATGGCCATAGATAATTTCCGCTGTCTCCGTGGCACGGGACGTGGAGAAAATCTCCTTGGGGAAAAGAATATACGTCGCGTGCTAGGCCTGCGGGCCCTCATTGTTGCTCATATTTTTGTCCTAAATACCTTTTTTTTTAACTAAAATCTATTCCCAAAAGTTACCCTACCTTTTAGGAATAGGGAAGAAGAAAAAGAAGTTCTTCAAGATTTGCGAGAAAGTAATATTGTATCCGATCTGAATTACCTTATCTAATAATATACTAGCATGCTAGTTCTCTATACCCAAAAGATAAAGGTACCAACTTAAATATAAAAACAATCTTCGCCTTCCATTATTGGGGAAAGTATTGAACAGGGTTAAATTGTCGAAGGGAGATGTTATAAAACTGTTTACTTTATAAATTTACACTTCTTATTTATTTGTGCAGTGAACTACACGGCGGGTTAGCTAGTTACATTGTCAATCGATTTTTGCTTTATGTGGAACAATTGGACATAATCTTTAGCAGTTTTGTTTCGGCTGACATAGTGGTACTAAACATGCTATCTAGTGGTACTAAACATGTTATTGCTTTCTTCTCAATTATGTTGTATTGGGATAATACAATACACACGCAATTGCAATTAGTTGTAAGAATTTGAAGAAAAAGTTTTATTTATGTTTTGATTTTTATTTGAGTAGGTACCTATTTATGTTAGAAAAAATATTACGAAGAAAATAAAGTCAATAAAATTATTGCCCTGCTGCGGGATCGAACCCGCGTCGCAGCGTCGAAATTTTCCTAACTTTATTTTCTTTGAAAAGTGCCTTAAGTACCTACCTGTGTAAAATTTAACACAGGTAGGTATTAAGGCTGTTCAAAGAAAATAAAGTTACATTGAATCAGTGGAATTTTCAACTGATTCAATGTAAAATTTAATAAATAAACACTTTTAGCAGATTTCGACCGTGTCCAATAATCAATAATCTACGAGTGTTTAGCGCGATTTCAATGGCGGCGCCAGTCAGATTAATGTTATCATCATTCAAAAATTGTTTCATATGATTGTATGGGCTACATCTCTTTGCCTTCCCTAAAAAGGAAGAATCAAAACTTATACAAAACAATAATTGTACACTACGTTTTACACAAGAAGTCTCTGGGCTTAAACACGTCTTTGCAATAAGAGCGAAGAGGGACTTCTTTTCTGAAACGAACTCTAACGCGTTTTGCGTAATTATGACATTTCCAAGTCAATGGAGTTAATTGACTGACACGCTCGTAGGAGGCAGGGTCAACGTTCTGCCGTCCTCACATTGGGAAGGGTCGTGGTGATTCAGGCATGTTTATTTTATTTGTTAGCTTACGAAGGAATGCCGACTAAACGGGAAGGTCTGGGACTTACCACCAACTCTAAACACAACTCAATTCCCATTATTAAAGTGAGACAACGCTATAAGCCGAGTAGAGCGGCGTCCCGTTTTGTCAGCCGCGTTTGGATCGTATTAATAATTAATACTTCATGGTACGGTTATTATTATTATTATTAAACGGAACGATCATCACATAATACAGGCCCACTTGGCCAGCGATCTGACAATTCGAATTCGACCAAGCCGAGCCGTTTGAATTTTTATTTTAAAACACCACCAGCCCAACACGAAGCTTAAAACACAAGAGCGGGGACAGTTAATTGGATGATATTGGACTAATTACCGTGTAGTACCGAGTCCCCTAAATTGACAGAATTGGACGATGGCGGCTGCAGTTCGGGCAGCTGGCTGATTCACACTTTTTATTCTGAGATGGTTATATCGTTTTCACGGTTACTAATGTCTGGCTAAAATGGCTTACGCCATGGCCGCTAAATATTGTAAGTAAAAAAGCAATTGCGGGTGATTGAAGTCTATTAAGTTTGTGTTATCTGTGTTTTTAATCCTTAGACGTGTTTAGCGCGCTTTCTATGACGTCAGACAGATTTTGTTTTTATTATTCAATAATTACCTGTTTCTTACCCCCGAATACAGAAACGCTAATCAAAGTTTGAGTCCTGCTTAACATTTAATTCAATATTGTCGTTTTTCCATACAAATTCTGACAGGTATTGTCCACTTAACTTTATAAGATGTGCGCAAAATTTGAGTAGCGTATAGCGTTTCTGTATTCGGGGGTAAAAAAAACCCTTAAAAAATATATTTCGCCCCCATACGGCGTTAGGGCAGGCGTAGGCTTAAAATAGTTACCTCCGTTTATTATATAAGACAAGACAACTCTGCGCCCTTTCCCTAGAGCATAGAAAGTGGTAAATCCGGACTTTCCCTTATTTGCGCCAAATCCATTACAACCTTGGACAGACGTTGGAAAAGCGGACAAGGGGTCTAAAAAGGCAACGGCTGCAATTTCTATTATGATCCTATTATGAATTACCTACATTGAAAATAATAAAATGGTCAGTTGTCGTCTTGTTTCAACAGATCCAATGTAGAGAACTGGTTAAGAGTTTTGTTCAAGAAGTATTTTGCAAAATGGCTCACATTAAGTACGTTTAAATGGATATTATAATTCGATTATTATTTGAACGTTATAAATATGTTAGAAAAAATATTACAAAGAAAATGAAGTCCGAACAATAATTTCTCGATATTTTTCTTATTTTGTCTACTTTGTATTAATTGGATATACGTAAAATAACCTATACAGGTATTTGGAAAAATATGATGAATATGGCCTTTTTAAACTCCCTGTGAGCTGAACTATAAAAGGTACAATATTTAATACAATGTTGCTAAACGTAATGGTTATTTTGCTCGATATAATTATACTCGTCTGGGCAAGTCAATAAAGGCACATTTTTACGGACTTCAAAAAAAGGAAGAGACTCAATTGGGAATTCTGATGTTGATCTGTGGCCGTAATTTTTAAAAACGATTCTATTGGTTTTATAGTTTAGTCAAAGACAAAAGTAAAAGACTTGTGTCATATATTTTTTTCTTACTTGGTGTAGTTAAAAAATCTTTAACAGTGCTACGAGTATACTCGTAGCACTTAATATCAATAGCATATGATATAGATAAAAAAAAACAATTTTAGCAGCAAAACGCATCTTCACCGTACTGCGTACGTACCATAGTAATATACAATAAATGTGTCTGCTTACACTAACTGTAATATTTAAAAACCTCTACCTAAAAAGGTATTCCAAAAGCTCTTCTACTTTTAATCGATCCTCTTCCATTTTGAAGTACCAAAACCCATTTCTAAACCAAGGAAGATACTTCTCATTATAATCTGAGTAATTGTTTGTTTAATCTATATTCCTAATGCACCCCACAGCATAGAACCGATTCACATTAACGCAACTAATACATACATCGTAAAACTTTTATTAGTCCGCTCTATCTACTCTACGGGCAGATAAAATTTAAACTTGGAACGTTCACAGATAAAAATAATCATTGATGCTTCTCTATGCTGCAGATACTTTGTATGTATGTATGATGTACCTTTTATAAGCAATAAACCTAGCTACTTTCATAACGACATTTTCCTGCCCTTCCCCCTTTAGCACGGGACGTGGGCACATCTCCTTCAGGGAAAGAAAATCTTTTCCTCTCGCTCTAACTCTCACTAAATGCCGAGACAAAACTCTGTCAAGTGGTGGAGAGAGACTTGTCAACGTGCCCGTGATTGGCCCGCTGTTCCCAGCGTATCTGGGACGACGCAGTACGTTTCCTCTTCCATTCATATCGGCCAGACGTCATCAAGCCATCCACTCCCTTTTGATTAATATCATCCATCACACCATAAAGGTGCTAGTAATGAATGAATGTAAAGAAAAAGGTGTAAGGGACTAAGGACCATGGAGAGACCAAAGAAAAACAAAGCAGAAAGTCCATCCAGAGAAAGTCTGTAGTCAGATTTTGTCCTGACCATAAAGTGGACTTTTCCGGCAAAGCTGCGCGTACGGAAAATCCCTCTTCCTGGTCAGGTCGTCAGTCCTGGTCGTCAGGGGGTGACATAAAACTTACCTCAAGAGATAAAGAAAAAACCTCAAATCGTCAAATACTTGCGTTCTGGGAGATACTTCGTTTTACCGCCCTTGCTTTATAACTAATTTAAAGTAACGGGTGTAGGCCGTTTGTTGACGGCAGAGTAGAATACAATTGTCACCACCCCAAATCTCTCCCGTGGGTGTCGTACAAGGCGACTAAGGATAAATCAGTGATGAGGAATGGGCAGCAGCGTTCCTCTTAAACCACCTAGCAATGTACTGCGACTTTTGTGCCCGATAAATGGCAATAGGCTCGTCACCTTTTACATGGGACTCGACATATTTGGCGCAACGTGGGTGCTAATTCACCTAGGCCCACCCCTTCGGGGATTTAGGCGTGATTTATGTATGTATGTGTAGGCAAGTTAGTTTAAGACTAAAATTCTTTGTTACATACCAGTGGTACGGAAACCCACTACTTTATGACAACAGCCGCGGGATAATCAGATCGTAGCGTGAATTCACGCGTGCTGTTCCGTTTTGAAACATCGCGAACGACACAGTAGTGTGGATCAAGGTCGACACGCCCGATTCGATATTCTCTCAATTACTTGTACACATACGCAGACATTCATTAAATCACATACATACATATATACATAAATCACGCCTATATCCCCGAAGGGGTAGGCAGAGGTGAACTAGCACCCACGTTCCGCCAATTATGTTAGGTCCCATGTATAGGTGGCAAGCCTATTGCCATTTATCGGGCACAAAAGTGTCGCAGTACATTGCTAGGTGGTAGTATAAGAGGAACGATGCTGCCCATTCCTCATCACTGATTTATCCTTAGTCGCCTCGTACGACACCCACGGGAGAGATTTGGGGTGGTGACAATTGTATTCTACTCTGCCGTCACCACACGCCGTCAAATCACGCCTATATTATATAAACGAAAGGGTAGGCAGATGAGTATTAACTTAACACCCAGGTTTGGCCAACAATTTTCAGTCCCATATTGTACATACACTTACACATACATACATAAATCACGTCTATATATCCCGACGGGGTGGCAGAGTGTATCAGCTTAACACCCACGCTTCGCCAACAATTTTCACTCCCAAGGTTTTGGCTTAGGTTTTACAGCCATGCTGTTGCTGGTTGTTTGCCTTCCACCATTAGGGTGCCCCCAAAGTGCATACTGGTCTACACCGGGCAATCTCCCTTAGAAGACTTTTACGACATCCGTAGGGTGAGTCGGGACTAGCTTATCATTATCATGACCAGCCCTGGGGCACAGGCTTTCCCTATGGATGGAAGAATATAGGGAGTTTGAGCCATAACCCACCACGATGGCCCAGTGTGGTGGGCATTAACGACTGCAGATGCAGCCGGGACCAACGGCTTAACGCGCCTTTCGAAGCACGGAGGAGCTCGAGATAATACATTTTTGGTCACCCATCCAATGACCGGCCTTAGCGAACATTGGTTAGTTTACGCAATCGCAGGCCGAGCGCGCTATGCCACTGCGCTAGCGAGCTTTCCTTTCTACGTTATTTCTTCACTCCCAGGCCAGCATGGAAGATTGTAAAAATTGACCCTCGATTCCACTAATAATTAAAAAAGGGTTGTGCCCGCATGGCTGACAATAAATGCAATGCATCATTTCAACAACATTATCAAAACTTCTTTATAACAGGAGGGCCCGTGAGAATTGGGTTATCGGTATCAATTAAATGTAGCTGCGTTGTTTAGGAGGCATTAGAACACGTGTGCGGTATTAGTCAGACGTCAACATTGCCTATTACTTATATTATTCCAATTATTACTAAGTGGCATTGAGCGAGCGTTCGGGCACGTAAATTGCATATCTTTTCAATACAATACAAACACTTTATACACATAATAATATACGTAAATATTATAAATACACATTATACATATACATCGTATATACATATTATACATACATAATATCTTTAGTTAGTTTCGAGCAGCCTCAGTAGTCTAAAGTGCCTTCGAATCCTGGTAACACTTTTATGATAAACACAGACATTTTCATCCCACCATCTCGGAAAAAGCGTTTTTGCTCTTCGATATCTGAGTGCAAAAGCCGTTTTTATCCTCTAGAGGTTAAAGTAAATTTGAATTTAGAACATCGTGTGCAATGAGTTTGTGAATTCAAAACATCAATATACATTTCTTTCTACCTCCGTGGTGCCGAAATTGTCATGCAACCTATTTTAATTTGTTAAAAAATTTGTTAAAGACTCGGAACCTTCTTGGTGTACTTTTTTTGTAATTTGCTTTGCGCGCGCCATTTTCTTTTCACGTCATAAATTTGTTAAAACCTAGGAGTTCCATGACGGTCAATCAGCTTGGCGTCAATCTTGCTTTAAACATTTTGATCGTCTACAACGCTTGCTTGATGCTTGAGTCAAGCATTTAAAAGCTTTTTAGGTCTGTTTGATTTGTTTACGCTAGCAACGGAACAAAAACATACAGAAAATCAACGTGCTTGACTCAAGCTGATTGACCGTCTCGGAGTATTTTTTATTAGGTACTTACAGGTATGTCTGGATGAATGTTGCGGGTGTGGCTGGGTGGATGGGTGGCTGTTGGAGGTGTCTGGGTGAATGGGTGTTTTGAGGGTGTGTCTAGGTGAATGGGTGTTTTGTGGGTGTGTCTGGGTGAATGGGTTTTTGTGGGTGTGTCTGAATGGATGGGTGAGAATTGTAGGTGTTTCTGGGTGATTGGGTGTTTTTTTGGGTGTGATTAGGTGTTTTGTGGGTGTTTCTGGGTGATTGAGTGTTTTTTGGGTGTGATTGGGTGTTTTGTAGGTGTTTCTGGGTGAATGGGTGTTTTTTGGGTGTTTCTGGGTTAATCGGTGTTTTGTGGGTGTTTCTCGGTGAATGGATGTTTTGTGGGTGTTTCTGGGTGAATGGGTGTTTTGTGGGTGTTTCTGAACGAATGGGTGTTTTCTGGGTGTTTCTGGGTGAATGGATGTTTTGTGTGTTTCTGGTTGAATGGGTGTTTTTTGTGTTTCTGGGTAAATGGGTGTTTCTGGGTGAATGGGTGTTTTGTGGGTGTTTCTGGGTGAATTGGTGTTTTGTGGGTTTTTCTGGGTGAATGGGTGTTTTTTGGGTGTTTCTGGGTTAATCGGTGTTTTGTGGGTGTTTCTCGGTGAATGGATGTTTTGTGGGTGTTTCTGGGTGAATGGGTGTTTTGTGGGTGTTTCTGAACGAATGGGTGTTTTCTGGGTGTTTCTGGGTGAATGGATGTTTTGTGTGTTTCTGGTTGAATGGGTGTTTTTTGTGTTTCTGGGTAAATGGGTGTTTCTGGGTGAATGGGTGTTTTGTGGGTGTTTCTGGGTGAATTGGTGTTTTGTGGGTTTTTCTGGGTGAATGGGTGTTTTTTGGGTGTGTCTGAGTGGATGGGTGTGAATGTTGTGGGTGTTGAGAGTGTGTTTGGGTTAATGGGAGGGTGTTGTGGCAGTTTCTGGGTAAAAACAGAAACTGTTGTGATTGTATTTTTTTTTTGTATTTTCCAATTTCCTCGTTGGGGGGGATGAAAAGTTACGTGTTGCACTCGAGTGCAAAGATTTTTCACCTTGTGCTCTTTTGATTCCCTCGCTATCGCTCAGGATTCTAATTTTTGAATCACTCGCTACGCTCGTGATTCAATTTTAGAATCCTTCGCTAGCTCGGTCATCAAAATTGAGCACGCGGTTAAAAAACAACTTTGCACTCACGTACAACAAATAACTATTATTGTTCCCGAGTCATAGATGTTTGTATGTTTATGTTGTATATTTTACCTATAAAATGTATTCTATCATTGAGTTATAAGTTTAACAGTAATAGGAGTTCAATGTTTTCTATGTGTCTTCTTCTTCTTCCTGCCCTTATCCCACTCTAGGCGGGGTCGGCACAACATGTTTTCTTCTTCCATTTCTCTCTATCCTTCACTAATTTCTCATCCACCCCTCTCGCTATCATATCCTCCTTTACACAGTCCATCCATCTCTTCTTTGGTCTTCCTCTCCTTTTACGTCCTTCCACGTTCATGCCTAACATTCTTCTGCCAACATAGCTTTCATCTCTTCGCATAACATGACCAAACCATCCCAGTCTATTACTCCGCAGTCTCTCTGTCACTGGCGCTACTTTCAAACTTCCCCTGATATACTCATTTCTTATCCTATCTCTCCGTGTCACACCACACATCCATCTTAACATACGCATCTCTGTTACATGCACTCTTCTTTCATCAGTCTTCTTCATAGCCCAACACTCTGATCCATACATGACAACAGGTCTAATGACCGCCTTATAGATTTTCCCCTTAAGCTTAAGGGGCATCCGTGGGTCACATATTGTTGCTGAGACCTGTCGCCACTTCATCCATCCTACGTTCGCTCTATTCCTTACATCCCGGTCAATATCACCGTCGCTTTGGAAGAGCGATCCAAGGTACCGGAAATCAGAGCAAACTGGTAGGAACACACCACCTAAGGCAATTCGGGAGAAACTGGAGGGGCCACCAAAGTCACAGAACATGTGTTCTGTTTTGGTCCGGCTGATCTTAAGCCCGACGCTCTCCAATCTCTCCTGCCATTTTCCCAGCCTACTTTGTACCTCGGATGCATCTTCTCCGACAAGTACAATGTCGTCGGCGAACAGCATACACCAGGGTGCCTCCTCCTGTATGTCCGATGTCAGAGCATCCATAATCAGGAGGAACAAATACGGGCTTAAAGCCGATCCCTGGTGCAAGCCTACGGCCACATCGAATTTGTCGGTAACGCCAGCCTCGGACCGAACATTCGTACTAGCTCTTCTATACATTTCAGACACAAGCCTCACATACTTCTCAGGCACTCTCTTTTCTCTCATAGCCCACCACAGAACTGTGCGCGGAACTCGGTCGTATGCTTTCTCCAGGTCTATAAAGACCATGTGCAAGTTCTTTTGTGCACTACGGTATTTTTCGCACAGTTGCCTTAGAGCGAATATTGCATCGGTTGTTCCTCGTCCCGGCATAAAACCGAATTGGTTCTGGGTGACATTACATTCCTCTCTCATTCGTCTCGCTATCACTTTCTCCCATATCTTCATACTATGTGACATGAGCTTTATTCCTCTATAGTTGTTACAGTCCTGCACATCACCCTTATTTTTGTAAATGGGCACCAGGGTACTGTTACACCATTCATCTGGGATCGTCTCTTCCCGTAACAACTTATTGAAGAACAAAGTCAGCCACTTCCATCCATCCGCGTTCAGAAACTTCCAAACTTCAACAGGTATACAATCAGGCCCTGTCGTCTTTCCATTCTTCATATTTCTCACAGCCATTCTTACTTCCTCTAAACAAACTTCACCTACCACTTTAGTATTGACAGGGGCCTGTATCAATACTTTATGCCAGTCGTTCTCTTCATTCATCAACTTTCTAAAGTATTCCTTCCAGCGATCTTTTATCCTTTCATCATTCGTCAAAACCATTCCTCTCTCATCTTTTATACATTTTACATACACAATATCCCTTGCATTCTTTTCTCTTGCTCTCGCTATCTTAAATATGTCATTCTTTCCCTGGGGGCTCTCCAGCGACTTGTACAGTTTATACTGTACCTCGCCCCTTGCTTTAGCAACCGCCCGCTTAGCATTCCTTTTACACTCCACATATACTGCCCTTTTATTCTCTTTTTCCACTCTATCTCGATCATCTACAGTCTTCCACTCCTTAAACGCTTTCTTTTTTTCTTTCAAACTTTTTTTCACTTCTTCATTCCACCACCATGTATCCTTATCCATTCTCCCTTTCCCTTTTGTTTCCCCAAATACTTTTCTCGCCACACTTCGCATGCACGTCGCCATTTCCATCCAACATTCATTCACCGTTTTCTCTGTCAAGTCTTTCATTTCAATCATTTTATCCACCACTCTTTTCCTAAATTCTTCAGCCAAATCCTTCTTTTCTAGCCAATTCCATTTAATCTTTGCCGGAGGTTTAAGTTTTTTCGGTACCTGATTGTATTTCATTTTTACCTCCAATAGCAACAAACGGTGTTGAGAGACTAAGGGCTCTCCTGGTATTACTTTACAGTCTTTTACTGCCCAGATATTGCATCTTCTGATAAGGAAAAAGTCTATTTGTGTTTTATGGTTTCCACTATGGTAAGTTATGAGATGTTGATCTTGTTTTTGATAAAATGTGTTTGCTATTGCGAGGTCAAAAGCTACGGCAGCCTGTAACAAACATTCGCCTTCCTGGTTTCTGTTTCCGAAACCAAAACCTCCGTGCACCCTCTCATAGCCTACTTTCATCCTTCCCACATGTCCATTAAAATCTCCACCAATATATAAATCCTCACTCACTGGTACATTCATCATCACTACATCAAAATCCTCCCAAAACTTCTCTTTCTCTACTTCATCACACCCCGTCTGGGGTGCGTAGGCACTTACAAAGTTGATTATACATTCACCAACTAATAGTTTCACAACTATCAACCTATCACTCACTCGCTTAACATCCGTCACACATTTTTTCAGCTCACTATCCAATACAATGCCTACGCCATTCTTCCTGCCATCCTTTCCGCAATAGAAAAATTTAAAACCCGCTCCAATCTCTCTTGCTTTCGTACCCTTCCACTTCGTTTCTTGCAAACAAGCCACATTTATCCTTCTTCTTTCTAAAATGTCCGCTAATTCCCTTCCTCTTCCAGTCATAGTTCCTACATTCCAGCTTACCATCCTCATTCTTACTTCCCGGACTTGCTTCTTATGTCGCACCCGTCCCTGATGCGACAACCCTTGTCCACTTCTCACTGGTGCCGGGTGCTGCACCTGCGCGTCGCCTCGGGGGTACGCCCTAACACTACATCGCGATCCAATTACATTCATGCTCATGTTGTACATTGGGTTTGGCATAATACTTTTACGACCGGCCGCCCGCCTGACGTCAACCCTCCTTGGGAATCCCATGTTTATAGGAAAGGGAAGGAGTAGTATGGGTTAACACGTTAAGTGCGAAGCGAGGCCTAAATCACCCCTGATGCAACTTCCCTGTGGTGCGGCAAGCAAAAAAGTGAATTTCTCTGTCGTGCGAATGGCATAGCTTTGGTTTGGTCCAGTGTAGGAAAGCGATAAATATATATTTAAGATCACTAATGGTTCCGGACTCGGTGGTGTACCTACCTTGGTACCGGATGTCTTAGGCCTCGTGCCGCACTGAATTAATATAATTTTAATGCAGTGCGGAACGAGGCTAAAACGTCCCATATCCCCCCTGACCTCGTACCGCACTCAACGCGAGCTTCCCGCGACCAGTGTTGTGCATCACGTCGATTGGAGAGCACGTCCTTTTACAGCGCCGAACATGTCTAAACGATGTCGGAAGAAGTTAATTTCCAATAATAAGTCTGTAATAGGTGCCTCTTAATGGTATAGAATGTAACGCTTCGTGCGCGAGTCCGACTCGCACTTGGCCGGTTTTTTTTTCTTTATGGCGACTTCAAGCACAATTTAGATTATTTAAAAAAATGTATCCTTTGATAGCTTTGTGTTGTTTTGCCAGGTTTTGCCCTTAAAACGATCTAATGAGATATAATTGATCAAAATCGGTCAAGTCGTTGCGTAGTTAAGACAGTTTAAAAACGTCGATATTATTTTTCCCATCACTAATCGCAGCGAAAATTTGCCCTATTTCAGTGCGTTACGAGGTGTATAAGATCCCATATTTTGTTTTGCTAATAATTCCTAAACTAGCCATCAGATCCCGGGGCGACGGTGGATTAGGGTTCATCAATTCACTGTCTATATCAATAAGGACCAAAATTCTCATTTATCTTTGATTTCGCGCCAGAAAATGGATTTTAGTCTGTAAAAGGAGGTGGGGTCTAATAGACCGCGTGTCGCCCTAACGTCTGGTCACGGTACGGGCCGATTAGACCTCGTGCCGCAGGAACGGAAAGTATGCAAAAATTGGTGCCGCAGCTAACGTGTTAAGGGGGAAAGGAGTAAATGTAAGGAACAAATGGTAGGGGGTTTAGGATCTGTTTGCCACGGATTGGGTTGTTGGGGTATGGCAAAACAGAGACTCGAGGTCCTAGGGTCGCTACTCCCTATGCGCCTTGTCTGGCGGTGATAAACCAGACAACGGCACCCTCTAGGGGGGTATAAGGTGAGCAATACCCCTTTGCCGATCCATTAGTCGCCTTCTACGACACCCATTGGCGGATATGGGGTGATACTATTCTACTCTGCCGGCATCACACGGCGCCAAATCAATGTTTTCTATGTGTATCATTTATTATTAAGTACCTATGATAAAATTTGTCCTTCATCGAGTACCTAACCATAACACAAGTTCTTATGCTGCTTACTTTAGGCTAGATAGATGATAGGTGTGTGCGTATAAGAAATATATTTAATAATTGTACTTGGTATAAGTAAGTATAACAGGAACGCTACCCATTCTCATCCATCACTTGTTAATCCTCAGTCGCCTACCCACCCTACATAGGCAAATGGTAAACTAACTGATAAGTAAGTACCAAAATTGGTAATAAGGACATGATTGTTCCGGTTGTCTTAAAATAAATCGATTATGTAATATAAAAGGCAGCCAGGTTTTTATTATTATCTGTACAAATCGAAAACTACAATATTTTCGTTAACAATCTTTAAAATTCGTCTTATGTAAGTCAATTAAATTTTATAGAGTTAAAAGGCGCCTTTATCGAGCCCGGGTTATAAAAAGTGTTAAATTTTATAATTATTGCAGAAACTTCCGCTCTCTGAAAACGCAATGTGACTATCTCCAATTTTACGTAATTGTATTATTGGAGATAGTCACACTAACATTAAGAATAATATGACATATCGTTTCAACTGAATTTACAGAAAATAACTATACTACTATAGTATAGTAGGCAGTCTTGTCTTTCCCGAAGTCACAATCGGGGGAAAGTGACGTGTCTTTCTGCGAAAAATAGAAAATGCCTATATTTTATTACTTACTTAGTAAAAATAGTTAGCAGGCTACAATTATTATTTGTAATAACTAGCAGCCCAGCCACTCTAATTTGTAATGACTAACATGGCGATCGTCGTGTCAAAATACGAGAAACATTTGCTCGATAGAAACGTTTAACATACTTACGTTAACATAATGTACTCACTTTTCTGTAATAAACTGAGTTAGTGTCTACACTTACCTGAAACAGATAAAACAATGTATTTAATAGATTGTCATGGTGAAAATTGCAACAGGCTCGCCACGTGCTAGCCACCTATTATAATGGGAACACGAGTATTTTATTCACCTCTGCCTGATTGTATTCTGCTCCACCGTCACCACATGGGCACATGGCTATTGCATTTATGAGTAAAGCCATGTGGTGACGGTATGAGACAATGGGCCTCATAAGAGTCTTATGAAGGCTCAAAGCCACTCGGCAATGGAGAGGGCTTTCTCCGGGCGCTCTGTGAGGCTCTCCGCGGCAGTTTATCTCTCCCGGGAGATGCAGTCCCGCCATCGGGGACGCCTGGTGTGGAGGTACCTTCACAGGGAGTGCTCGACTGCAAGGCTTGAGGACAAGGTCTTCGCCTTCCCCAAAAAAAACCGGTAGATGCCGTAAATTCGTCACGGGCAACAGCCTAGGTCCCTCAAAAAAGAAAGAGAGGCCTATAACAAGGTGGACCGACTATAAAGGTCTCGGAAAGCCGCTGATAGCGGGCAGCGCAGCTGTAGGACCGATCGGTTTGGAGATCCCTGGGGGAGGCCTATGCCCAACAGTGGGCGCCTCTCGGCTAGCTGACGACAATGATAATTATTCGCTTCGCAATGAAACATTACCTCGGTTTTTGGGAAAGCTAAACATCTACACAACAAACTAAATATTTTTTTAACTAAGTTTTCCTGTCTAATCGTTAACTAACTAGGTACCAGCCTATTTTATTATTCATACATAACTCTAGAATTAATATTTCCTGAACATAATATTAAGAAGTTTCTTTATCTACCTATAATAATATGCCACAGGCAGATAGATAATTGATTTGGCAAAAAAGTATTTTAAAAGAAACAATTTTACATAGGCAAGGGAATTTAATGTAAGCGTTAACAGTGCGTAGGTACTGAGACGTTTTACGATATTGAATTCGATGATTTGCCTGCGACATGACCACTTCCATTAGTCATACATTTTAATGATAATTGGTAAATATACTAAATTAGTACAGAATACTGTATTTTACATTTAATTATTGTAATGTAAACTCATTGGTGATTTCTGAACTTGCAGCGTTCGTAACGCCATCTAGCAAACAGCTATGAAACAACGTAAAGCAGAACCGTATGGGTAGGTGCCGTTGCTTTTTCGAGCATGCTCGAACTTTAGCTTGTGTTGTGGTATACATACGCTAGGTGGCGCCACATCACAAACTTTGATGACATTAGATTTGATTTAATTAATTTGCACACCCAGATAAAAAGTAGCACAACTCCAAAATCGAGTTAACGTGATTACCTACTAAAGTCGGCGCAGATAACTATTTTAACACCAAAGGCACCTTATGTAAAATTGTAGGTACTCCAATAAAATTTGGATAGAGCTATAAAACTAGTCTTTCAGAACCACTCAGAAACGCATCACCAGCTACGCTACGACAGGTTAACCGCAGAAGATGATGCTGTCAATGCGCACAAAGAAAATTATGACAGTCAATAGACGTATCATCTCTGCCTCCCCCTTCGGGGATAAATACCATACGAACATAAATCACGCCTTTATTTTATCTTTCAAGGGGTAGGCAGGGGTGAATTAACACACACTTTCCGCCAATTATTTCAGTTCCCATGTAGTGGCAAGCCTATTGCCATCTATCTAGGGGATAAATAAACGTTCTTATTGTATGTATGTTTATATGTTATACCCTGTGCCGAGGTCAGGGCTGTTAACATTGTACCAAGAGTCAAAGACACCACTTAATTCAATTACTAATACGACTTGTGCAATATCAACTTCATAGACGACTGCGTACGTGCCGGTGGAACGGGTTCGCGGAGCAAATTATACCTGATAGCGAACGAAATAGAGCAGCTAATCAATTGGCAGAGCTAACGTAGAGCTTCGACATGAACCAAGGTCAAAGATGTGCTACTTTTTTTTAAGTTAAAAGATTAAAAATATTATAGCTTAAGAGAAAGTGTTATTTATTTGCGGTTTTCTATGTGAAATTCATGATTAATCATGTTACTTTTGCATTTTAAGAGTAAGTAGGTCTCATAATTAATAAAACTAAATGTAGTACCATATCCTGCTTACTTTATATCAAAAATTTTAATGCGAAAGTAACTCTTTTTTTATTTGAACATTATACTTAGATGTTAATGTTAGAAAAAATATTACAAAGCTAACAAAAGAATTCTGTCTCATTTTTCATATTTTTGTCTTTGTCTTTGTCTTCTTTAACTCTGTCTGTTTTCATATTTCACGGCAAAACAATGACAGAATGCTACATACATACATAAATCACGCCTATATCCCCGAAGGGTTAGACAGAGGTGAACTTGCACCCAGGTTTCGCCAATTATGTTAGGTCCCATGCAATAGGTGGCGAGTCTATTGCCATATATCGGGCACCAAAGTCGCAGTACATTGCTAGGTGGTATTAGAGGAACGCTGCTGCCCATTCCTCATCATTGATTTATCCTTAGTCGCCTTGTACGACACTCACGGAAGAGATTTGGGGTGGTGACAATTGTATTCTACTCTGCCGTCACCACACGGCTACGTTAACGTTGTTTTAATCCAAATATGTAGTGCCGTGCTATAAGAGAACGTAATAATGAATAGTGCAATTAATTACTGTGTCCCTCTCATTGATTTCTGCACAACCTGATTCCCATGACTGTCTGACTGTAAACCGGTGGGCGTGCCGTAGGCGGCACTAACTCATACTCGAACAATGGACGTATCATTTGCAGATATACAATACTATTCTATCTATATACACGCTCAATTTCTAATCATTAACCTTGTAACTATTTAAAGATTTTATTAATACATATAAGAAAAGAAGTAACGCCGTGTGGTGACGGTGACGGTACAAGAGGAACGCTGCTGCCCATTCCTCATCCAATACTGTTTTATCCTTAGTCGCCTTGTACGTCACCCACGGGAGATATTTGGGGTGGTGACATTTGCCGTCACCACACGGAATGCTGACATCCTTAATAACAAGATTTTTTCATTACCTATCTAATTCTGCGAAAAAATTACTGCCAATATGACCGCCTAGACACGTATACAAGTAAACTTGTAATTAGTACGTTTAGCTCAGATTCCAAGGTTTCGCAGACACGCAATAGCATAACTAGTCAATAGTTCAATGTTAAACCATTACCAAGTCGAATTAAAACATCGATTTAAGAAAGAATATGCACCTACTGAGCACTATTCTGCCGTCTATACGAAAAAGGCAGCAACTGGAAAAGCTGCATTTTGATTTTGTATTTGTAGATAAGATGTGGGCTAATGGTTCTTCTATTGTTATTAACTATAGCAAACTTACCCCTGAATACAGAAACGCTATTCGAAGTTTGAGTCTGCTTAACATTTAAGTATGTATTGTCAAAATTGACGTTTTTCCATACAAAATCTGACAGGTATTGTCCACTTAACTTTATAAGCAATGCTCTAAATTTTCGTATTCGTACAACAAGGAAAATATATCTGTGAAGGCAACCAAGGGTTTTACAAAATAATATTATAATGATAAGCCGTTTGGTGATAGAAGCAGAATACAATTGTCACCACCACAGATATCGCACAAGCCAACCAAAAGTAAAGACAGCTATGAGTATGGACATCAGAGCGTTCATATGACCCATCAATAAAATGCGATTTACGTGCCGTATAGATGCCAATAGGCTCGCCACGTTTAATACACCTCTGCCTACTCCTCAGGGGATAAAGAGACGTGATTTATGTATGTAAGCCGTGTGGCGACGGGAGAGTAGAATACAATTGTCACCATCCCAAATCTCTCCCGTGGGTGTCGTACAAGGCGACTAAGGATAAATCAGTGATGAGGAATGGGCAGCAGCGTTCCTCTTATACTACCGTCCTGACAATGTACTGCGACTTTTGTGCCCGATAAATGGCAATAGGCTCGCCACCTATTACATGGGACTTAACATAATTGGCGAAACGCGGGTGAGAATTCACCTCTATTCACCCCTTCGGGGATATGGGCGTGATTTATGTATGTATGTATGTTATACTGATAATTAAACATCACCTTTCATAGTAGTTACATCTCCTCACAAGAATGCAATTAACTGTGCCATGTTTATATCAAAACAAAATGGCGTCAAGTGTCATACCTTGATTGGAAATTTGACAATTGTTGTGCGAGCATGGTAAACCACAGACCGCAGCGAGTGGAAGTAGCTTCTGTGGGAGCAACGGACGGGAACAATGGAGCAATAATTATTCTGACCGGTGTTACTTAATGTACAATTACATTTTCTTGTAATTGTATGTAGTACGGCAGTGACGGCATAGCAGAATGCATTTGTCACCTCACCATCACCCGCAATCTCTCCCGCCGGTGTCGTACAAGGACAGCGATGAGTAATGGACGTTACTCTTATATCCTGACTATTCCTGACACATGGCAGTAGGCTCGCCTCGCCCCCTATTAACTACATAACATAATAATTGGCTATACGTGGGTATTAATTCACCTCTCTGCTTACCTCTTAGGGTAGAAAGCCTTGATTTATATATGTAGTACTTCTTCAATACTGGCCTGGGAGGGAATGTGCCAGTCCCGACTAAGCAACTTCTAAGTCAAAACCTTGAGCAGTATGGATTGGAATGTTGTCACCCCAATTACCTACTCCCACCGTTCATTCGTCTATCGGCATGGACCTTTCCATAATTTTTCTATACCTACATTATTTATGTGTGATAGATGATATCCACCCTTCCGTTGCCCCAAGCTCCTTATTAGTACACAGCGAAATCTTCCTAAGTTGACTTGTCACATCATTATCGCTAATTTACTTGAGCAACTTTTGGTGCGCAAAGTGCGCTATTCCAAACAAAGTGTGCAATTCGGAATTGCACTGTCACCCGATCTCGGCCGTTCTATTTATGCCGTCCAGCGGTCGACAGCATTTGGTGTGGCGCCAAGCCGTCTAGCCCACATACCTGTAATGTTTCCACGGCAACTGGTACACGCTGGAGTCGCCGAACTTTTGGACTGGTTAATAAGGTCCACTGATCCCAGCCCCCATAGCACGGAGCGTGGACAAGATCTCCTCGGGGAAATTATTTCCTCTCGCTCTAACTCACACTAAATATCGAGACAAAACACTGTCAAGTGGTGGAGAGATATTTTGTCCACCTCCCGTGAGCGCCCTGCAGAAGTCATAAACCTTTTGGAGCGTGAACCAAATGCAGATCGCGTTGCCGTCGATTTATTTTCTGAATTACGATGACAAACTTCGTTAGTGGAGCGGTGAACGGTTCAAATACGAATGGAGATGTTCTATTTTCGAACTATTAGAAAACTAGTTGTAGCTTCTAATGCTTTCGAAATAGTTCTATTTCGAGCAGGGCAGTGGCTTAGCGCGCAGACATATACATATACATAAATCATGCCTAGGCTCGCCACCTATTACATGGGACCTAACATAATTGGCGAAACGTGGGTGCTAGTTCACCTCTGCCTACCCCTTCGGGGATATAGGCGTGATTTAGGTATGTAAAATTTTCACCCTACCTCTCCCGTTGATGTAGTACAAATCAGAAAAATAAATCGTAGATACTTATACATATAAAATTCCTGCACTTACCTAGGGTTGGCCCGATAAAAAGAAGAGAAAAAACTAAGTATGCCCATTTTCTAAAATATTGCACTAACTATTAATAAGTGCAACTACATACATATATTCCGTGGTTGTGGTCCATTCTACCTATATATATTCTTCCATCCATTATAGAAGGTCTATGCACCTGCAGGGGACATTAGGGGCTGGCGATGATTGTGATGCAGCTGTATTTTGAACAAGTTCTTACAGATTCACAAGCATAAATAAGGACGTCGCATCAAATTCAGCCAAAATAATAAATTAAATTTATTAAACGGAGTACCTAATTAAAGTTATTGTTTTGATTTTTATTTGAACGTTCAGAATATTTATTACAAAAAAAAAGTAGTGAGGAAAGTTCGAAAAAAATGTGTAAAGGTTTAGAGAAACTTTTGATTTTGAATTCCAAGAAATGGTTCGGATTCCATGACTATAATTTTTCGAACTTTTTCTAAACACAATTTGCTCCGTTAACGTTGTTATACATACATATACATACATACATAAATCACGCCTATATCCCCGAAGGGGTAGGCAGAGGTGAACTAGCACCCACGTTTCGCCAATTATGTTAGGTCCCATGTAATAGGTGGCGAGCCTATTGCCATATATCGGGCACAAAAGTCGCAGTACTTTGCTATTGCTAGGTGGTATTAGAGGAACGCTGCTGCCCATTCCTCATCATTGATTTATCCTTAGTCGCCTTGTACGACACTCACGGAAGAGATTTGGGGTGGTGACAATTGTATTCTACTCTGCCGTCACCACACGGCTACGTTAACGTTGTTTTAATCCAAATATGTAGTGCCGTGCTATAAGAGAACGTAATAATGAATAGTGCAATTAATTACTGTGTCCCTCTCATTGATTTCTGCACAACCTGATTCCCATGACTGTCTGACTGTAAACCGGTGGGCGTGCCGTAGGCGGCACTAACTCATACTCGAACAATGGACGTATCATTTGCAGATATACAATACTATTCTATCTATATACACGCTCAATTTCTAATCATTAACCTTGTAACTATTTAAAGATTTTATTAATACATATAAGAAAAGAAGTAACGCCGTGTGGTGACGGCAGAGCAGAATACAATTGTCACTACCCCCATCTCTCCCGTGGGTGTGGTACAAGGCGGCTATCCCCCGAATACAGAAACGCTACTCAAAATTAGGGGACTGCTTAAAAAGTTAAGTGGTCACTACCTGTCAGAATTTGTATGGAAATACGTCAATTTTGACAATACTTAAATGTTAAGCGGGACTCAAACTTTGAATAGCGTTTCTGTATTCGGGGGTTAGGGTTACGGGTTACAACAAGGAGTAATGGGCAGCAGCGTTCCTCTTATGCCACCTATCAATTTACTGATATCCGTGCCCGATAAATGGCAATAGGCTCGACACATAACACATGGGACCGAGCCTAGTTGGCGAAACGTGAGTGTTTCGTGCACCCCTTCGGGAATATCATCATCATTCAGCCGAAAGTCGCCCACTGCTGGGCATAGGCCTCCCCCAAGGATCTCCAAACCGGTCGGTCCTGCGCTGCCCGCATCCAACGGCTTCCCGCGACCTTCACCAGATCGTCGGTCCACCTCGTGGGGGGCCCGTACCAACGCCATTCTCGGACCTTTCCACCCCAACGGCCGTCAGTCCTCCTCGCAATGTGCCCTGCCCACTGCCACTTAAGGTCCGCAATTCTTCGGGCTATGTCGTTGACCTTAGTTCTCCTACGGATCTCATCATTTCTGATATGATCACGCAGGGAAACACCGAGCATAGCCCTCTCCATTGCCCTTTGAGTGACTTTGAGCCTTCTTATAAGGCCCATTGTAAGCGTTCGGGAATATAGGCGTGATTTATGTATGTATATAAGAAGTATATGTAAGGATCGTAGCATGTGGAAAGAAGTGATCTCTGCCTACATTTATTTGTCACAGTTGCTTTACATTTCCATTCTATTCGTTCGAATCGATTAATGAGCCATTTGGCTAGGTCCACAGCTCTTTAATCGCCAAACCTAAATACCAAACGTAGGACCTGTTTATTTATTGGTAATGCCCATAAAAAATTGCGTAGGCTGATAAGCGAAAAAGGTTTTGTATTCTAATAAAGGCCTCGGAGAAAGCGAATGCTTAGCGGAGATCATTCGAACAAGCATCGACCCAAATATTTCAATGTCGACTTGGCATTCCATCCTCGGTGTTTGTTTACTCTGTGACTAAGCAAGTGCCACAGAGTGAATGAATCTATTTACTCTGTTAACATTATTAATTTACTCTGCTATAGTTTCGCTAACAGACCAGCATGAAAGACAGAAGGGCTGATGTTGACTGTACTATAAATATAAAAATATCAATTTGTTGCAGACCAAGAGGCCATTTTGTATGTTGGTAACTGTGTTACTATGTGTTACTACTATGTGTACACTACAATTACAAAGATTCGAATGTTTGCGGCAGAATACAAGTTGTCCCGCGGGTTTCGCACAAGGCGACTAAGGGTTAAAGCAATGACTTATGGCCAGCAACGTTCTTCTTTGCCACCTAGCAATGTCTTGCGATTTCCGTGCCCGATAAATGACAATAGGATCGCTACATAGGACCTAATCTAGACGGCCGCCTTGGTCGGATGCTCAGATCGCTGGGTGTTGGCCAAGAGGTCCCGGGTTAGAATCCTGGTAGGGGCAACCTTTGTGATGACCACAAATGTTTGTTCCCGAGTCATGGTTGTGTATATGTTTATGTAGTATATTTTCAACATTTATACATAATTATATTATCGTGGGTGGTAGTTCACCTCTGCCTACCCCTTCGGGGATAAAGGCGTGATTTATGTATGTATGTATATTAAAAATATGTCCGTCATCTAGTATCCATAACTCAAGTGCTTAGGCTACTTACTTTGGGCTAGATGATAGGTGGGAGTGTAAAAAAAAAATCTAATTGGCGGAAACGGGTGTTAATACACCTCTGCCCACCCCTTCGGGGATACAGGCGTGATTTGTGTATGTATGTAGCCTCTTTGCTTCGATTACGTGTTATCTTGTAAAACACAATTTTTGGACTTTTCACGTAATTGAAGCAAAGAAGCGATGTGTGCATATTGAAAATTACAAAGATTCGCCGTTTGCGTTTGTGCCTGTAACCGGAGTGGTCTAACGGTACGATGCGCAGGCGCAACCTGCCGAGCCGGAATGCCGCCATGCACGACACACGACACTTGCACGTCTTATTACATTACGCTTTATTACATACATACATACAGCTTATATGTGTGCATATAGTTTATGTAATACAATGTTTAGGCCGCGTGGTGACGGGAGAGTAGAATACAATTGTCACCACCCCAAATCTCTCCCGTGGGTGTCGTACAAGGCGACTAAGGGTAAATCAGTGATGAGGAATGGGCAGCAGCGTTCCTCTTATACCACCTAGCAATGCACTGCGACTTTTGTGCCAGATAAATGGCAATAGGCTCGCTACCTATTACATGGGACCTAACATAATTGGCGAATCGTGGGTGCTAGTTCACCTCTGCCGACCCATTCGGGGATATAGGCGTGATTTATGTATGTATGTAAGGAAGGTACTGTTGAAAATTCGAGCCGTGTGGTGCCGGCAGAGTAGAATACAATTGTCACCTCCCCCCCCCCCCTTCGGCTTTCGGGGAACAGGCGTAATTTATGTATGTAAAAATACCAGCTTTGAACCCAATGTTCTATATCTAAACTAATTTTATAAATCTGAAGAGTTTCTTTGCTTGGAAGCGCCAATGTCAGGAACCACTGATTTAAATTGTGTTGTCAAATTATTTGTGTTGGGCAGTCCATATATCGAGGAAGGCTTTAGGCTATAAAATAACCGACATTAACGCGAGCGAAGCCGCGGGCGCCTCTAATGTATTTCCTTCCTTCCATGCTGGCCTGAGAAAGATATGGCAGTCCTAACTCATCCCAAGGGTGCCGTAAAAGTCGACTAGTCGCCCGGTGTAGACCAAAAACACATTAACTGCCGCACTCAGAGACGTCAAATAACGTTAACGAGTACTTACTGTCAAAAATAACAATTCAAAACTAATCGCTATTGCTGTTGGGTCTATCTTGGGAAATTTTTTGACATTAAGCACTCATTAACTTTAATTGACGTCTCTGAGTGCGGCAGTAAGACGCCCGAATGATGGAGGGCATACCACCAGCAACAGCATACCCTAAGATGTTTAGTGTTAAGCAGTCGGCCGGCGGAAAAACCCTAAGCCAAAACCTTGAGCAGTATGATGGATTGAAATGTTGACAACATTTCAATCCATACTGCTCAATTTCCCAATCACTCTCTCCGTTCATCGGTCTCTCGACATGATCCGTTCCGTCTCTTTTTTATACATTCATTCGTCACTAGCACCTTTCCGGTGTGATGGATGATATGAATCAAAAGGGAGTGGAAGGCTTGATGACGTCTGACCGATATGAATGGAAGAGGAAACATACAGCGCCGACCCCAGATAGACTGGGAACAGGACAGGGAATAGAAGATAACAGAAAATATACGAAAAGACACAGGACAGCGGCCTTGTTGCCCAAAAGCTATCTCTTGCAGGCAACCTGCAGTGTAAGAAAACATGTAGGTAATGGTATGGCGGCATTCAGAAAACGAATAAACAAGTGATTTAAATATTTGGCGCCGTACGGAAGACCCACTTACGCAGGCGAAGGTTATTGGGTCAAAGCTACAAATGGCTGCAGGCGGTCCAAAGTTCGATTCTCCGTTCAAAGTGAAAGGCACACAAATGACACACTACTTACTTATAATAAATTCCATTAATAATGTGTCTCTTCGTTCTTGACTATATATGTACAGCCATTACTACTAAAATATGTCCGTCATCTAGTATCCATAACACAAGTGCTTAGGCTACATACTTTGGGTTAGATGATAGGTTTCGATAGACGATATTCGATAGACGCGAATGCGGATCCTGCAACTCAGACATAATTTTTCGGCAATTTTCTTGCTTTTTCGCTGTAACATTTTGAATATTTCGGTCACCCATTCAATGAGCGGCCTCTGTGAATATTGCTTAGTTCACGTTATCGCATCGCGAGCGCGCCTGCTATGGTACTGCTCCATCGAGCTCCTCATATATATGGTTATTATATAGCCTATAGCTTTCTTCGATAAATGGACTATCCAACACAAAGAGATTTGTTTTTATTTGAGTCAATAGTTCCTGAAAATAGCGCGTTCAACCAAACAAACTCTTCAACTTTATAATATTACTACGTAGTATAGAATACGAACCACCGCACTCAGAGACGTCAATAGATTTCAATGAGTACTTAATGTCAAAAATCAAATATTAGATTTTAATTTTAACATTATATAAATGTTAGAAAAACTAGCACAAAAATTTGGGTGGTTAGAAAAAAAGTTATTCGAAATTATGTTTCTAACCACCAAAATCTTAAAACTCAAATACTTGTGTAGACTCAGTGTAGTCTACAGTGTAGACTCAGTGTAGTCTACAGTGTATGGTATAGTAGACTCTACATCATAGACCCGGCAAGAATAGCGCCTAGTTTAAAGTTATAATTTTCTGTATTAAGTACTCATGAACGTAAATTGACGTCTCTGAATGCGGCAGCAAGACTCATTATTACAGAGGGCTAATTAAAAATTTCAGACGAAACAACGGCTCGTTATGCCGCCGAGGCCGGACTAAAATTCGCCACGACATCCCGTAGTGGCCATTCGTCACCCCCCGTTTACCAGGGAGGCGGTGGGGGATGCTGCAGCGCGGTCAAGGTTACCGGGCGACCTTCGGTTACGTAATATTCAGCCTCGTCCAAAGAGTAAGCCTAAAAACTGCCGCACTCAGAGACGTCAAATAACTTTAATGAGTACCTAATGTCAAAAAATTTCAATTAAATCTAGACCATAGACCCGGCAAGAATAGCGACTAGTTTTGAAGTCATTTTTTGACATTAAGTACTCATTATCATTATTTGGAGTGCGGCAGTTAGTTGTCTTTTGATCAGGATAGTAGGAAGCCATGTTTTGTTTTCTATTGTAAAAAAACAATCGTTTTTTTTTGTTCTTCATCTATTTGAACGCAGCTTTACACAAAAATCTCTCCCGTGGGTGTCGTACAAGGCGACAGGATAAATCAGTGATGAGGAATGGGCAGCAGCGTTCCTCTTATACCTCCAAGCAATAGTACTGCAACTTTTGTGCCCGATAAATGGCAATAGGCTCGCCACCTATTACATGGGATCTAACATAATTGGCGAAACGTGGGTGCTAGTTCACCTCTGCCTACCCCTTCGGGCTATATAGGCGTGATTTATGTATGTATGTTACACAAAAACATCCAGATGTCCCGTGTTCGAAACCTGGTAGGCCCAATGTTTGTGACGAACAGACAGTTGCTCCCGAGTCATGGTTGTTTTTTTACTAGCTGATCCGGCAAACTTCGTTTTGCCCTAGCACTTAGCTTAGGGTTAAAAATAAAGCCTAACACCTATTTCTCAGACCTACAAAATGTACACAAAAAATTTCATGATAATCAATCGGTCATTATTTTCCGGAAGAGTTTAATAACAAACACTGTGACACGAGATTTGTATACTTATGGAAAATTATGTAGTTTATTACAAAATGTTATCAAATTAATGGCAGTGTGGTGACGGCAGAGTAGAATACAATTGTCACCACCCCAAATCTCTCCCGTGGGTGTCGTACAAGGCGACTAAGGATAAATCAGTGATGAGGAATGGGCAGCAGCGTTCCTCTTATACCTACCACCTAGCAAAGTACTGCGACTTTTGTGCCCGATAAATGGCAATAGGCTCGCCACCTATTGCATGGGACCTAGCATAATTGGCGAAGAGTGGTGCTAGTTCACCTGTGCCTACCCCTTCGGGGATATAGGCGTGAATTATGTATGTATAAATAAATAAACAGTATGTATGTATATATACATAGTATAGTATGTATTAAATTAATAATATTTGTCTGTTTTATAGTATCACCCACAAGAGCATAGACCTACTTACTTTGGACAGAGAATTTTACGATTTGGGCATTGGGCTAGATAATACGTGTGAGTGTAAAAAAAATAAATGCCGCTAAAGATAATGAGTTCACGACCGAGCATTACAATGAAAACAGAATTGGACAGCTAATCAGGTAATCAAACCTTTCCCTTACTCTGTTTTCTGTTGAAGGTACTAATTTGGTTGCGCAATAAGTGGGCAATTAGCTTGGAAACTCATTAAAAATGGTTCTTTCTCTCGTTCCACATAACAGCGGACAGTCTAAATACGTTTGTTTCTTTAGAGGGAGTGACTTTATAAAATTATATATTTCATAATCTTAATGAAAGCAAATCTCTTGCTCATGCTTATGATAACTTTGGTATTATTTATGCAAACATTTCTTATTTGCTTCATACTGATCTCGGTAAAGGAAAATGATTTGACTTGACGGCCGCCTTGGTCGAATGCTCACATTGCTGGGTATTGGCCAACAGGTCCCGGGTTCGAATCCTGGTAGGGGCAAACTTTGTGGTGACCACAAATGTTGGTTTCTGAGTCATGGTTGTGTATATGTTTATGTAGTATATTTTCAACATTTATATAAATAATTATATTAAAATATGTCCGTCATCTAGTATCCATAACACAAGTGCTTAGGCTACTTACTTTGGGCTAGATGATAGGTGTGAGTGTAAAAATATTTATTATTATATTTATTTTATTTTTCCATAATTTTCTAGAACCCATTTTAGTAATATTTAATTAAATTTTTTGAATCGTGGGAACCACGGATTAAAATTGTTATCTATCGGGTATTATGTTTTCAGAAAACTACATTTCCGTACTAACAATGATATAGGCGCGCCTTCATTCATTCATTCAAACCAGCGTATCTAATTTGTGGATTTATATTGTATCGGTTGTAGACGTGCGCGGGAGTAACAATGTCAGTTGACCTTCAATTTATCGAATTACATTACTGATTAACTGCGTAAAGGCGCTGTCACACTGCAAGCGAGAGCTACGCGATAAGAAGCAATAATAAATTCGTCGTTATCACCACAAGCTTTTTGTAATGTCCCCACTGCTGGGGAGCACACGCCTATTGGAAGGAAAAATGTAGCGAAAATGGGCATTAACCCACCACTGGGCCAGTGCGAGTTAGTGGGTAATAACGACACAATTGCAACTGCTTAACGTGGCTTCCGAAGCACGGAGGAAAACGAGATAATAAATTTTTGGTCACCCATCCATTGCCCCTCCTCCGTAACGTCCCTTCTTGCTTAGTATGTGCAATCGCAGGTCGACTGCGCCTGCGCTATTGAGCTAATAACATTTTATACACACATTTATGTGTACTAGTGGTCGCCCGTGGTTTCGCTCGCGTTAATGTCTGTTGTTATATAGCCTTGGACTATCCAACACCAAATTTTTTTTTTATTTGAGTCCATAGTTTCTGAGATTAGCGCCGACCAACCAAACAAACTTATTTATTTAGTGGTTAGAAAAGAATTTCGAAAAATTATGGTTTTGATGCGGGAATCGAACCCGCGTCCGTTGCTATCCGGGCAGGTGCCTGACCCCATATTTCAGCTGGTCCCCATATTTCCACTCTATCCGAGAGATTAAGTTCAGCAGTATACGCCGTAAAAAATACGGCTATTAACTGATGTTCAAACAGCCAGACTTGTATATTTCAGTTACTTTCATAGTGTTATGTCGTATAGTTTACTGCTTTAGGGCACATCTGCTGATATTCAGGATACATTTATTCTACAAAAAAGAGCTATACGTGCTACTTATCTATTAAAACCTCACAAATAAATCTATTTAAAGACATTATTAATATTCTAACTCTTGCTTCACATTACATATACGATTGCATTCTATACGTCTACAAATATTTAAACACATTTGCAAAAAATTGTGATATTTATAAATGCAATACTAGAAATAAAAACAAACTTTCCTTTCCTAGACTAAGATTACACAAAGTAGCTAATACTTTTGTAGGTAAATGTATACTTTTTATAATAGTATTCCAGATTCTGTGACTGAACTGCCTTTACACGAATTTAAGCCCTATATAAAAAATTAACTTCTGAAAAAGGGTACTATAAAATTCAGGACTATTTAGATGATAAAGATGCTTGGAATCAATGACTTCTACATACATAATTTATATATAAATACTAAATATCTTTATCCAGTATGATTAAACGATTGCCCTGAGTGTTATTTATTTAAAATAGCTATTCTGTTTGTTGTAATGAAGGATGTTGATAACTTCAGAATTTGTATCTTTATTGACATACTATTACTTGACGTTGTAAGTTATTGACATCTTTAAATTTTCAATTATTAATTAATGTAAATTACTTTTATGTAAAGGGAGGAAAAAACCTGACTGAGTTTCTTGCCCGTTCTTCTCAGGGCAGGGCCTCCTGGTAATTTGCGAACGGATGGCGTATATTTCTTGTCTTGACGATTTATGAGTGTATTGTAATCATACCAGATATGAATAAACGAATTTTTATTTGATTTGATTTGACCGCTCGACCAACCTAGGCACTATCACTAATTAACTTGCCGAAATTCTTCTAACTTTTACACTTTACGTTGTAAGCCAACGGATACCATCACTCGGCATTGTAGAAATAAATTTCAAACATTCCAAAGCAGATGTTTTTACAAATACCGTGCATTCGGTAAATCTTTGTACTAATTTTTCTAACATTTATATAATGTTGAAATTAAAATCGAATAGTTTAGTATAGATTCCTTAAATGTAATTTTCGTCCTATACTTTTTAAATAAAAAGGAAGTATAAAGCACAATAGCTAAGCATTGAGTGTCGACATACCTAATGATACGGGTTGAAGGTTGCCCGTCAGAAGGTAGATTGATGATCAGCCATCTATCGCGCATGCCGTGTTGAATTTACGTTAAAACCGTTTTATAAATAGAGTCTGAAGGTGTTGTAGCAATGCGGGTTGTTTAGACGAATTCGATGGTAAAATAACATAAGACTCTTTTAATTAAGTTCTACTTCTTCGTCTACGATCCGGTTCTCACTCATCTGGGGATTTGGGAGGGGAGTTTGGTGTGAGGGAGAAGGGAGAGCTAGGTATAGTTAGTTTGCGAGAGCTCGACATGGTAATCAAGAAGGTACGAGATTTGTTTTACACTTGTTTATCAATCAAGCAATCCATGAAATTAAGGAGTGATCTGCATTTTAATTTAATATTTCATTCTTGTACATCCCCGTACAGTATCTCTAAAAATTAATATTTTGTAGCCCACAAACCAAAAATAAACAAACACTGAAAAGTTTTTTTTTTTTTGATGGACCTAGGCTGTTGGCCGAGTGGCCTTTACAGCATCTACCGGGTTTTTTGGGGAAGGCGAAGACCTTGACCTAAAGCCAAACGTGTCCTCAAGCCTTGCAGTCGAGCACTCCCTGTGAGGGTGCCTTCACAGCAGGCGTCCCCCGTGCGGGGACGGCATCTCCCGAGGGAGATATACTGCCGCAGAGAGCCTCGCAGGGCGCCCGAGTCGGAGCTTGGATCGGCAGGCCTGAGGGTGCCTCTAAAGGCGCGGACCTCGGCTCAGGCGTGCCGTGTAGTGGGGGAAAGCGAAAAGTATGTACCCCAATTACCACGCGGAGCTAGCTCATGTCTTTCAGGAGTTTACAAAAATGTGACGAATGTACAGCAATCCATTTTTTCATGATTTAATTATCTGCCACATGAAATAATGACAGGAAGCACCCAGGGGAAAACCAAACTGCCAGGGGATCAAACAAATTTTTCATTCTCCTTTCTCTTTCTTCTTACATAAAATACTTACAGTACGTCGATGTTTACTCAGTTTAACTCGAACTATTAAAAAACTTACCTGAAACAAAAATAAACAAATAAGTATAACTATTTAGTCTACCAACTACCTAGGAGTTAAAAATCATAATTTAAGACAAACTGACGCACTCAAATACGTCAATTAATTTTAATGAGTAGGTACTTACTGCCGCACTCAGAGACGTCAAATAACGATAATGAGTACTTAATGTGAATAAATGACAATTCAAAACTAGTCGCTATTCTTGCCGGGTCTATGGTCTTGATTTGAATGAAAATTTTTGACATTAAATACTCATTAATGTTAATTGACGTCTCTGAGTGCGGCAGTTAATGTCAACAAATGACAAATCAGAACTAGTCGCTATTTTTGTAAGAAGAGTGAGTGTTTTCGTATTCAATGTGCTAATATGTTTATTAAAAATAATATTGGTTAAAAATAATATGTGAAAAGGCTTTATCTATACTGATATTATAAAGCTCAAGATTTTGTTTGTTTGGTTGGTTGGTTGAACGCGCTAATCTCAGGAACTACTGGATCAAATTTTTGTGTTGGAGTTATAAAGTAAACAATAGTAGTTCAATGGTTGGATAGTCCATTTATCGAGGAAGGCTATAGGCTATTATTTAGTAACCGACATTAACGCGATTGAAGCCGCGGGCGACCACTACTTCACTAAATCTGACAAACGCAGCTAATTCGTAGCATTCTCCGAGCACTTACAAAGTTATCGATTCATCTAAATTGATCAGCCAATTTACTATGTGACGCGTTTCGCTGTGTACAAAATACACCCCCTTACCGCTCTCCCACCCCACTCCTTCCGGGGTAAAGGTCATAGGTCGCTGTGTTGGCAAGGACGTTGGGACGAAAATAGCTTGATGAGATGAAATCTTAATAGCGCGTACTCATTATGATTAGGACAGAAATGCGTTTTCTTCATTCATTTGCCAGTCTACAGGAATGCCAGACTAGTAGGAATGACGCATGAGCAATGATAATTATTTCAGACTATAGCATCATCAGAAATAACGAAGATGATAATGGAAGAAGAAAGAAAGAAATATTTATTGAGACACAACAGAGAAACAAACAAATATTAAACAAAAAAAATGTCTCAATCAGTCCCAGCTCAGCATATTGCCAGCCTCACGACTAGCGCTGGTCTTCCGCTGGAACCGCTTTCAGGAACGAACATAATAATAATTTGAGACGTCAAAACACAAGAGTAAATTAATACCGTTATTTAAAAACAATAAATAATTAAAATATAATGGCTGTAAGCGCACAATTCGTTTACCTTTTGCCGTCATAGCTTTAATCATATGAAATCTCATCTTTTCAACCTCCTTACATTTACATAGATACTTCCTGCGCTTTATGCAATCGGATGAAGCGAAAGAAGCATGTATGTATGGATCGTACTAAGTGGAAAGAAATAAGAAACATGGATGACCTCTGCCTACTACTATCTCCGCCTGTGGGAGAAAAGCGTGATATATTATGTATGTATATATATATGTAAATCATAAGAAAAGGTTCACAATAGGAATGTCTAAATGTGTGTTATACGTAAATCGCAGTATATTGCTAGGTGGTATAAGATGAAATGCTGCTGCCTATTACTCATTGCTGTCTTTACCCTTACTAGTCTTGTACGACAACCACGGGAGAGGTGGGGGTGGTGACAATAGTGTGCTGCTCTGCCGTCACCACACTGTCAACGGCGAACGGAGTGTCTTACCCCCGAATACAGAAACGCTACTCAAAGTTTAAGTCCTGCTTATAATTTAAGTATAGTCAATATTGACGTTTTTCCATAAAAACGGGTATTGTCCACTTAACTTTATAAGCAGTGCTCAAAATTTGAGTAGCGTTTCTGTATTCCGGGGTTAGTAGTGTTAGTACACAACACCTTATTAATAGAAAGCTTGAAGGATGCCAGATCGAACGAAAAACAAATAACAGTGTGTGGTGTGTTGACCTTGGAAATGCGTTTGACTCAATTCAACTTCTGATGTTTACTCTGTGAAATGGCAAATAAAACTTTGCAAATGAGATCATGGACATACATTATCGCGCGAATCCATGGAAGCTAAGAATTTTCGCTTTGCTACTATTAAGATAAAACCTGTTTCTAATATTTAATGTTTAATTGAGATAGGCGAACAGATTAGAGAATCTCTATTTGTTTATAATGAAAAACATGAATATGATACAATATGTTATGTAACAGAAAAAACGCAAACCCTAAAGAACGCTTCCCATACTAACTTATTTATATAAAACAATGGTGATTTCAAACATTCTAAATTGGAAAATTAATTTCAGAATTTTCTATACATTTTACTTTACTGACAGAACAATTTAGAATTTTTTAATAACAATAGTATTTATGACTATGTCAGCATGGGTAGTAATGTAGTATTGAGGGTGTGCGGTATTTCTGTTACATGATCTAAATTTAATCTTATAAAGCTGATGAGATTGTTTAGTTGGTTAAACGCGCTAATCTCAGAAACTACTGGTTCAAATTGAAAAATTCTTTTCGTGTTGGATAGTCCATTTATTGTGGAAGGCTATAGGCTATATAACAAGCGACATGAACGCGAACGACGCCGCGGGCGACCACTGGTGTGGGTAAAATAGGGAAAATGTTACACAAAAAATGCGGTTTCCCTAGATTTTTCTTGAACATTTTAAAGGAAAATCAAGTTTTGTGACTAGAAAACTTATCTTTGTTTTGATTTTCTCAGAATCAACCAGAATTTTTCAATGCCCACCTCAGTGACAGATACTAATTAGGTTTAAGGAGTAATTAACGAGACGTGTATTGGGCATTTGCGTCAATGGCAGCAGTTTAAATAGTCTGGCGTTGACAGATTGCACTCTTTGTATTTTTTTCTTAAATGGCCGAACTGATAGACAGAAAATATATTAAGAGGTAGAAAAAAAATTAAGCGGAATTGCGAAATGTTGCTTGCCCGGACTGGACCGGAAAGAAGAGATTCAAGAATAATACCATAATGGTAGTAAAGCTGTGGATTTATTATAGCTGTAATGATGTCATCCATCACACCGGAAAGGTGATAGTCAGTTAATCGTGTATAACGTATAGAAAAGTGACGGAAAGACCATATCGAGAGACCGATGAACGGACAGAGTAATTAGGATGACAACATTCCAATCTATACTGCTCAAGGTTTCGGCTTAGGTTAGGCACTGGTTACTGGTTAGGGTTAGGCCTGACACTAATCTAACCCTCTTTGGGTACTGGGTACGCTCATGTTGGCGATTTGCCTTCCACAATTCAAGGTCCCAGTGTGCTTATTGGTCTACCCCAAGAAATATCCCTTAGTCGACTTTTACGACACCCCTGGGTGAGTAGGAGCTGGCAGATTTTACGTTATTTTTAGCTTTCGTCAGCATTGAAGGAGGCAAAGATAGCGTTAGTAATACTGCTCTTGATTACGAAGAACGCATATTTGAAATCAGGAAAACTAGCTCCACAACTTTCCCATAGAGACCATTTCAATATACCGACTATTCCAACTTTTTCATCAATCTCTAATTTACTTTTGGGCATACCTACAAGTGTACTAAGAAAAAAAACCTTAAACGCGGTTTTCTCAGCAGTAAAAAGGTAGATTTTCATAAGCGCGGCAGAATAGTGACAAAAATAGATGTTTAAGCTGACTGTACTCCAATGTATTTACCTTAAGCACGTACATTTTACGGTGGTTTCCATTGTAATGGTGATAAATAATTCCATCGCAACTCCATATCGTGAGCGATATGAATCGCAGCGTGAATGTCAAACCTAAATTGGTTCTGGCCGCTTGCGCAAGCTAAATCCGACATTAAATCCAAGGCTTCAGGAGTTAATTTCGGAATTATTTGGTTGTAGGTACTTCCGTTGCAACTGTTTTGCGTCGTCATTAGGGAGTCCACATATGATAATATTCATATCGGTCAGACGCCATCGAACTGTCCTTTTCCTTTTAATTAATATACGAGAGTCACTCAAAAAACGAGCACAACGAAAAAAAAACCTAAAATTAACTACATTAAATTTTTTTTCATTGATTTTGATGATGCGCGATCAATGTATTTCTTTTTTCTTTCTTGCGCTATCCTTCTTCTTACGTTATTTTGCCTCTACCAGGTGATCATGGATTTAAGGCGTAGTACTCAAAGGATTTTGTTTACTGCCATTGTAAAGAACACCGTTCGAATGCTCACGCAGTACTTAATTCTAAATAAATACGGTATTGTTGCCGAAGACCCGCGAAATAACAATGGGCACCGTCTTTTAAATAAACTGAATTGTTTATAATCACAGGAAGAGCGGTTTAGACGTAATTTTCGCTGATTACTGAGTGTTTGTTTACCTCTGTTCCACAGATAGCATCTACGAAAGGAAATTAATACCACAGGTAGAGGTGTATATGCTAAGCACCCACATATGTGAGGTTAGGTCCCATATAATTACTAAGCATTAAAAATGAGTAGGGGAAGAATAAATTTTCATAACCGATACTTATATTCCCGCTAGACTTATTAGGTAATTGCTACAAAGAAAAATAGGCTAGAAAACCTTTCCGTTAGAAAAACCCGCATCCGAGCAACCGAACGTCCCGGATTGCGGTGGACGCGGGTTCGATTCCCGCATCAAGACTATTAATTTTTAGAACTTTTGTAACCTATTTTTAATTCATCTCATATTTTTTTTATCTCACTTTTAGTCGCCTTGTGCAGTAAATTATGGTTCCCTGTAGAGACCGAAGACGGCAATAGGCTCACCCTTGTTCACGTAATAGGAGCGAGCCTATTGTCATCTACTTACCAACGTACTAGTTGGCGAAATGCGTGTATGTTCATACATTCTGCCTACCACTTCGAGGATGCACAAGCATGATTTATGTAGGTACATATATTTGTTCATTGAATAATTAATGAGTCCCATTAATTACTGCTACCGCGTTACTGTCAGTTACGAAAGATGATAAAGTAACTAATTACGCACAGATTAAATAGCGGACGATTACGCAACTCACGTTGCGACGGTTTCAGTTTTAAATACTTTATTGTGAGTTAACACAAATACAAATCACGGCCATCCTCGGAGGGGTAGGCAGATTGTGAAGCTGTAAATTTTAGCACAAAAAGCAATAACATTGTTCACCCCGTAAACTTATTCTAATTTTTATATTTTTTGGATATGTTGTAAATATAATTAAAAACTAGGTTCGTACGTTTTTATTTTTAAGAAATAATACATACATACATACATAAATCACGCCTATATCCCCGAAGGGGTAGGCAGAGGTGAACTAGCACCCACGTTTCGCCAGTTATGTTAGGTCCCATGTAATAGGTGGCGAGCCTATTGCCATTTATCGGGCACAAAGGTCGCAGTAGGTACATAGCTAGATGGTATAAGAGGAACGCTGCTGCCCATTCCTCATCACTGATTTATCCTTAGTCGCCTTGTACGACACCCACGGGAGAGATTTGGAGTGGTGACAATTGTATTCTACTCTGCCGTAACCACACGGCTTAAGAAATAATGCTTACTATTAAAGTTGTAACCATCGAAATATCTTTATTTTTGACGTAACAACTTCCTCGAACATTATTATTTTTCTTAGCTAAACTAAATTAAATAAAAAGAAAAACGTACAGACCTAGATTAGGATGTACTTATCTAAAAAAAAATCTCATTTTGTAAAGATTTAGGGGGAGTGAAGACGTTATCGCTCGAGAATAAAGTAAGTATTCAAAAGGAAATGTACATGCATTTTTCGCGCCGCATTCCTGTCGGCACTTCACAATAATTCTCATAACATAAGTAGAAGAAGGTAAATAAGTATACAAGTAGGTATCGTATATCGTTTGAAAAAGGAATAATTTCAGTTTTAAAAAGTAGGTAAGCAAACCTAACCCAGTTTTCCAACAAATCCTTCAGACAGTTGTGGACGCAACTGAATAATTAAATGCAAAATGAGCGTCTGCAATATTCAGACCGCGGCGAGACGTGAAACAGAGGACGACCTCGCCGCCATTTTATTAAAATATTATCTATACTCCAGCCACAATAAGGAGATAAACAACGTAAACAATGTTGATGAGCCTTTTATTATAAAATACAAAAATACAGTATTATTAGTACAATACCTATTTGTCAAAGTTGCTTATAATTATAATTTTCTAAAATGATCTATATCTATAATTTTCATCTTTCTTATTTTTCAATGCATTTCGTCGATAAAGAGACATCAAAACAGTTTACGTTTTTTATCTCATTATGATGACTAGCAGTGGCGGAGCGTCCATATAACCCGATTCCCAACAGCTAGCCGTACCAAACGAGCGAGCATAAAAAATCATTACCATAATGCAAGTACACTACCATTTTATAAACAAATAAAAAAAATCCATCAATAAAATCTTATCATAACATTATTAAACGCGCGCGTAACAATATGCAACACAGGTACATACAATTCGCTCCCGCTCTCTAGATTCCTTCAACTAACTCGCTAAATATCGAGTTATGGACGCCTGCTATACAGCACGCACACAGACAAGCGTAGTCTTGTCAGGCGCACGCAACGAGAAATAGTACCTAAAGATTGCCTACAAGCCGGCATTTCGGCAGCCTACGCGCTTATGCATCGATACACTACGACACACGCACACATTAGTAATAATCTCCCACGAAAACAAGTTCCGTCAAAAGTAAATATTTTAGATCTTATTACAATAACCATAAAAGCGGAATTTCACTGTACTGAACTGCACTCAATATGGCGGCCCAACAAGCCGCTCCGGAGCGGGTTGCATCGTCCTTCCATTTTTAACACGGCTTTTGTTTGTATAATGATCTCTCTTTCTGGCCTTGCTGAGAAATACTCATGACGGCTCCTGTCATGCCCACAGCCCACAGACGAGAGGTTAGTCTGTTTTGAAATTTGCTTGAACTCACATAAACTTAACGTAATTACATACATACATAATTCACGCCTATATCCCCGAAGGGGTAGGCAGAGGTGAACTAGCACCCACGCTTCGCCAATTATGCTAGGTCCCATGTAATAGGTGGCGAGCCTATTGCCATTTATCGGGCACAAAAATCGCAGTTCTTTGCTAGGTGGTAGGTATAAGAGGAACGCTGCTGCCCATTCCTCATCACTGATTTATCCTTAGTCGCCTTGTACGACACCCACGGGAGAGATTTGGGGTGGTGACAATTGTATTCTACTCTGCCGTCACCACACGGCCGTCTGCCGTCACCACACGGCCGACGTAACGTAATTAATTAGTTTTATTGTATTTTTAGCAGTAATTCAGTGAAATAGTAAAATTTAACTAACCTGTGTTGTTGTTTTAAAGGTGTATTGTGATTTTGTGGATTGTGTAGCTCTGTAGGGATGTAATTGGTAGGTTTTAGTTTTTAAATAATTTTGGTTTATTCTCTCTCGGCAGAATAATGGCCGCTTTGATGCACATAGATTGTTGCCTTACCGATTTCTTGCTAAGTGAAGGAAAGCAGTTTTCAAAGTTGTCCTTTGAAAATAAAAAATATGTCATACAGTTAGGTCGAGCTCGTCCAAATATGTCAATAGATTTTAGATTACAAGCGTAAAGACGGGTTTTTCAAGCATTTCCACAGTTCTCTTTATGATAAATATAGTTGACTTACAGGCAGTTGTTTAAATGTTTTGTTTTCCGTGTCTTTTGTTTTCTGATTCGAGCAGCGTTTGGAATCGAACGGGATTTTCTGATGTTAATAATTTATCAAACTCTGCTAAAAACATGTTCAAAGTGAGAAACATATGCGTAGTTGTTTAGCGTTGCATGAATTTGGAAATAGTAGAATAGAAAACTATTTTAACAATAATTTTGACGCTCATAACCGCAAAGTCGAGCGTAATCGTATTCTGTTAAAACGTTTCATAGACACAGTTGTACATACATACATACATAAATCACGCCCATATCACCGAAGGGGTAGGCAGAGGTGAATTCTCACCCGCGTTTCGCCAATTATGTTAAGTCCCATATAATAGGTGGCGAGCCTATTGCCATACGACACCCACGGGAGAGATTTGGGATGGTGACAATTGTATTCTACTCTGCCGTCACCACACGGCTAACGACACATTTGTTCTCTTAGGTAAACAAGAATTAGCGTTTCGCGGGCACGACGAAAGTGTAAATTCGGATAATCGTGGTAATTATACTGAAACATTATTATATTTGAGTAATTACGAACGAGCTTTAAAGAAAGTTTCTGCGAGTACCCATTTTTTGTGGGTCCTAATTTTTACTGTGGCTTGCCTAACTTTTTTTTTCACGCCACGCCACTGATGACTAGAGTATAGTGCCGACTGGTGCTGACTAACTTCTGCCGCACTCAGAGACGTCAAATAACGTTAATGAGCACTTAACGTCAAAAAATTACAATTTAAAACTAGCTATTATTGCCGAGTGGGTCTATGGTCTAGATTTGAATGAAAACTTTTGACATTAAATACGCATTAAAGTTATTTGTCGTCTCTGAGTGCGGCAGGACATTTAATGCAGATGATAGAGTAGACTCGCCCCTTGGCAGAGGAGCTCGTTATCGTAGTGGATTAGCCAGCGAGCTCGGCTTGCGATTGCGAACAAAGGAACGCTTTCGCTAAGGTCGGTCATAGGAGGGGTGCCCAAAAGTGTACTAGCTAGAGTTCCTATGTGCTTTGGAAGGCCCGTTAAACCGTTGGTTGAAGGTGCATCTGCAGTCCTTAATACCTACCCATGCACTGGTGGGTTCTCCCTATATTCTTCCATCCACAGAGAAGACCCTGTACCCAGCTGTGATGACATTAAAGGGCTTGTAATGATGATGGCGATGTAATATATATTTTACATACATACATACTTAAATCACGCCTATATCCCCGAAGGGGTAGGCAGAGGTGAACTAGCACCCACGTTTCGCCAAATATGTTAGGTCCCATGTAATAGGTGGCGAGCCTATTGCCATTTATCTAGGTGGTATAAGAGGAACGCTGCTGTCCATTCCTCATAATTGATTTATCCTTAGTCGCCTTGTACGACACCCACGGGAGAGATTTGGGGTGGTGACAATTGTATTCTACTCTGCCGTCACCACACGGCACGGCAAGATTAAAATATATATTACATCGCCATCCATATACATATAAAACGTTTTCGACCGTCCGCATTCTACCTAAGTAGATGACATACTATATTTACCCAATATCGATTGATGTCCAAAACATTCAAGGGTCATCTTGTGCCCAATTGATCACTCAAGCGGTCATCCTTCCCTTGTTTACAAACATGAGTGACAGAGACAGAATCCTGTAAGGGTAACTCCTGATTACAGAAACCCTATTCAAAGTTTTGTCCTGCCTAACGTTTAAGTAAGTATTGTCAAAATTGACGGTTTTCTATACAAATTCTGATAGGTATTGTCCATTTAACTTTATAAGCAGTGCGTTTCTGTGTTCAGTAGGCCTATTAGCTAACTTTTTTTGACACTTAAGAGTGATAATCACTGAACTATTACTACTTTACTATAACGCTATTGTGACACTTGTCCTGTGATAACAGCAATGTATTAGTAAATAGTTCGGTGATCATCACTTACAACTGTCAAAAAAAGTTAGCGAATAGGCGTACTGGGTTAAGTCCACCAGAGCGTGTTAAACTACACGAATGTGCAGCAAAAAATCTGTTTAACTTCACACTTGATAGTAGCCTAGTTATAGTCCTCCAAATTTTTATAATTAGATTAATCTTCACATTTTTTGTCCAGTTTCGAGAATATTCGTAGAAATATCCACAGCGACCAGCAAAATTTTGAAAGTGGTCTATGAGAATAAAACTTTGGGAGCAACTATTCCTTAATCTGTGGGCTTTGACTTGCATAGACCGCTGGCAACGAAGAATGGATATTGGCTCAAAGGTCTTAGCAACCAAGCCATAAACCCTCAATTAAAATAAACCGCAGGCCACTATTTTTACGAAGAGTGCACACAAGAATATATCTCCAAACATAGACAAGAATGCCGCGCATTTCTGAGACGGGTGCGTGCTTGCGACAATGGATGCCTTCACGTATTGCACTTCCAGAATATCTTTTTGCATTTTATCATTGGAACAATGTCCATAATTAGCGGTTAAATGAAAACACAGGCACGGAAACAGTTACATTGCATAGCATTATTAAAGACAATTTTTTATTGCACGACACAGAACACAAGAAGGATAAAGTTGCGGCGTGACAAGAATGGTTAATATTAAAAATCAGTATTAAAAGGTATGACAGTGACTTAATTGACATCGTAAAATTATAAATACCGTTAGTTAAAGTCTGCCTCGCAAGATTGTAAACTGTCAAAAAACTGTGATTCCTTTATTAGTTTAATCTTTTTTTTATTAATTAATAAATGAACATATTAAGCTATCGAAAAATAATGGTAAATAGGCGTGTGGCCTGTATCCCACCGATATCATTTCGTAAAAATAGTGCTTCAGTACGGTAATTTTGAAATAAACTACTGTATCCCACTTATACATTCATACATACATAAATTACGCCTATATCCCCGAAGGGGTAGGCAGAGGTGAACTAGCACCCACGTTTCGCCAGTTATGTTAGGTCCCATGTAATAGGTGGCGAGCCTATTGCCATTTATCGGGCACAAAATTCGCAGTACTTTGCTATTGCTAGGTGGTATTAGAGGAACGCTGCTGCCCATTCCTCATCATTGATTTATCCTTAGTCGCCTTGTACGACACTCACGAAAGAGATTTGGGGTGGTGACAATTGTATTCTACTCTGCCGTCACCACACGGCTGCACTAAGTATTTGTGTAATAAGATATTTATAGTGTTATTTACACTGTGGTAGTGATGTTTATCTCATTAGTTTACTAAAATCATTATTTAAGTAGCCCAAGCGTATGCTAAAACGCGGAATGACACGGTAACATAGAAATTACCGTTGAAATAATACTAATGCGACAAACTGACGCAAGCAGAGACCGCAGCCAAATTAGATAATAACACAATTAAGTTTTTGTCGCAAAATCATAGCCGCTTCGCGTGTTAGCTGGTAATCCCATATTCCTCTCTAGCCGGGTGGTCCGTGTGTGACCTTCGTATGTTTATGTAGTCTTGGTACTTACAAAGAAAATTGTGGTAAGAAAAAGAGTCTTGCTTGGCCGATGCCTACTATATATACCACTCGACCAACCAATTGGCAAGGCTATAATTTTAAGAACATTTTGCTAAACACAAAATTTTCCTTGTGATAATTTTTCTAACATTAATATAATGCTGAAATAAAAATCAAATTATTAGTCCTGGTAAGTAACTTTAGTAAACATTTTTAAAGGATTTTGAGCTCGCCTATTCTTCTGCGCTGGATAGAATTATACGATATAATGATGTGATTTTTTTAATTCTCCCATATTCATAGAAGGCAAAGGGATCTAGCCTATACAGCCATGTGTTTTGTTTTATTTTTCTTGAATTTATTATAGTTCCTAAAAATTTATAGGTAGGCAGTATTTCCAGGTGATATACGATACAGACAGATACGTGACATAGTTGTGTAGATATGAAATGCGTTGTCACAATAATACTAAAGATCGTAAGCCAAGTCATTCGTTTATTTATAGAAACCCATTAATGGTGTAGGTACATACATAACACCGGTGTTGCCAACCTTTTTTACCGGCGCCATGCATGAAATGTGCCGTTGTTATAATCTGTTGCGCAACCCAATGTGCTCGTAACTCTATGTAGCTTAAAAAAAAGTCTTTAGTATTCTCTATGGTACATTGAGTGCCTCTAACGGGCACCACAATAAAATTGTTTTCTGAACAATTTTCACGGCTCTGCTCGCAAAACATCTCAAACTAAGCTAAGACTTCAGTATTTATTCATTTGATTTTTATTTGAACATTACAACTAGAAAAATTATTACAAACAAAATGGTGGTTAGAAAAAAGGTTCGAATAGTTATAGTCTATATTTCCCGCATCAGAACTATTATTTTTCGAACCTTTTATAACAACAATTTTCTTCATTCTAACGACAATTTTCTACAGTATTAGTTATTCTTCCAATAAAATGTTAAGGAGTTATTATGTACAGCAACGACACTTCAGACTACCCAAAACTGCCTAATTTCTTCAATAGATTGTCAACCTTATGGTGGTAGTACCTTGTTGGTAGTAAAGCACAAAGTCGATTGAGAAAATTTGACATATTGTGGTTGTCTGACGTGCTGATGACTGTACAAAAAAGTTGTTAAGACGTCATTTGTTTAACACCCACTTTTCGCCAATTAAATTAGGTCCCATGTTGGTGGCGAGCATATTGCCATATATCGGGCACATCTATTTAAATCACTTCAATTGATATAGTAAAAATGATATAACATAACGAGTATCATAAAATCAATTTCCCAAAGTCTGAACGGGGAATAATGAATATTAAAAGTTATTGATTTCTTTATTGACTTGTTTTTTATAATCAAAATAACCAATAAAACGTTTAGAAAATCATTGATCGTACTATGAAGGTTTTTGGGTTAAAGTGTTAATTATCCTTTGTCCATTTTTATCTACTTGATATCGATAAAATTACAGACGACATTGTTAGATAGAATAATTATATGAAGGTACCTAGTTGAATAAACTATAAATATGGCGATACTCACTTAAATTAGCATCCTTTTTACGTTCTGCCTTTGAATTTACATATTTAAAAATACATTAAAAACACAGTGATACGTATTTAAATCGCTCTAGCAAGTGTCGTACAAGGCGACTAACTGCCGCACTCAGAGATGTCAATTAACTTTAATGAGTACTTAATGTCAAAAAAAACTCATTTAAATCTAGACCATAGACCCGACAAGAATAGCGACTAGTTTTGAATTGCCATTTTTTTGACATTAAGTACTTATTAACGTTAATGGACGTCTCTGAGTGCGGCAGTAAGTTATCATGGGTGCGTTTTATCCTTTCATGAAAGGACAAAAAGAATTTATATGGCGGAAGTGAATGGAGATATGGGAAGTGGAAGGCCTAGGTGGATCTTTTATAATCAAATTGAAAGTCTATTAAAAAAGGAAGAGATTGGTGAGATTGGATGAAGCGAAAGAAGTATGTAAGGATCGTAGCAAGTGGAAAGATAATATATGTATTAGTAAGTATGTATATAATTTACACTTACAACGTACTTAACATTAAGCCTTTGTTCCGTATTTTTTTCCGGGCAATCATCTCTGTTGAATAAACATGCAAATCTCAATAACACTCGCTCATAATTTACTGTAATGTAACACCGTACTCGTTCAATATTCATGTTTGTTTGTACAGTACAACATCAGGTTACTACAAAATGTCAAATATTTCCAATCAATTTTGCACTTTATAATAACGATGTTAAGGTTGAAAATTTATTGGAGAAGTTTGACAGATTGTAGTAACCCGTGCTTTTGACTGTACATTGCACCGTGATAGGCCGGCGACCGCAACAGCTAGCCGGCTGTATTATAGCTATCCGGATAAGCACTTATCTCGTATGCTAAATAAATTCTAGTACAAAGTGCGTTGGTATTGTTTTGTTGCAAATTTATCACTAGCCTATTTAGCTAGATATATTAATTATAAATATCCAGGGTTATTTCTAGCACAGCAGCATCCTCGCAGGCCTACATAGTTAGCATCGTAAACAACAACGCGTTGTAACATTATGTAATTAGAATACATGGAAGAAAAATGATTTTTCAAGTTTTTCTTGTGCTGTCTCGAGATTTGTAAATCTATGTTTTATTCGTAAAATCCACATGATAAATCTATTACTCTGTGACTAATCTGCGGTGATGCCCGTAGAGTTATTAACATTGCAGCGGTAAATTCAATTCATTGTTATTTTTGTACAAGATTTTTTTTTTAAGAATTATCAAAAGTCGTAGAAGAAACTTTCTTGTTTGTAATGTTGGCTACGGTCCTGCGAGGTTGCTGGTTATTTTTTGCCAAAATAATTTTAAACAGAACGATCTGACACTCACTATAAAATCAAATTGAACAATATTATACTATTATTGCACACCTGACCAGGAATTGGGATTTTCAGTACCCGTAGCGGGCGGAAAATACCACTTTCCGGTCAAAATTTTGCACCTACCTCGGCGGGAAAAAATAAATCCTCAGATCGCATATCAACGTCAATTACTTGTGATCTGAGACAATCTTTGTTTTAATGTTATAAATGTACTATTTTATTAGTATCAGCTATATAGATACAAATTAAAGTTACTGACTTTAAACTTGAATGAAGGCCAAACTCGCCGAATGAGTGAACTGAACATAGCTTGTAGACACGACCGCTAGATTAAAATAATAAGCATAACACACGGCAAAAGATACCCAAATCCGAAAGTAGGAATAAAACCTCTTTCGATGATAAAAAAATACAAAAAAGTGATTATAATATAAAATTGAAAATCCATGGTTTTTAAAATAGGTAGGTAGGTACCAACTTCTTAGTACCTACGCGTATTAAGTCTGCTAAAACAATCTACGAGGAATAATGAAAAAAAGAGGTACGATTATTTTAAAAACTTGACGTGCAAATCGTACGAATGCGAAATCATCTTGGCGCAATAATAATTGAACCTATTGGAAGCCTTAAATATAAGCATTAGGCATGAGCATAGCGAATGGATGTGATAATGTAAGTATACATATATTGAGAAGTCCTAAATGTAATATGTACCAAATCAAGGTTACGGGTTGTTATACATTCGACACAAAGTTAATTCATATGTAATTTTAAGATCTTTTACTCGATGAGACGGCAAACGTGGTCTGATGTCCAGCCAAGAAATGTATACGTATTTATGTATGTAATTACACATCATCATCATCATCACCAGCCCATTAATGACCCCACTGCTGAGGCACAGGACTCTTCTATGAATGGAAGAATATTAGGATAATAGGCCCTAGAACCTACCACCCACCTACCTTCCGAAGCACGGAGAAGCTCAAGATAATATTTTTTTGAGCGCGCTAATCGCGCTATGCTACTGCTATCCTCCTCTCTCTCATGTAAACATAATACATACATATATACACATGCATACATTATAAAAGATAATTCGGTGTGATTTATTTATTCCCGAAGGTTACTTCTTCCGAGGATGAATAGATGAAAAAGGTAGCTCTTATAGAAGTATTTTTATCTGAGAAACATTATGTTCCATGGCATTCCAATTATATTCATTTGTCACGTTAGCCGGATTCTATCTGCGTTGCGGTTTTGAAACAATATTTCAATAGGTACCTATATTTCAAAATTAACATTTTGATTAACCTACAAATATAGAACAATTAAATGGTGTTACCACTCTTTATTACATTAATTTATTAATTAGACTAACAAATATGCCCTGAATTAGGGATAATTTATAATTCGGCGCCATCTTAATTCCTATAAATTCATTGACTAACTTCCGGAGGAGATCGATAGCGCAGAGGCTTAGCGCGCTCGGCCTTGGATTGCATTGCACAAACCAAGCAAGAGTTCATTACGGCCGACCATTGGATGGGTGACCAAAAAACTCGATGTAAGTACCTAGTCTCACAGAAAAAGGTATTTAACTGCCGGCATTTAAATAGTCTCACCTAAGAGAATATTTAAATGCCGGCAGAGTTACTTTTGCATAATTTTCAAAAAAAAAATTATAATACTGTGAAATTATGCACCTAGCGGTTGACAAGAAAATTGTAAGCATGAGAGTCCACTAGCAAATAAAACTTGCGTAAGTTGACTAGTGCAAGTGACTTCCAACGTGTAAACACTGCAAGTGGACTACTGTAAGTTTTCTTGCTGCAAGTCGCATATGCGTAAACGGTTGCTTTGACCTGAAAATTACAATGAGTGGCAATAATTGTCAATTGACTTTTGCAAAAATTTGTGCCAGTTACTTACATTTACTTATAGAATAAAATTAATTAAAAAATCCGTGCCGTGTAAACGCACCTTATTCTCGACACATTCTAAGTGCCTGTCAATGCCACGTGAATTGTTACAATAGAAAAATGACATTAATAATATAATTTCCGTGTAGAACCTCTAGTTCCTGCGCCGTCAATCGTTATTATTAGGTGCGACCAATCGTGAAATATATGAAAAAGTAATATATAATTTACTTAACTAAATACACACTGCACGGTCTGCCGATTTTGTGTATGTGGTTACGTTAAGGAAGTCCGACACAGCAGCTGGGGATCTATGGGCCGGACAACGCATTTATCATTGCTACGTACGTACATAAATCACGCCTATATCGCAGCTCTGCATTGTAGGCAGAGGTGAATTAACACCCACGTTAATAAAGCATAGGTACGTTTTCTCTTTTTTTCTCGCGCAGTGAGGTCATATCCCTACTATTCCTCTGTGTGTTAAGGATCAACCTCTTGTCGCGATATATAAAAAGTTCATAAGATTTTTTAATACGACATGTGAAAATGTTTGATATTCGAAATTGTTTTAATGTCACACCTGACCTTAAAGTAGATTTTTCCGCCGCGTAAGGAAAATCCCACTTCCAGCGGGCCTACCGCCTAACTCTATTGCTAAAGAAAAAGCTATAGTATATGACGTCATGCTGTCACTATCAGCTATAGCTTTTGAACTTGTCACTATCAGCAATAGCTTTGGATTTTGTATGAATTTGGCAGGAAATCCCTACCGCCTAAAAATTCAAGATGACTGCTAGCTAAATTGATAGCTGTCAATACTGCAGCCCCCGTAGCACGGGACGTGGACACATCTCTTTCGGGGGAAAGAAAATCTTTTCGTCTCGCTCTAACTCCCACTAAATCCCGAGAGAAAACACAATCATTTTGTCCACGACCCGTGCTAGGCCTACTGCTCGATGCGTCCGTCAACTGTCAATACTCTGCCTCGCACTTTCCTTTGTACCGCTAGCAGCTACATATATTAATAATATTGCGCTGTTTTAATTATATTAGTGAAAATTTTTATCCCATTGAAAATATATGGGCAAGGATTGTGACCATGCAGTAAAAGAAGAAAAAGCATTTGATGGTCGCGACGCCGCTATTGATGGTTTTACGGAGCGCTACATCATCTGTGCGATGATGTGTCATCAGATGAGAGTGAAGAAGATGAAGATAGTGAAGATTCAATGACCGATGTAGAAGAGTTAGAATATTTTTTTAGTTATGGACAGAAATAGTGTTTTACCAAACTGGCGGTGAAGCCGGTGGATGGATAAGTGTTTGATTTGTGTGTATGTCCATTCCTATATACGTTCGTAACTACTCATACACGTACTCAATAACTTGCTTTCTAATAAAAAAAATATTATTTTCTTTTAAAATATTTAATAATATTATTTTCTTCACTAACCTTACTTTTGCGATCACTCACACAAATGCAAAACTCATCTTATGCCAAAAGAACTATATCGTTCGTTCACGTTAGCAGTTGTTGTTATATTCTGTGCTAATTGCTGATACAATTTTAGGCGGTCGCTCGGATAAACAGTGCTATAGACCTATCATCAGCAATCGAGTTAGGCGGTAGGCCCACTGGTCAGGGGGTGACATAAAACTATGATCTTACCTCGGGCTATAGAAAACAAAGCCACAGATCGCATAAAAATCACAAATACTTACGATCTGAGATTCATTCTGCCACACCATCACCTGACCGCTCGGCCAAACCAAGACACCAAAAGTGTCTTGGCACCTGCCCGGATAGCAGCGGACGCGGATTCGATTCCCGCATCAAGACCATAATTATTCGAAATTCTTTTATCTAACCACCAAATTCTTTCTACTAATTTTTCTGACATTCATATAATGTTGGAATCCAAATCGAATACATTCTGATTATTGTCTTTGGTAGGGATAATGTAAGATTTCAATAATAAGCACACGAAATTGCATATTTATTTTCTTTTCTTACAAAGTGGATTGCATTATTTGATTGAATATTACATCTTAGAACTGCCTCATATTTGAAAAGTCTCTTAAATACCGACGCTGCCCGCACATGAAATGCACAAACATCACAGGAAGATCCCCGCAAGGGCAATCTGTACAATTGTCTCCATCCTGCGCGCTGCTCCCCCCATTTCCTGCCGTCCACCTCGGCAGAGTTGAACTCTATCGCGTCAGATTTTGAGGCCAATCTCCCGTGGCTGGATATTCGATAGCGCATCAATCTCGACGCAACGTGACCTGCGTGTGCGCCGGCATAGTTTGGAAACGATTTAAAGCGATCAATAGTGCGTACTTCCGCCTTCGCGGAGTATATTGATTGTTTAAAGATCGTGCCGTGTGGTGACGGCAGAGCAGAATACAACAAACCCCTCCCTCATCTCTTTACCAGTTTGTTGACAGAAATGACGTGCGTGACACACACACACTTACAGTGAACTTGAACACAGGGTAAAACTAAACATTTGAAATAATTTATAGAAACACCATCAAAACTACCTATCATATTTATGAAAACGTTCTCCTTTTGAATTTTTTTTTAACAACATGAAAATGAAATCGGTCATATTTTTTTCTTAAATGTTCATTTGAACATTGGATAAATAGCATAAGGCCTCTGCCCAGATTGCAGAGGAACTTTTTCTTACCACAATTTTCTTTGTAATGAAATCAGATGATCCCTGCGCAGACATAAACACTTTTTGTATTTAACGGTTTATTATACGATTCCCTATAGTGGTGTGCCGTGTCGACAATTAAAAGTGGCAACTTTGCGCAGCTACCAATGGTTTATCTGGCTGGAGTTCCTCCATGCCTCCGAAAGAACGTTAAGTCATTATTGATCCCGGCTGCATCTGCAGTCGTTAATACCCACAAAACCGCGCTGAGCCAGCGTGGTGAGCCATCCATAAGGAACACACAGGCCGTGTGTGCCCCAGCAGTGTGGACATTAAAAAGCAGGTGATGGTCATGTTAAAATCTCAAAAGTTCTCCACTTACAAGTAAAACTTAACAACCCCTACCAACATCAATAACGAAATCACTTAGGATACCGTAGTCTTGAGTAATAATAGTGTTTCTTATGCTCATACCAATCATCTAGGCTAAGTAAACATCGTTAAAGAGCTTGCTGTGTTGACCCTGTAAATAGACCATCATCATCTCCCTGACTGTTATCTGGGGTCGGTGCAGTATGTTTCCATAGCGAAGGCCTGTGCCCTAGCATTGGGCACAATACAGGCCTAGTTATGATGAATTATACGGAAAATAGCACAAGTAAATAGGAAAAGTCAACTCATTCAAAAAATTGTCCGCCATTACTTTACTTTCTACGCCCGCGCAACAGCGTCCACAGAGTTGCGTTTGCGCAGAAAGCGTCCGTGGAATGTAATATAATCTGTGGAAGAAAATTACGTTCGTCGCCATCTCGCTTGCGCTTTTATTTGTGTATGAGTATTGTTTAGCTTTCCATTTCAACATGAACTATTATGCGATTGTCAAAAGCAAAAACTACTTAGTATGTGCGTTATTAAGAGTATTGTGAAGCTGTAAATTTTAGTACAAAAAGCGATAGCATTTTTTAGCCTGCCGTAAACATTGTCAAGTTTTAATAATTTTTGGAATATGATATAAAACTTGGCTCGTAGGTAAATTTTAGTACAAAAAGCGATAGCATTTTTTACCCCGCCGTAAACATTGTCAAATTTTAATATTTTTTGGAATATGATATAAAACTTGGCTCGTAGGTATGTGTACCTTTTTATTTTTACGAAATATTTTGCTTACAATAAAAGTTGTTGATAGCATCGAAATATTATTTATATTTGACATTAAAACTTCCTCGAGTATTTATATATTTTTTCAAACTAATTTAACTAAAAAGAAAAATTACAGATTTAGATTGGTACGAACTGAATCTAAAAAGACCAAAATTTTCTCACTTTGTAAGGTTTTTGGGGAGTGAAAACGTTAAAGTGTAGGTTGGTGGGTATTAACGACTGCAGATAAATCCGGGACCAAACGGTTTGACGTGCCTTCCGAAGCACGGAGATTGCTTAGTTTCAGCAATCGCAAGCCGGGCGCAGTAATTCACTGCGCCGGCTTGCGAACCGCCTGCATAAAACGAGCTCTTCTGGAAGATGCTGATCTATTTGAAAGATGATGATGACATTCTATTTACATGTTATTACGGATAACACAACGAGCTCTTTAACGATGTTTAATTAAGCCTAGATGATTGGTATGAGCGTGAGAATAACTGATAATGATAACACTATCTAAGTCATGTCGTTATTTATGTAGGTCGTGTCTTCTTAGATGCTTGAGTGGAGAACTGAAGTCTCCATTTTACGTTTTTATCAACACCGTCACCCTCACAGGCCTTCCATATAGATGGAAGAATTCAAGTAAAATGGGCCATGACTCACCACGCAGGCCCAGTGACAATGGGGGATTTTTTTAATTCTCCCTATATTTTAGGGAAGGCAAGGATCTATCCCATACAGCCATGTCAATAGTATTTGTTTCATCTTTTAGTTATCTATACTAATATTATAAAGCTGAAGAGTTTGATTATTTGTTTGTTGGTTGGTTGAACGCGTTTATATCAGAAACTACTGGTTCAAATTGCAAAATTATGTTTGTGTTGGATTGTCCATTTATAGGCAATATAACAACCGACATTAGCGCGAGCGAAACCGCGGGCGACCACTAGTTTATTTTATCAGCCCGCATTGTTCTTTATGCGGTGGACTATCGTCATAACGGTCTTCTGTATACCAGCATTGTTTGGCTGATAGATAAAAAATTGCATCGAAACCTTAAGTGCAATAACGTGTTAAAGTTAAAACGCCGTGTCTACGGGAAAATCTCAACAAGTTTGGACAATGGCTGCTTTATAAAAGCCACGGAGCGAGACGATCAAGTTACAGCAAAACTTTCAAAATTGACGCTAATTAAAGCACGGAATTAAAAGCATTTCATTTTGACCGTAATAATCATCAGAGGTGGTCAGTAGATGGTAAGGTAGGCATCCTTGTGTATAAATCTTCTGCCTGCCCGAACGCGATGAGGGTTCGAAAATGATTGAAAGGATGGTTTTCGACTTGACCCTTTATTTTAGTTGGTTGTGTTTACAATATTGAATAAGAGTAATAGAAAAAATAGTGACTGCGTGCGGATTCGTCCGCGCTTGTAGGCGAGTGGCCGGGGTCCAGAGTCGTCGCTGTAGCTTGTCACCCGAGCTTGTTCACGTTATAATGCGACAAAGCTCCAACATCTTCAAGACCATGGTAACGGTTGTTCCGCCTGTTCCCAGTTTCTCTGGGATAGGCGCAGTGTGTTTTACATACATAAATCACGCCTATATCCCCGAAGGGGTAGGCAGAGGTGAACCAGCAGCCGTGTTTCGCCAATTATGTCAAGTGTGTTTTCTCTTCCATTAATATTGGTCAGACGTCACCTAACCATCAACTCCCTTACTAAGCTCCAACATCTTCAAGACCATGGTAACGGTTGTTCCGCCTGTTCTCAGTTTATCTGGGATAGGTGCAGTGTGTTTTCTCTTCCATTGATATTGGTCGGACGTCACCACACCATCAACTCCCTTTTGGTTCGTCATCTATCTCACCGGAAAGGCGCTAGTGATAAATTAGTGTTTAAAAAAGAGACGGAAAGGACCATGCCGCTCTCGGTATAGGTAGGAGTGAGATGATCACATTCCAATACATACAAGGTTTTGGCTTAGGATTTACAGCCGGCCGCCTCACTGACACCAACCGACTTTGGCTGTTGTTGGTGGTTTGCCCTCCACCATCCGGAAGATCAACCTTCTTCCTACCCTGTTCCCAGTTTATCTGAGGTCGGCGCAGCCTATTTCCCTTTTCACTCATATCGGTCAGACGTTATCTAACATAGATAGATTTTGAATTATTTTATATAGCGCCTTCCAAGGATCTCAAGGTAGTGAAATACCCTCAGGAGATGCCAGTTGTAGAGAAACCCTTTCAGTGCTCGAATGCAAGGCTCGAGGACTACTCAAGGTTTTCGCTTTCTCCAAATAAACTTGGTAGATGTTGTAAAGGACCCAGCCAATAGCCTGGATCCGAAGTGAGTCGAGACTATATATTTCAGTCACCCATCCAATGAACGGCCTTAGCAAACGTTGCTTAGTTTCCGCAATAGCAGATAGGATAGTCTTCCATCACTAACGAATGTATCTGGTTTCCGTATAACTGTCCAATGAATTCATCGTCATTCAATTACTAACAATTTAAATGTAAGCTTTTTAAATATATTTAAAAAAAATACAGTCTTCCTCTTCCTTATTGAGTTTTTAACACTAAACCTAGTTAATAAAGTATTACTACGTTCCTCTTATAAAAGAACACACGAAAAATTGCATTATGATTACATAAGCATTAACAAGATTTCGGAATCTAATGTAGTCAACATAATATTTAATGAATACAGTGATCTAGGTAGTGGATGTCTTAATTGATCATTAAATTGTTACATTTTTCTCTCACTGGCTCACAGAAACATGGGAAAATAAACTGGTAACGAAAACAATTGAAGAACGTCAAGCCGGTTAACCGTTACAAGACAGTTTAGTGAATTATAACATAGGTACTATTCAGGTATATATAGCCGTGTGGTGACGGCAGAGTAGAATACAATTGTCACCACCCCAAATCTCTCCCGTGGGTGTCGTACAAGGCGACTAAGGATAAATCAGTAATGAGGAATGGGCAGCAGCGTTCCTCTTATACCACCACTTATCCACCTAGCAATATACTGCGACTTTTGAGCCCAATAAATGGCAATAGGCTCGCCACCTATTGCATGGGACCTGACATAATTGGCGAAACGTGGGTGCTAGTTCACCTCTGCCTACCCCTTCGGGAACATAGGCGTGATTTATGTATGTATGTATATACTATTCAGCTTGGAAAATAAACTTAATAAACACCGACTCAAAAGGTCATCTAAAAGCTCCTAAAACTTAGTTAATGCTGTAAAAGCAACATTTCTTTAAAAATGGCTTTAAAAAAAAAATAAGACGTTACAATTGTATACAGACTCAATTGTAGTAGGTGGTGTATTTACTCCTATTATTTATTCCCCTTCTGAATCCCTAAAGAAGGAAAGTGCGGTTCATGAGGTGTATAAATAACAGCCATGATTCGCCAATTTGTTCCTTTCTAACATAATAAATTATGATTGTACTAGTGTTCATTATACATTATAATATGTATAGCCTTACAGCCTTGCTCGATAAATGGACTATCCAACAGAAAAATAATTTTTCAATTAGAGTCAGTAGTTCCTGTGATTAACGAATTCAACCGAACAATCAAACGAAATCTTCAGCTTTATAAATGAGTATAGATTACTAAAAGTTCCAATCTGAATATGTATTGCAAGATATTGAACCAGAAACTCTGTTAAAAGAATTAAGTAATCGAACACAAATTCATAATAGATTAATCTAATAACAATCAGCTTTCTAATTTGTTATTAGAAAACGCTATGATGTTGCAAATAGCTGTCAGACACAACAAAGGATGATGCGTTTTCGCGTGGGTGTACTGCAGGGGAACGCGCTGGGCCCCCTCACCACAAATTGATGGACGTTTTGACGAATGTAGACGCAGCTAGTAAAAGTAAACCCTATACTAACAATAGCTCCATCAGATAAAGGAAACCATCAATCCACCGGTCTTGGTTAGATTTCAAATCGATCGCAATACTAAATAGGTTGATCAAAAGAGTAACTGTTTCAAAAGCGATCGGTAGTACTAAAGACAAATCGATAGACTTTTAGCGAACTTTTTAGCGGTCTTGTTCGTCGATATGATTAATAGTTATTATTTCGATATAATTATTTGAACATAATTTTAGAAAAATTGAAACCACCAAAATTAGGTCACAAATCCGCATCAGAACTATAAATTTTCTGACCCAATTTTCTTTGATTAATAGTTGGTAAAAGAATACGATCCGTGGATTACTAGAGAGATCTGACCTTTGCAACTTTTCGAGATATCGCATCGATTCAAGGCCCTTTCAATGCAACTAGCAACGATTAAAACCGTGCTCTAGTCAAATTTTTCATAACATTTAAATGCGCATATTACTTACACAAATCAGACCTGCACATCCCCGAGACTAAACTATTCAGGACATGACTTGAAATACATACATACATACATAAATCACGCCTATATCCCCGAAGGGGTAGGCAGAGGTGAATTAGCACCCGCATTTCGCCAATTATGTTAGGTCCCATGTAATAGGTGGCGAGCCTATTGCCATTTATCGGGCACAAAAGTCGCAGTACTATTGCTAGGTGGTATAAGAGGAACGCTGCTGCCCATTCCTCATCGCTGATTTATCCTTAGTCGCCTTGTACGACACCCACGGGAGAGACAATTGTATTCTACTCTGCCGTCATCTCACGGCTCTTGACAAGACTTTAAATAGTTTGCAGAAAAATAATAATGCGGTAAGATTTAGATAATTTATAAGATCCTCAATAAAAAATTAAGAATGTGACCAAATCTATCTCCTTGTGAGATGCGAGGAGAATCTTGGATCGTTCTTTGCGTATCGCATAACATTGGTCGTGGTCATGGTCACGGGAAACCGGCTCAGTGACTACATCCACGTGACCACGGCCGGTAAATGACAAGAACGATTTGACAATGTTTTAATTGAAACATCAATTTGTCATTCATTTAGAAAGCAATTCCATTCCATGCTGACCTGTGAGCGAAAAAATGTTATCGAATATTATTAAATACAAACCTAAAAGTCTTCAGAGACGTCAATTAACGTTAAATGAGTAGGTACTTAATACAAAAATTGCTCATTTTTCAACACTTTTTGGCAATAACACCCACAGCCTTTTAAATACTAGTACCTACTTAAGCTGTAGTTAAATGTTATACTGTACATATACCTAGTGTCCGTTAATGAGATTAAGGGCCTGTTTCACAATCGACAAGTAAGTTCTAAGTAGCTTACTTCGCAGATCATTTGACAGTTGCAATATGAAATATATGTCAATTGATCTGGAAAGTAAGCTACTTCGAACTTACTTTTCGATTGTGAAACAGGCCCTTAGTATAATGTAAGCTATAATAAGTACGATGCGTCGGCGTCGATCGATATCCACTGAACCATAACCTTTAAGCTAAATCTGATAGCTGCTGACGATATCAACATTCCACATTTAGTTTCCAATGATCCAATCACTTTACGATAAGTGCAATTCTTTGTGAGCTCTGTCGCAAGAAGCTATAGCCTATATTCAATTGAACAATAATAATCTCAAATCTGCAATATTTATAAACGTAACAGAGGCGACCTTCACGGCTTATATTTACAAATATTCGAAAGTAGGAAGTCATAAGAATCTTGATCCAAATTCATAGACACCTAATTATCAAGTTTATTGAGGATGTAGTATGTAACTAAACTTAATTTTAAATTAATCACAACTATTGCAGTACCACAATCATTATCACCATCATTATCATGACCAGCCTGCTAATTTTTGTCAATGCTGGGACACGGACCTTCTCTATGGATGGAAGAATATAGGGAGAATTGGCCATATACCATCTATCCATAGAGAAGGCCCGTGCCCCAGTAGTGGGACCATAAAGGGCTGGTGATGATGATGATGATGGGATGATAACCCCTTTACGTTGGCCCAGGGAGGACTGGTGGGTATTAACGACTGCAGATGCAGCCGGGACCATCGGCTTAACATGCCTTCCGAAGCACGGACGAGCTCGAGATAATATTTTTGCAAAGATAATTTTTTGGCCTTAGCGAACATTGCTAAGTTTACACAGTTGTAGATTGAGTGCGCTAGCTATGCCACTGCGCTAGGTCCTCAGGGGCCAATGGCTTAAGGTGCCTTCTGTAGCACGGAAGAGCTCGAGATAATATGTATATTTTTGGTCACCAATCCACTTGGAGAACATTACATAGTTTACGCAATTCTACGCCACTGCGCTAGCAAGTTCCCCAGTAGCACAATGGTAGCTATTAATTAATTAAAAATGCAAGATAACAACGGAAAGAAACCGCAAGCCATAACGATCTCTATTTCAGTGCGAGCCTTCGTCCAAAACACAGCAATAATAATTTCGTCGTAGCAATTTGGTAATTCGAGATCTGCTAAAAAGGTCGGCAAAACATTTTCAATCTCTATTGTTAAGTTAATCCTTTCTCGATGGTAGGCTAGGCAGTTGAGCACTGCAACGTCACAGCTACGTCAAACAGAATGTAGTCAGAGTCAGTGTAAAAATAAAATTACATGGTGTAATGTAACTGATGTGAAAACAAACATTCTAGTGCGCAAATACGGACCGGTGGGTATCTGTCGTCTTCAGCGCTCAAAAGATCTCCAACAGAGGATGCCTTCGGCTGCGTCGCGAGGTGTCTCCTGCTATTCAGCACGTACGACAGTTCATCCAGGTATCGTAGCGTTAGATTGGCCATCGCAATACACAGCACTGCAAAACACTGTCACAAACACACAAACACTGCAGTTAGGCTCGCTCGGGACCGAAGAATGATCACGTAAACATTGGCTCGTCGCGATTAAAATGGGTACGTCCGCACACAGCCATTGTGTGAGAGAGACTGACTCGATTCTGACTAGGCTGGCTGGTGGCTCGCGGGCGAACCGCGAAGGTCAAAGAATATAACCGTAGAAAGTTCGTACGCGCTAGTATTATGCCTAATCAGCAGTAGCTGGTTCTGAGAGGATATTATGCACGAAGGACGAAGCTATCCAGGAAGAAACGCGATAATCTAGCCAAGGTTAATGGCGCGCATTCATGTCGACTTTGTGTTACATTGTTTTTATTGTTGCGAAAATTCTTGTAAACATGAATACAACTGTTACTTGAGAAAGACCTAAAAGAAAAGTTGTACGGAAGGTCGTTTAACTTGGTATGGACATTTCAGAGAGGGGATGAAATGAATGTTGATGGATGTCGAAGTAGAGGAAGACCCCTGACAAGATGAATGAATTGTGTGAAGTATGATAGGAAGGTGATGGGTGTGGATGAGGAGATGATGCGGGATAGAAGAGAGTGAAGACAGGCATCGCCGACCCCAAATAAGATGCCATAATGGCAGGCTGATGATGATTATTGATTTGTATGTATATAATAGTATGTAAGTACAACTAGTTATACTATTTCCTTTGGAACAGATGATAGGTATCAGTTTATGACATATTTATTTATATAAACAACTGATATAAATATAATCCACTGGCTGACCCGGCATACGTTGTTATGCCATATAAATTATCCCGTAGCCATGGTTACGATTTAGTTGCCATAATTACGTCAAATTTATTTTAAGCAGTTTATATGCGAAAATAAAATTGTTTTTTTTTTACTATTTTCTAAGCAATTTTTTCAAATTTTCTCACCTGTACTGCTTTGCCTGGCCCAAGACAATAATTTCGAAACCAAAATCATCTGAATCGGCCCAGCCGTTCTCGAGTTTTAGCGAGACAAACGCACAACAATTCATTTTTACAGATGTATATAGAAAGAAAATTAATAAGCGTTCCATATTTGAAACAATCGGCCCCAAGTACGTCTTTCAGTTTGCAATCTTTGATAGCTGCATCTGTCTGAGGTGCACTAGCGAAACATTTCTTCACGGGCCGTGTGATCTCGAGGCAGTCCGTCCTCGTTTCAGTCACCTACGACGGCGATTGCGTAAACAATGCATGCCGCTTCAAAATGTTAGGCTGCGAATACACTAGCGGCCTTATTAATAAACACGGTGTAAGTATAGACTAGTTACTCGGTGGTTTGTCTCTTTTCCTCGCATTCAATATTATAATTGTGAGACGAGGTCAAAACGCGGAATAGCTATACCATGTGAATGGCAAACGTTGCTTTTCCCTTATTACCTAGGGAAATAAGAAATAACCAACGACCTATTCTTATTTATGAGTTAGTTAATTAATTAGAGCAGCGGACGCGGGTTCGATTCCCGCCTCAAGACCATAATTTTTCGAAATTCTTTTTCTAACAACCAAAATCTTTGTACTAATTTTTCTAACATTTATATAATGTTAAAATTAAAAATCGAATAGTTCATTATTCTAATTATAAGTGACAGTTTTTATCAGTTTTAAACTGACTATGACTGACTTTAGTCCAAGTTTTGTAATAAGGGGGATGATAGCGTTTGAGCAAACATACGCATACCTACGTTATGACTGCAAACATGCGCTTAGAGTCATAACTGTAAAAGAAACACATAAGCCAATTAGGAAACATTAAACCCAGTATCGGGGTAGTGCAACAATTCACACTGTTTGTTCTTCCGACTCAGTCCGTGTAATAGTTAGCACGCGGACACCAAAATTCACGTCCTCACTGACAGCTCTGACCAAACAACACTTGCGTAATTGGGTTAATGTTAACGTTAATAGGTTTAACAGAGTGTTGCATTGTGACAGTTCGTGCGGGTCAATTTGGTTTTAGGTCTTCTTTATTTAACACACACAGTAAGCCGTAGCTTTACAATGTAATTATTCAACAGCACGGCTTTGAGTGGAAATTGTAGTAATTAAATTATATTTAAGTTAAGAATAAATTTTGTTTGAGCAATCATAACCCACAATTACTAATACTATGTATGTACTAAAGTGAAGAAAAGGATTTGTCAAACATTGCCATAAAATTTAGAAGCGGTAGGCAGAGGTGATCTTGCAGTCATGTTTCGCTAATTGTATTAATATTAAGTATTAGGTGGCGATCCTATTTCCATCTATAAGGCAAGTAAATCTCATCACACTCATGGACTTTATCTAAGGATATTTTATTGACTTTACTTTATAATATTGTATCTTCAATCATTCTAAAAATACTGACGATTTCTATGAAATTCATTCAATGGTATGACGGACGGATGACCATAATTAAGTAAGTCTTTGATAAACTGAAAAGAATATGTCAGTATTATAAGAATGGAGGCGTATAGAACATGAAGTAGGTGCACATCTTAGACATTGTTGATGAATGTATATCGCTGGGTGATATAACAAGAGCGCTGAAGCTTCCCATTCCTCATCAATGTTTTAACTCCTAGGCGCCTTGTTCGACACCCGCGAGAGGGATTGGGAGTGTATACTGCTCCTCCCACATTACAGTAGGCCTATTCCCTAACTTTTTTTGACAGTTGAAAGTGATGATCACCGAACTATTTACGTATCCATTACTACTTTACTATAATGCTATTGTGCCACTTGTCCTGTGATAACAGCAATGTATTCGTAAATAGTTCGGTGATCATCACTTTCAACTGTCAAAAAAAGTTAGGAAATAGGCCTACAGGACGCGTCCATTAATATTTTTAAAATCTCGCACAGTCCACGCTCGCTAGTTGTCATCTGTCTCATTTGATTCATACAGCGTAATAAATTATACAGCTGGCAGTTTAGCTTCTGGTTTCTAACCGCAAACGCATAATTACGTTATATTTATATCTGAATGAGCTGTCAATCTCTTTTAAAATACGTATTTGACTCGTCTCTGTGTTGGTGACTGATGTCCACTTCCTATGGCGTTTTTTTGTACGATTAGGTTATTCTGCGTTAGGGTTTTACATACATAAATCACGCCTATACCGAAGCGGTTGGCAGAATATCTATCCTCGAAGCGGTAGGCAGAGGTGACGCCCACGTTTCTGAAACTTATTGCCATCTATTGCCAGCGAGATAAACCGCTGGATGCGGGCAGGGGTCTGCCGCGAGGCAATTCACCAGTCTCTCCCCAGAACCTACTACATGGGACCTAAGATAATTGGCGAAACGTGGGTGCTAGTTCACCTCTGCCTACCCGTTTGGGGATATTGCCGTGATTTATATATGTATGTCTCGCCTGAATGATGATTGCCATCTATAGGGCACGTACGTCGCAGTATATCGGTGGTAGGTACATAAAGAACGCTGCTGCCATTACTCATCTCTGTGTTAACCGTCATAGTCGCCTTGTACGACACCCCGGGAGAGGTTTGGGTGGTGACAATAACCTATTCTGCTTTGCCTAAATAATCTAAAGTGGCGATGAGAGAATGATGGCTGCGTGTTTCAAGACTTCTCAACGAAATTTAGTTTATTGACCATAATGGTCAGATTGCTGGCTATTAGCCAAGAAGTCCCGGGTTCGAATCCTAGTATGCGCAAATGTTGTGAACATAGACACATTTGTTTCCAAGTCATGTATGTTTATGCAGTATGTTATACATAAATGTTTCTATGTATCATTATTAAAAACTGACCGTCATCTAGTATCCATAACACAAGTGCTTATTTATGCTACTTACCTACTTTGGGCTAGTGATAGGTGTGAGTGTAATAATTATTTATTATTATTATTCATTGATTATAAAACCGATCGTTACAGTTCCACCACACCGGCAGTTAAAATCAATCACCACTTTCTGTTTTAATCGGATGTGATGTAAAAGCGGACGTCACGTGACATACGAGTTGCGCTGCGGGCCTAGCACGGGGACGTGGACAAGTCTCTCTCCACCGCTTGACAGTGTTTTGTCTCTGGATTTAGTGGGAGTTAGAGCGAGAGGAAAAGATTTTCTTCCCCCGAAAGAGACATATGTCCACGTCCCGTGGTACGGGGGCTGGGGCGTCGCATTCGATTTGACGCCATATTGGTTGGACGCCGTCGCACGCGCAGTTCCGTTTGTCTTTGCTTTCACTGCCGAGGTAATTAAACACTTTATTTTATTGCGTCACGTCTCTGTTGCATATGCGAAGAAGAAAGACGGTGTGTTGTGAGTATTGTATTGCGACGTGACACAGCGCGGGTTCTAGTAGTGATTGTTTAGTGAGTCTATTGTTTGCGAGAAATTGAAAAAAAACTTGAAAAAGTTGTTTTCTTTAGCGCTGTCCTGAAAGTGAATATAAATTAGTTTGTGTGGTATGACATGGAGGTGATGGGTGTGGGTGTGGGTGTGATGACGAGGGACAGAATAGAGTGGAGAAAGAGGACATCTCTGGTGAAATAGAAGCCCTTTTTTTGACATTACGCACCATACCAGCCGCTAGCTAGGCGACTGGCGTGTGTGGGACTCCCCACTAGAGGGTGCCGGGAATGCCCACTAACACAATCCGGTGTCCCTCCAGCCCTTTTGGCGTGGAGAGTCTGGGATCTGCCGCGAAGCAATTCACCAGTCTATCCCCAGAGAGCCTAGCCAAGTGGCTTTTCTATTCGAACGCATAGAAAACTAATGTATGAAACGGACGCACACGTACCTATTACAGAGAAAACAAACCGTCAGTTTCATACTTTTGAATTTTATGCGTTCATAGATTGGTCACTTGGCTAGGGCCACAGAGTGGAAACGCAGCCTGAGGAAACGAATACAGTTGTTCGAGATAGTTGTTTCACAAAATTAACTCGACAATGACACGGCTCGATGCTTGACCGAATACGACTTAAAGAAATCGATTTGTTATTCGATTTTAATTTTAACATTATATAAAATATAATATAAAAAAATTAAAATCGAATAGTTTATAAAGCAAACCCAAGCTTAACCGAACGCACGATATTTGTAAAAATATCTGCTTTGGAATGTTTGAAATTTATTTCTACATTGCGAGGGTACCCGTTGGCTTACAACGTGAAGTGTAAAGGTTAGAAGAATTTCGGCAAGTTAATTAGTGTCTTGGGTGGCCGAGCGGTCAGGCACCTGCCCGGATAGCAGCGGACGCGGGTTCGATTCCCGCCTCAAGATCATAATTTTTCGAAATTCTTTTTCTAACCCCAAAATCTTTGAAATCGATTTGGTTATCTGTGACAAGAACTCACCTATGTTTACTTCAAAAGTAGTCCCTTAGGCTTTGTGCACACGAACGGTAGTAATTGGTATTGTTAACAACGCATAATAGTCCTCCACATGGCTGTATGTGCAAGGTGCCGTTGCATTCTTAGGAACCATAAAAGAGTACAAGCTTGGCGCAGGATATAAAACTAGATTCGTTACAAAATATTTCTTAATTAATATCTTAATCTTCAGTCAATTAACTTTATATTTTAATTTTCTAAACATGTTTGTGTAACGAAGTATGTAATTCCTGCATTTCCTACAATATGAGAGGAGAACTCCGCCTCCGATCCAGATACTCCGCCGTGTGGTGACGGCAGAGTAGAATACAATTGTCACCACCCCAAATCTCTCCCGTGGGTGTCGTACAAGGCGACTAAGGATAAATCAATGATGAGGAATGGGCAGCAGCGTTCCTCTTATACCACCTAGCAGTAGCAATGTACTGCGACTTTTGTGCCCGATAAATGGCAATAGGCTTGCCGCCTATTACATGGGACTTAACATAATTGGCGAAAAGTGGGTGCTAATTCACCTCTGCCAATCCCTTCGGGGATATATATCGGTGATTTATGTGTGTATGTAGAGGAGAAAAGAACTCTCACAGTATTATCCACAGATATATCAATTATCTGTGGTATTATCCAATATTAGACAGGTAACTTTTTTATATTAGATTTTGTTTTTCACGGATGGGTGACGGCAGAGCACATAATACAATACAATTGCCACCAACCCCCATCCTTCCACGGATGTCGTACAAGGCGACTAAGGGTTAATACAGCGATGAACATTGGGCAGCAGCTTTTCTTTTATACCATCTAGCGGATCTTAGGTTGAGTAGGCGAATTACCACCGATCCGCATTGGGCCAACATGTAGTTGGCCCAATTCAGCGAGAACATTAAAAGGCTGGTAGTAATAAAAATAAGGCGAACTAAGGGCCGGTTTTTTGATCAGTAATTAACTCAACCAATTGTTAAAAATGGTTACTAATCGTTAAATATCAGGCTGCTATTTTACTATCAGTAACAATTTTAATTACTAAATACATACATATATACATACATAAATCACGCCCACATCCCCGAAGGGGCAGGCAGAGGTGAACTAGCACCCTCGTTTCGCCAATTATATTAGGTCCCATGTAATAGGTGGCGAGCCTATTGCCATATATCGGGCACAAAAGTCACAGTACATTGCTATTGCGAGGTGGTATAAGAGAAACGCTGCTGCCCATTCCTCATCATTGATTTATCCTTAGTCGCCTTGTACGACACCCACAGGAGAGATTTGGGATGGTGACAATTGTATTCTACTCTGCCGTCACCACACGGCAATTTTATTTAATTTTATTTACTAATGTTTAAGGTTAAGTTACTAATGGTTAAGTATCAGTCTGATATTGTTACTGATGGTTAAATATCAGACTATCAGATTATCAGAAATCATAATGAATTTATAACAATTGGTTGGATCAAAAAACCGGCCCTTAGAGTTAAAAATGTGACCAACGCCTTATAAAAGACTGCGTCGCGTCGCCTCCATAGATAGATAATAACCGTTCAGTTTATTTTTAGCTTAAGCAAAAAGTGTTTAACACCCAAGCAATGTGTTTTTTACCAAATAAGTAAAACTGGTTTAATCTCCGGTTCTTGGATTAGTTTTTCTTTTTTTGGGGATTCACTACTTTTCAGTTATGTTTAGTTCCGCCTATGGGCGATGGCAGAAGTAGCCAATTTGGGACAGCTATTAACGGTTCCACCTTATTTATTTATAATCTGTTCCAAAGGCCTTTTTGATAGATGTCAATCTCATAAATAAGGAGTGTTGGCGTTTGGCGCTCTTTTAATGGTGGCACTCAGATTTTTGTTTCAATAATTTAAAAACTGTTTCAGAATGGACTTTGTGCAGCGAAAGTGGTGTTACTTTGATGCATAAGGATCCGTGATGCCGTTCTATTATGAGGAATCATTGAATTAGAAGTTTTATAATGTGTTTGTCCTCATCCTCATCAGTTGCCATAGTGAACTCTGTTACAATTCGATGCGCGCCAAGCACTCCCTGGATGCGTTAAATGTGTGAAACCTATAAATATTTTGAAGTAAAATTCAAGAAAAGTAAAAGCAACGACATGGCTGTATGAGCTAGACCCCTTTGCCTTCGCTAAAAAATGAATAATTAGCGCAGCTGCAGACCGAGCTCGCTAAGCCACTGCGCTCTATCGAGCTCGTCTCGAATTCGGCCTCCGTCATGCCCTTAATTGGTCAATTTCTGATCGATCCTGCGCCGCTACGGAAAGCAGTTATTACAATGTTTAATATTACAGAATTGGCCACAAGTAGGGGAGTTCATTGGACCCTTCCGTTCCGTAGTCATCTTCAAGAGCCTGTTCAAATGGAGTGAATTACGCGCTAATTCTTTACCAATTTTGTATACATTACTGAGAGCCTAGGCAAGTGGTCAAAATATTGGACCGAATAGAAAAAGCCTCAATCTATTCAGCAATAGAATACAATTGTCACCACCCCAAATCTCTCCCGTGGGTGTCGTACAAGGCGACTAAGGATAAAACAGTGATGAGGAATGGGCAGCAGCGTTCCTCTTATACCATCTAGCTATGTAGCTACTGCGACTTTTGTGCCCGATAAATGGCAATACACTCGCCACCTATTACATGGGACCTAACATAATTGGCGAAACGTGGGTGCTAGTTCACCTCTGCCTACCCCTTCGGGGATATAGGCGTGATTTATGTATGTATGTATGTCCATTCGAACGAATATTTTCCAATAAAAGTGTGAGAAACTTACGTATTATTGAGAAAACACCACGGCGGCCGCCGTGTCAAATGTAAGATTAGTTGTCAAAAATTGACATTCGTTCGATAAACGAATCATTTTCCATTTCGCTCTGGTAGGACTGCCGTATTGTAGCGACAGAGCAGAATACAATTGTCACCATAAACTCACTCAACATTTTGAATTTGAAGCTCATGACATTATGTTTGATGATTGTACAATGGGCGGTTTTATCGCTACGAGCGATCACTTCATGTCGCTTCTTAAATGGGAAATTGACACAAATTAAAAACTCTTTCCTTGCAAAAATAAGTCTTGAAGCGTTAATTTTTTACAAAGGGTTACGCCGTTTTTTTGTTTAATAAACGACATGTGCATGCAATATTGTATTTATTAGTCATTTCTACGAGATGAGTATAAAACTATCACTGCCTGCCTGCAACCCAGTTTCCAATGCGGCAACGGAACATCAAACGATATTTCCGTTGCAAGTTTTTCGAATAATCTAACGGCATTCGACGCCAATGATACAAAAACTGCGCCCGCACACAATACAATATTTGCGGGACACTGACCCCGTTTTGTGTGTTGAGAAGTAATATTATAATATGTAATTGGAATAAAGTACAGCGAGTTTGGTGTTAGAATACCCGAATTACACCTACCTCGTAGTATACTACCGTCCTAATGAATAATGCCGTAACTGGGTGGACAAATCGCATTGTTTAGGATCGCTTACGATCGATGACGATGGCTATTTTGAAATCTGTTTTCCTTTTGTTGGGATTGAATGGCGAGATGAAGTCTGGCCGATATGAATGGAGGAGGAAACACGCGATCCCAGATAAACTGGGAACATGACAGGAATTGGAATATTTTCCTTTATACATTTACCAACTAATGCCATTAAAGTGCTCAGTAGTATTATAGGCTCTTTATTCTACTGAGGCCGCTCGGATATGATCCCGCGGGAAGGTTACGTTTACCGGAAATAAGGCGGATTATACTTGCTTAAACGTAAACTACGGCTGTCCCCCTAAGGGGTAAGCAGAGGTGTATTGACAACCACTTTTCACCAGCTTAAGTTAGTCCCATGTATCTAATAGTTTTGTGCCTTTTGCCATTCAGCCGGCATTTTGATCGCAATCATTATTTAGGCACGCTGCTGCCAATTCCTCGTTCTACGGTGTCGCTGACTACACGGCACGCCTGAACCGAGGTCCGCGGTCTTTAGAGGCGTTTCGTAGCGCCATACGAAGCTCTCCGCTGGAGTCATCTTCTGGGGTGAAATGCCCGCTGTGGAGAAATCCTTGAAAGGCTTGAGGACAAGGTCTTCCATCCAAAAAAAAACCAGGTAGATGCTCTAAAGGCCTCTCAGCCAACAGGTTAGGTCCTTCCAAAAAAAAACCTATCTCTATTTAGCCATTCGGGAATATAAAACCCAGTCATGTGTACCTTTAATAAAGTCTGCAGCAAATCAGAATGACAAATATCCCCAATTGACGTAAAGCCCAAAGTAAATTGAGAAATTTTGACGTATTATTGTAGCCCGGCTTTCTGTTGGCTATGACGACGAAGCTGGAACCAGGGGCGTTACTCTGGAACTTTTTTTCGTTCGATCGAGTCGTTGCGTCTTTGTCGCTCTTATTTTAACACGCAGTGGCGTGAGAAAGACGGATAGATGTGAGTTCGTTCGTTCGGAGTTTCAGAGTAGGCCCCCCTGATTAGTTTTTCAAACGTGTTTATAAGTCGCACCTTGCACGTGCACCCGTCGGACACTGAAGCCGTACAAAGAAACCGCAAGATTTAATTTTATCGCATTAATACTTATACAATGTCTATCTATGTATCTAAAGGCATCGTCACACACTGTCCAGGCGGTCTACTCTGAAACTCCGAACGATTAATTCACAGCTACCCGTCTTTCTCGCGCCACTGCGTGTTAAAATAAGAGCGACAAAGACGCAAAGACTCGATCGAACGAAATAAACTTCCAGAGTAGCGCCTAAGGACCTTCAGATCAGATGGGCACATTGTGTTATATGGTAAACGCTAGTAATAGTAGTTCAATGGATGGGCATTAAGTATTTGTATTTCGACGGCCGCCTTGGTCGAATGCTCATATTGCTGGGTATTGGCCAAGAGGTCCCGGGTTCGAATCCTGGTAACTTTGTGATGACCACAAATGTTTGTTCCCTAGTCATGGTTGTGTATATGTTTATGTAGTATATTATCAACATTTATATACATAATTATATTAAAAATATGTCTGTCATCTAGTATCCATAACACAAGTGCTTAGGCTACTTACTTTGGGCTAGTTGATAGGTGTGAGTGTAAAAATATTTATTTAATTTATTTATTGTTGCAATTGTTCCTCTCGCGAACAACGTAAAAGGGACTTATCATTAACACCTTTCTGCTCATCCGCTTTAGACAAGTGGCCAATCTATTCTAAAAAACAAATGTATGAAACTGGCGTATTACAGACAAAACAACATGGTGAACGTTGTGTCAAATGTAAGAGTTAGTTATCAAAAATTGACATTAAAATGAAAATGAAAATGAAAATATGGTTTATTCATATAAGGTATGATTACATACACTCATGAATCGTCAAAGAAATAACGTTAAACACTGGAAACGAAAATAAAAACAGTTTCTAATATTTAACGTTATAAGCTACACCATCCGTTCGTAAACTACCAGGAGGCCTTGTTCTGAGAAGAACGGGCAAGAAACTCAGCAAGTTTGTTCCTCCCTTTACATGAAGTTATGAGTTAATGAAAGATGTCATAAAATGTTTTAATATATTAGATATCCTATTATATTCTATCTTTTCATATTAGTTATCATATTTATAAAATATATTTAATTTGAATGTTTTTGGACATCTTTCATTGAGCCAAAACTCTCCCGTGGGTGTCGTACAAGGCGACTAAGGATAAATCATTGATGAGGAATGGGCAGCAGCGTTCCTCTTATACCACCCAGCAATGTACTGCGACTTTTGTGCCCAATAAATGGCAATAGGCTCGCCACCTATTACATGGGACCTGACATATTTGGCGAAACGTGGGTGCTAGTTCACCTCTGCCTACCCCTTCGGGGATATAGGCGTGATTTATGTATGTATGTATGTATGTTTCATTGAGTATAAAAAATATTATTAAAATAAACATTAAAATTTCTATTCTATTCGTTCGATTGGCCTATTGTCTAGGTCCCCAGCCCTTCTACACAAGTGGCCAATCAATTCGAACGAACGAATAGATTGACTTCTCTTACATTTGACGCGACGGTCGCTGTACTGTAGGCGTTATTTATGTATAGCACACAAAATGGCGTCCAATTGATTTTATTATAATTACCATCTAATTATCGGCGGCTCCGGGTCATCTGTTGAAAGTCACTGCGCGTTGTTTGTGCCTCCGATTAAGATTCTCGTCACGAATAAACTGACCCACTGTAATCTAGTGTCAGGCTGTGGCCACAGAAACGGAGGAAAGGCGGTTAATGACGTCACGCTGTCATTTCGTACCAAATGTACCTAAACTATCAGCAATAGCTTTGAACGAATGATCACCGAATGATTTTGTATGAATTTGGCACAAAATCCGTACCGCCTAAAAATTCAGGATGGCTGCTATAGCCGTAAGCAGTGCATTGCTATATAGCTATCATCAGCAATCGAGTTAGGCGGTAGGCCCCCTGGCGAGGAGACAGTCGTACCTGCCCTATTAGGTTGTCCATTGATGGGACAGATAGCGGAAAAATTTAAAGGTGTTTGAAATATATATTTTTTTTTTAAAGAAGGAATCGTATTGTGTGTGGGAGAGAATCATGTTATTGATTTATTTTTGTAGAGCTACATAAATTTTTATTTGAACCAGTATAATACCGTTCAACGAATATAGATCGACTATTACGATACCAGTTAACCATATAGGGTAAATCGATGTCCTAATTCCAAAGACTCCTGTTTAAAAATCCATTTACCACAGGTCTGACAATGTGTACGAAGAAAGTAAAATATTTTTTTTTTTCCATTTACAACGAAATAGAGATCATAAAATTATCCAGGTGTGCGATATGTTACAATATGATTATCAGAATCAGGATCTTCTATGCTGGCGCGGTAACGAAAAAGTAACAGAATATGCCAGCCCCAGATCTGTCGTAAATGTCGACTCGGGAGATTGTCCGGTGTATACCATCACAGACAAACCTTGGGGCATCCGAATGGTGGAGGGGTTACCACCAACAATCATACCCAAGAGGGTTGTGACATGTGTGTCAGGCAGGCGGCCCGCAGTAAAACCGAGCAAAGAGAGAGCCGAGCAGTCAGGAAACCACAGGAGGAGGAACCAAAGGAGTTCTGCTTACCATTCTATGCCAATAACCAAAATCGCCATTGATTTTTTCCCCGCTACCGCTGCATCCCATGAGCGTGATGTGCCCCTTATCACACGTGCACGCTTAAGTATACCGGACACACGTGCAACCGATAGAAAGATCAACACAATACCCTCCCTTGCTTACATTTGAGCAGGACCCGGTGCGAGGGACACTGAACATGTAGGCTGATGAAAAAGTGAAAAGGAACTATATACTCCAGCCGTTATACCGAGATGAACAACGTAAACAATGTTGATGAGTAGGTACCTATTTCTCAAAGCCGCTAATCTATTTGATTTTCTAAAATGGATGATGTATTTTAAAATAGATCTTTTTATTTATTTATTTCAGTTTACATGCATATTAACAGAATAACATTCCAACACACATGCACGTCATACAGTCATTTTTGAAATGTATAAATAAACAGTTTTTTTTTAAATATAGACGTCGATAAAGACGCATCAAAACTGTTTACGTTTTTTGTCTCGTTATAATTAATGTTTATTGTTGATGACATTTATGGACGGCCAGTTCGGTCAAATGCTCAGATCGCTGGCTATCGGCTAAGAGGTCCAGGGTTCGAATCTGTTATCTTGTTTTTGGTGGTTTTTACATTCCATTCGGGTCTCCTAAACCTTAAGTGCTTATTGTTGTTACACCGGGCAATCTCGGGAGAAACTCCCTAGCGCAAAGGCATAGTTTTACCTGCGCTTGCGTAAACTAAGAAATGTTCGCTATGGCCGGTTATTGGATGGGTGACCAAACATATATTATCTCGGGTTCCTCCGTACTTTGGAAGGCTCGTTAAGCCGTTGGTACCGGCTGCATCTTCAGTCGTTAATTAATCGTCGCGCGTGGTGGGTTAATTATTCTTATGGCCCATTCTCCCTATATCCTTCCATCCATAGGGAAGGGTCGTGTTCCAGCAGTGGGCATATTAAAGGGCATCATCATCATCATCACCAGCCCTTTTTAATGTTCCCACTGCAGGGGCAATGTTGATGGGAAATTAAAGGGCATGATGATGATGGCAATTAAATGATGATGGGCAATCCTCCTTACTCGATTTTCGCGACACCACAGGGATGGCACACTCCATGTTATTTCTCTCGTCATTTCTCTCGTTATTTCTCTCGTCTCTCCCAGGCCAGCAAGGAAGATGGAATGATATATATAATATTCAGTATATTAAATGATGTTATGGAAATCAATGATGGTGTTGCATAACCGCCTCCCAGAGTCCCATAAGGCGCACGCAACCGTCGTAATAAGTACCTGCGAGCAGTGAAAGTCAGTCGTGGGGTCCAGTCACGGAGGAATCGTACTCACGAACGGCCGTCTACAGAGCAGGGTGGTGCAGTAGACCAACTGCTAAACTGTTTCGTATTATGGGATCTGCAGTGTAAAATAATTATGGTATCCACAGAGTACCAGCATCTAAGCACTCTGTGCCTCGGAAAAAGCTAAGCGGCCTATTTAATGTTTGTGTTTATTATTTTTGGAGGAGGATGGAGGGATGGAGGCAATATAACCAACAACAGCATACCCAAAGAGGGTTGGTGTCAGGCACGCAACCGGCTCTTAAACCTAAGCAGCCAAAACCTTGAGTAGTAGGTACGGTACGTTAGTCAGAAACGCGGTCCAGGAGATACGGCATCTTTCTCTCCCAATTCTGCAGGTTGAGGTAGTACCACATCTCATTATAGTATATTCTCCAATTCTCCATAGGCGTTGAACATAATGGGCGATAAAATACATCCCTGGTGAACTCCTTGGTTAAATTTAAAGGGGTTTAAGGTTGTGTATCTACTCTTCGGACTTAAGAGTCCCTGGATTGAACCATACAGAGTGCGAAGTATGGGATGAGATGATTATGTACTCCCAAGTTTTTGTAGGACCTTCCATAAGCAACCCTAGTTGACACAGTCAAAAGCTTTGCTGTAGTCGACGAAAAACATCAATACTGGCGTATCAAACTAGTCTGTATTCACAACTAGCTGCCTGACATTGAAAATCTGCTCTTGTGTAAATTTTGAATGTTGCCCTTCGCGAAACCTGCTTGTGATAAACATTTTAAACACAGATGAAATTGTAAACTCCTAAACGACCGATGGTATCAAAGGCGCACAACAGACTGAACTGTCCTTACTGATCCAGCAGCTCCTGTCGGATGGCAATTCGACTAACATTGAAAGGGAATCGCACTATATTACTTGAAGGTATAACAAGAACGCTGCTGCCCATCCTTATTGCTGTTTTACCCTTAGTCGCGTTATACGCGAAAAATGATGCATCGCTGAGGGCGTTGTACGGACTCACCTTACTGAGTGTTTCTACACTGTGGCGTGTTAACTGTCAATTTATAGACCGATTAACACTTAGCACGTTCAATGCGACTCGGAACGGATTAATTAGGCCTTGCCGCGATGCCTGGGGTGAGGTTTGGAGCTGCTGTAGATTAGGTAGTACATACATACGTAAATCACGCCTATATCGCCGTAGGGGGGGTAGTCATTTACACCCAATTAATCTAGATCCCATTACATAGGTGGCGAGTCTATTGCCATCTATCGGGGACACAAGTCGCAGGATATTGCTAGGTGGTAACAAGAGGAATGCTTCTGCCTATTGCCCTTTACTCATTGCTGTCTTTACCCTTAGTCGCCTTGTACGACACTGGTTACGGGAGAGAGGGGGGTGGTGACTTTGCAATTGTATTCTGATTTGCCGTTACGTAACGGAAATCTTAATGCTACGAGAATGCGCAAACGCTTGTTGATTTTGAGTACTGACATCTTCAGCATGAGGTGCGGAATGAATCGAGAAAATGATATTATGTTTTCGCCTGGGTACCTACAATGTATAGATTCTCAGCAATCTCGCTTCTGATCTTGCATAATGTGAAAAAGGTAGTTTCCGTCATCGATCGATACACACTAACTGGCGCCCTCAGAGACTTACTGCCGCACTCAGAAACGTCACAAAACGTTAATGAGTACTTAATATCTTATCTATCTATACTTAGAGTCTATGGTCTAGATTTGAATGACAATTTTGGACATTAAATACTCCTTAAAGTTAATTGACGACTCTGAGTGCGGCAGTTAGTGTCAAAAAAATTCATTGAAATCGAGACCGTAGACCCGGAAAGAATAGCGACGAGTTTTGAATTCTCAGTTTTTGACATTATGTACTCACGAACGTTATTTGACGTCTCTGAGTGCAGCAGTAAGTTTCATAATAGAAAAATAGCTTGCCGTGTGGTGACGGCAGAGCAGAATACAATTGTCACCACCCCAATCACTCCCGGGGGTGACGTACAATGTGACTAAGGGATGAGAAATGGCCAGCGGCGTTCCTCTTATACCACCTAGCAGTATACTGTGATGTACGTGCCCGACAGATGGTAACAGGCTCGCCACCTATCACATAGGAGCTAACATAATTGGCAAGACGTGGTTGTTTCACCTCTGCCTACCTCTTCGGGGATAAATAGGCGTGATTTTTGTATGAAGGTGTGTCGATTGGGATACACTCTTACTCTAAAATCTTCGATACAGTTCCCGCGGTTTCAATAAATCATCTAAAGAGGTCTGAACAAAATTCAAGTGTGTCTATGGTAGATACATTATCTACCAAATAGTTTTTGTTGTCGCTCCTCTCCCAGCATTGTCTGTGGACCGCTCTGTGGAGCACGGTGATTACGTACAATATAGGCTGCGATTTCAATAGGCACTTTCACCTTCGGCTGACATCACTTATTGTGTTGCATTAAAATGTTGAAAAGTGGTATTCGCAGTTGATTTTTGCTTTTTATGCTTAGCCTTGAGAACAATTTAATAATACAGTTTAGGTGTATCGTTTCTATGCTGGCCAGCCCGGCTCATGACCACCGAAACACGATTATGATAAAGCCATTTATCGCTTTGAACTGTCAAAATACATGCTCAAAGCGATAAATAGCTATATCGTGTTTCGGTGGTCATGCTAGCCGGGCTGAGAGCGCCAAATAACATAGAATGTGCCAGCCCCGACTCACCCCAGAGAGGGGTGTCATAAAAGTCGACTAAGGGAGATTGCCCGGTTTAGACTAATAAGCATCTAGGGGCACCCGAATGGTGGAGGGCAAACCACCAACAACAGCATACCCAAAAAGGGATGGTGTCAGGCAGGCGGCCAGCTATAAAACCTAAGCCAAAACCTTGAGCAGATAAGGATTGGAATCTCGAAATCCCAATCACTCTATCCGTTAATCGGCGTCTCGACATGGTCCTTTGCATCTCTTTTCAATGCTTCCATTCATCACTAGCACCTTTCCGGTGTAAAGGATGATATGAATGGAAGAGGAAATATAATTATTGCGCCGATCCAAGATAAACTGGGAACAGGGCAGGAGGAAGAAGAAAGAAGTATGTAAGGATTGCAGCAAGTTAAAACAAGTGATCTCTGTCTACTCCTGTGAGAGGAAGGCGATATGTATGTATTTATGTAGGAACGGTTATGTGTGATGATGACAGAGCAGAAAAAAATTGTCACCACCCCCATCACTCCAGTGGGTGTCGTACAAAGCGACTAAGGGTAAACAGCGATGAGTAATGGGCTGCAGCATTCCTCTTATACCATTATACCAGCGATTTTTGTGCCTGATAGATGGCAATAGGCACGCCACCTATTACATGGGACCTAACTTAACTGGCGAAAAGTGGGTGTACACCTCTGTCTACCCCTTCAGAAATATAAAAGTGATTGATGTATGTATGTATGTATGTGTATGCAGGTACGGTTATTTGGTTTCTAGTCTATGGGTACCCATTATCGCATGCGATTAACACAACTGACATTTTACTGCTAATTAGCCGCGCCCGTGCACTGCATTTGTGTCAATGATGTACTGTTAACTGCATGGTGTGTCATGGTTTCCTATGGTTTCTATTCAGTCATCGATGAAATTGATGTTGCATATAGAAACTAGTAAGGGGGATTTTGTGCCTTTTCCTTTGATATCGTTAACCATCGTTGACCTATGCCCGTCAGTGGGCGTCTCTCAGCCGAAATGATGATTATGATCATGACTATAAAAGTTGACCTTTAGACATAGACATTCAAATGAAGATATGGCTGAAAGGTCTAAGATACCATGCCAAAAACCATTAAAAAGTGGTCCGAAAAATTTCCATTTTTGGCGTATATTTCTTGCCTGCCGTAGGGGCCTAGACAAAGTACCATACCGACAAAGATACGAAAGTTCGATGAAGCAAAATGTATGGGATTTGACGTTAGTCGTCGTGAAATCACGTGCCCAAAATCGTCTTCGTAAGTTCCTAGTTATGTTGGTAGCGCAAGCTATGACGCTGTAGATACCAAAGTAATATGGCCGATCGTGACGAACTTCGACACGTTATCGTTATTAATCGATTGCCACTTGGCTCCGGGCCCTGTTCCCAGTCTGGCGTCGGCGCAGTATGTTTCCTCTTCTATTCATATCGGTCAGACGTCATCAAGCCATTCACTCCCTTTTGATTCATATCATCCATCACACCGTAAAAGTGCTAGTGATGAATGAATGTAAAGAAAAGAGACGGAACGGACCATGTCGAGAGACCGATGAACGGAGAGAGTGATCGGAATGACAATATTCCAATCTATACTGCTCAAGGTTTTGGCTTTGGTTTTACAGCCAGCCGCCTGCCTGACACCAACCCTCTTTGAGTGTGCTGTTGTTGGTATACTTTACCCTCCGCCATTCGGGTGCCCCAAAGTGTTTTGGTCAATTATTCGACTTTTAGGACACCCAGGGGAAGAGTCGGGGCGGACCTATTCTACGTTTTTTTCTCTTCCAGACCAGCATGGAAGACCGTATACTTACTTACAAGTCAATATTATTTGCAAAGGCGTAGGGAACTTTAACGCTAATACTAAAATATACATACATACATTCATAAATCACGCCTATATCCCCGAAGGGGTAGGCAGAGGTGAACTAGCACCCACGCTTCGCCAATTATGCTAGGTCTCATGTAATAGGTGGCGAGCTTATTGCCATTTATCAGGCAAAAAAGTCGCAGTACTTTGCTAGGTGGTAGGTATAAGAGGAACGCTGCTGCCCATTCCTCATCACTGATTTATCCTTAGTCGCCTTGTATGACACCCACGGGAGAGATTTGGGGTGGTGACAATTGTATTCTACTCTGCCGTCACCACACGGCATACTAAAATATCACGCGAGTAAATGTATATTTGGTGTTCACCGTGTTCTGTAACGTTTAATCTTATCTTGGACATTGTTATTATCGCTTGACCCGACAGTGTGCGCATGCGCAGCTGTTCACGAGATCATTCAAAAAGAATTGTAACCTGCCCGGCTAGCATGACCACCAAAACATACATACATACATACATAATTCACGCCAATATCCCCGAAGGAGTAGGCAGAGGTGAACTAGCACCCACGCTTCGCCAATTAGGCTAGGTCCCATGTAATAGGTGGCGAGCCTATTGCCATTTATCGGGCACAAAAGTCGCAGTACTTTGCTAGGTGGTAGGTATAAGAGGAATGCTGCTGCCCATTCCTCATCACTGATTTATCCTTAGTCGCCTTCTACGACACCCACGGGAGAGGTTTGGGGTGGTGACAATTGTATTCTACTCTGCCGTCACCACGCGGCCATCGCGACCACCAAAACACGATATGATATAGACATTATCGCTTTAAACTTTCAAAAATTGGATTTTTGACAGTTCAAAGCGATAAATGGCTACATCTTTGCTATAAAGCTAACTATTTAACATAAATGATAAATGGCTATTTCATAATGCGATAAATGACATATCGTATTACAGTGGTCATGCTAGCCGGGCTGATGACTTTAGATATGCTAGGATGCGAGATGGTCCTTCTAATTATGTCCTGTGCTGTAAGTAGGCCTAGCACGGGACGTGGACAAAATCTCTCTCCACCAGTTGACAGCTAGTGTTTTGTCTCGGTATTTAGTGGGCGTTGGATCGAGGGGAAAATATTATGTTTTCCCCGCGGAGATTCTGTCCACGTCCCGAGCTACGGGGGGCAGGTAAAAGTTAAATCGGGCGGTATTCAGCGCGGAACGGATTCCTTTCACCGTGCCGCCGGCGCGCGCGCAGGGCTCGCAATGTAGAGCATTATGTCCATTCATACGGCTCCTACGACACCACTATAATTGGGGCAATCATTATTTTGTGCGGCGTTTTAGTTCAGAGAACAATTTAGACGGCATTGTGGTTACGACACAGCATGTAGTCACCATAATGTTTATGCGGCTCGTACCCATAGGTACCGGCATGAAAATCTGTAGGGGGAGCCAGTCCAAATCAGGTAGCACTCTAGTGTATAAAGCTGTTTCCCAGGGAGACTTCAATTTCCAAATGTCTCCTATATTCTTAGGAATTGTAAATATTTTTGTCAGAACCAGAAAGTGGCATTTTCCGCCCCCTACGCGTCCGGAAGATCCCACTTCCTGGTCAGGGGGTGACATAAAAGTTGTACTTACCTCAGGCGGTAAAAAAGTAAGGCTCTTCATACAAACATTCTTTGTTTTACCGCACTTAATTGGTAAGAATGTACACGAGAGTATTCGTTTCATTATACCCCTTACGGGCTGACCCTGTATGTAGATTTTTGTCGTTACACCGAGCGGCTTTGAGCAGGCGAATTTCTACGAACGCACAAATTTATTAATCTCCTTTCAATGTTATCGGCCACCTATCAGTGCGTATCTCAACATTCAACTGATAGCAGGTGCGTCTATCGATAATCACGATTCCGGGCATCTCTTGGTGACATTGTTGAGATAAACGGCTTCACGTGAGAACCGGCTGAAGGTACACGCTGTCTTTTGTTTGATACAGCATCCGTGCAGGCTGTAGTGGCGAATCCAATCACGCCGCTTTCAAAGGTTGAACTTTTATCTCGCCTGTCTGTTTGTGGTTTGATCTTTGTTTGAACATTGTAATTTTTATTAATGTTAGAAAAATATCACAAAGAAAATAAAGTCGCGAAGAAAAATTTCGATAAATGTATGTCCAGCAATTACCCAAACTGGTTTGAATGTTGGACATTTATTTCTACTTAATTATTATGCATGTATGCATAACAAGAACGCTGCTGCTCATTCTTCCCTCTCTAGACAAGGGGCCAATGTATTCGAACGAATAGAATACAAATGTATTAAACTGACGTATTAGATAAAAACAAAATGGCGACTGTCGTGTCAAATGTAAGAGAAGCTGTAAAAAATGTATATTTGTTCGAATAAATTGGTTCCTTGTCTAGGTCCCCTCGTCACTGATTGAATTAACTACACACTCGACACCAATGTCTGAGGATATTTTATGTTGACGCCTACTTCATATTAAATCAGCCTCTATTCATAAAATACATTCTTTGCAGTTTTTCAATGACTTGTTTGCTAAATCATGGTCTTCCGTCATAACATTGAATAAATTGCGAAAAATCGTCGTCAGTATTTTTAGAAGTATCACCGTATACACTCATCAACCTTAACTAAGGATATTTTATTGAACTTATTTTATGTTGTATTAAAATAAGTTCAATAAAATATCCTTAGTTAAGGTTGATGAGTGTATTATTTACAACACCATGGGCACCAAGTGAAATGTCTTCAGGTTAGGTATGGGATCTATTTCCAAACGTCGGAAGGTGTGGTCCCGTAAGGTAGGAGCGCACGCAAATGTCAAGGATTTGGAGTAGTAACGAGAGGTGAATTGTTTCTATTTATATTTGTACTGACCCAGTGACAGTGAGTCTAGGTGCGGCTGCCCATGGAAAGGGTAATGTGTACTCCTGTATGTACTCTCCTAAATGAAATATTTGACTTTTGTTGGCCGTGTTTGGCTAATGGTAGGATTGGTGGGTTTCGGCCAAGAAGAAGGTTTTGCTTAAAAAAGTCCCTTAATTTTTCTAACATTTATATAATGTTAAAATTTAAATCGAAAAGTCCCTTAAAATAAAAAGAAGTAGATTTAAGAAAATCTCTGTTGGATTTGAGAAGCGAAGCACCACACGGTGTTTTTATTGTTTGTGTAAACAATAAGTTCACTTATTTCATTACAGGGTAGAACAGGAATTAACGCGATTATGTAGGTTTACCTTTTTTAATGGCTGACGAATGTGATTATTTGTTCAGTTTTTTTTTCGTAAATTTTGTTGTTATTTCTGGTGACTTTCTATATGACTATGTTAGCGTGCATAGTGTTCAGGGTGTGCATTATTAATAAGGTACTCACATATTTAGTGGAGCTGATCCTCCGGACCCTGTTGACTGGTTTCTTCTGCGCCCTCCTGTACTTGTTCTGCTCCCTGGCCGCGGAGGCGACGGCCGTAGCCTCGTCCTCCAGCACCCCCCAATCCGTCACCGAGCCCCGCCTAATCACACGCTTCACATGCAAAATCTTGTCCAACTCCTTCTTGAAGTCCTCACTGACACCACTCTTATTATTCACTTGTATCACCTTCGGGGAAGGCAGAGTGCTGAAGGAGCTACTCTTTCGCTTTTCCTCCACTGGTAACTGCTCACTGCACTTGGTATAGGGTTCGCTGTCACTCAAATAGTTCTCACTGAACATCTCTACCGCTTTATTAAACTCGTCGAGGAGGTCCTGAACAGACTCCGATTTGAACATGTTGACGACTATCCCACTAGACGTGGATGTTACGAGAGATGCGCTAGAGTCGTTAGTAGACGACTCGGACGGAACACCTTTGATGCTCTTCAGGAAAACCCCGTCGTCATTGTCGTAGTACACGTTGGAGGGGTATTCGCCGCTTTTATTGGAGAGCGTGTCCAGAGATTCGTTGCTCGTGAATACGTACGAGGCACTGTGCTTCAGGGTGCGAGGGTGCCTACTTCTTTCTGGCTTCAAGTCCTCCTCCTCTATCGCTCTCGGCAGGAACTCGAAGCTCTTGCTGCGGACGTACAGTGGAGACTGGCGCTTTTTCTGTTTCTGCTCCAGTTCCTTGTTTCTGAAGAACCAGAATCGCTTGCTACTTTTGTCGTGGTCCGGCTTGCGGTCCGGCTTGAACCGCTCATTGTGATGTGCGACCTTGGCTTCGGTTCTGTCTTCCTCCGCGATAGGTTTCCACTTTGGTTTCTCCATTTTGTCCCTGTCTTTGTCCTTGGCGAAGAAGCTCATTCGAGATAGCCTGTCGCGGAAGCTGAAGGTCTTTTTCAGCGGCGACACGCTGTCTTCTTCCGACGAGGGTGAGGAGACAGGTGTTTCAGCTAGCGGGGACTGCGGGATTGATGACAGACAGGAGGAGAGGAAGCTCGGTTGTCGGACCACGATCGCCGTGGAGGTTCCACGGGTGGGTACAAGAGCCTGCGGCCGTAGCTTCTCCGGGAGCTCGACCAGCCCTCGCTCCAAGATCTGCAGGCTATCTGCATTCAACTTCCTGAGCACGTCTGCTCGGCGCAGGCGCCGTGGCGGCTTATCTTTGTCCATGGCGGTGGCGCCCGTGTACGTCATCACCGTATCGCGGCGCGGTTTCGACTGATTTATTTATCAGGGACACTCAACTCCATCACTGATAACGGATAAGTGGATAACGAACTCCTGCCAGTGTTTATTTCTGACATTATTATTTATGTATACAAAGTTCGCCTCGTTTTGAAATGTGCAAACTGAATTTTGGATCCGTTGAGGATGTTTGCTTTAGATTGGCCTGGTAATCTGGTGTTCTACATACATACATGGGGATAGGGTCTAAACATACATCGAGTATCTTTTACATCACAACCTAGATCTAAGATTACATGGGATAGTTGGCGAAATGTGACTGTCAATACTATACCTATCATCAATTTATCTCCTAAGCAGTACTTAGTGGTTAAGCTGGAGCGATTGTTTCTTACTCTCTCACCTGTCTCTACCGCAAGTAACCAGCATACTTATTTATTATGAATGTTAATTATTGTGGAGAGTAAGTGACGAACTAATATAAATATTGAAAATACTTGATTAAAAAATAATATAGCCGTGTTCTTGCCATGATGTCAGGATTCGAACCCATGACCTCTTGACCGATCTGACCAGCGATCTGACAATTCTTTCAAACTGGTCGTCATGAATGTACTTATATTATGTTCAAGCCAAGGAAATACAAATTCATGTCACTACGACGACTACTCGTACTGTAACTTAATTGTTATTGACCGCACAAATTAAACGCACGCGTGCACACACATTCCTCGAGTGTAGTAATCTAGCAAATTACCAGAAAAAGACTTCATTCATCGTGTATGTGTACCTAATTGTGTATAGTCTGGATATCTTCAGAGTGATTTTAGGGTGAATACAGCAACGAGTAATGGGCAACAGTATTCCTCTTGTACCTCAGCAATATAGGTACTGCGATTTACGTGCCCGATAGATGGCAATAGGCTCGCCACCCGAAAACCTAGCTTGATTGGCGAAAAGTGGCCTCTGTGACCTTCGGGGATATACGCGTAATTTACCTTATGTTTGTATGTGTGCGTGTGTAATAAGCCCAATACTGTTTCTAAAATACGGATCCATCTACCTATTCAAATAATAAGAATTTTCAAATGTGAATATAACTTGATTCTTGTTTTGACTTCCAAAAAAACTGACATTGAATCGCATTTTTAATATGTTTGTACAATTTTATTTATCCCAGTATGCCCAATACCCCCAGCTTATATCCATTTTACCAGCATTTGTTCAATGCCATCGACCCAATTCTAACCCATTGATGTGCCGAGCTGTTAGTTAAATCGATACTTAGCAACCTTCGTGTGTTATTGACAACGTAATAGTAAGTTAGGCTTCGTAAGTCTGATAATCTAACTTAAATATATGAAATACATACACTATGTACTGATATTTCTGTGTTTTCTAAAGACAGAAAATTAAATAATGGTTTCTCATACGTCAATAGAAGTACCCACCGACAAATAAAGTGAATCACTGCATGTGAAAAAAATTAATATCTTTCACTTTTCGTGAATAAGTGTTAGGGACAATGCCAACGTAATATTCGGTTCTCGAGTTATACAGCTCCGTACGGAGTCGGGGCCCAATCTAAAGGTTCCCAGCATTGTTGGTTTCGTGGGAGGAAGTGGCTGACAATGGTGTTTTGTTATAAATTAATAACGGAGACTTCGGCGCGGTCTGGGGCCACATCGCCAGTGAAGAGGTCTGGTACGTAGCTCCTACAATCTTCTGCGAGCCTGGTACTTCAGGAAACTTGTCATAGTGGTTGAGCAAACCAAAAGTTGGTGGCATTCATTTTACATTTTACGTTGTTTTGTTTAGCCTCCCATTTAATGATGGTGTCCTAGTACTTGAGGGTTGAAATAGTGAACGATCATCGGATGGGTGACCAAACCATTGACTATTTCGAGAACATTCACATCATTAATGTAGTTTGTTGTTCATCATCATGGTCCCACCCTATTCCGAGGTTATTATCTAGGGTCGGCGCATTGTGGTTTCTCTTCCATTCATAACGGTTAAATAACAAAGGTGCTATTGATGAATTAATATTTAGGAAATGAATAGAAAGGACAATGTCGCGAGATCAATAAACGGACAGTGATTGGGATGATAACATATCAACTTGTACTGCTGCTGCAAAGCTTTGGCGCAGGTTTTACAGCCGGCCGTAGGCCTGACACACAGGACAGCTTTTACTGTTCTGTGGCCTGACACCAACCCTCTTTGGGTATGCTGTTGTTGGTGGGTTGCCGTCCACCAATTGGGTGCCCCGGGGCCCGAAGTGCTTATTGATCTTACATCGGGGACTATTACAACACCCTTCGCGGGGTGAGTCGGGACTGGCACATTCTACGTAATTTTTAGCCAAGCCAGCATGCAAGGCAGTGTGACTGGTAAAATCATATTGCGTGTATCATATCGGTAGGGGCTTTGAGAAAAGTTTCTGCTATTTAAAACTTCAGAATAATCATCTCCTGGATCTTTCGCTCCCTGTTTTCCAAGCTGGCCTGGGAGCGAAGAAATAACGTAGAATGGGCCCAGGGGTGTCGTTAAAGTTATCTGGGGTCGGTGCAGTGTGTGTGTGTGTGTGTGTGTGTGTGTGTGTGTGTGTGTGTGTGTGTGTGTGTGTGGAAAAAGAACTCAACAGAGCACTCCGAAAGCTGAGTTTGTCTATAAACCAGATTTCTTTCCAGAATCCAGTTCACTATCCCAGTTCGTTCGAGCGTTCGACTACGAAAACTGCGAAGATGTCCTGGAAGCGATCCCCGAGCACGACTGGCGGTTGCTCGCTGTGCTCGCTCGCAAGCGGGAGGACGACGACGCACGCGAGCGGCTCGCTGACCAGTTCAGGAGCTTGTGGCAGAAGGAGAAGCAGGAGAGAGAGATGGTTGGCATGTTCGGTGATCTTGTCAAAGAGCCCTTTATAGAGCACTGCAAGAATTAACACCCACTTTTTGCCAATTAAGTTAGGTGCCATGTAATAGCTGGTGAGCCTATTACCACCTAGCGGTCACATAAATTGCTGTATATTGCTAGGTGGTACAAAATGTAATGCTGCTGCCCATTCCTCCTCACTGATTTATCCTTAGTCGCCTTGTACGACACCTGCGGGAGAGATTTGTATTCTACCCTACCGTCACCACACGGCACAAATGTTAAAAAAATCACCACAACACACGCATGCTAGCCTGCGGGATGACCGGCATGAGCGCGTGACTGGAGTCCACACGAGTGACTCGGGCTTACTCGGAGTCCGAGTCAACTCGAGTCGATATTTTTTTCACTCGAATACCATTTTTACACTGATGCCACTCAAGTAAATATGGTCCCGAATCGAATAAAGTGAATATCTCGGTTATTCACTTTATTCCTGATATTTCAGATACAATTTTCACCTCCCTAAATCTCTCCCGTGGGTGTCGTACAAGGCGACTAAGGATTAATCAGTGATGAGGAATTAACTCTTATACCACCTAGCAAATAGCAATATTACTGCGACTTTTGTGCCTGATAAATGGCAATAGGCTCGCCACCTATTACATGGGACCTACCATAATTGGCGAAACGTGGGTGCTAGTTCACCTCTGTCTACCCCTTCGGGGATATATGCGTGATTTATGTATGTATTCCAGATAGAGGCCGAAACGATGGACCAGTACAAGAGGTATCTGCACAAGAAACGACAGCAGGAGCGCTCCTGCCAAGAGTACCGGCAGTTCCAGAAGACGGTGGAGCAGCACGCCAGGCGGGGGCAGCTGCTGGACTGCATTCGGCACAAGGAGCAGAGGAGCGCGGATCTCTTGGCCCACATTGACGATAGGAAGGTAGTCATACATACAGACTTAAGCTCTGTTTCACAATCGACGGGTAAGTTCTGGGGCTCACCAACAACTCTAAACGCGACTCAATTCCCATTGTTAAAGTGAGACAACGCTATAATCCGAGTAGAGCGGCGGTGGTGACCCTTTTGTCACCCGCGTTTGGATCGCACTAATAAATGAAGTATTAGAGTAATAATACATGAGGTACGGCCGCTGGTTAGCTTACTTGGCAGTTCAATTGATATAAATTTCTTATTACGACTGTCAAATGATCTGCCAAGTTATCCAGAACTTGTAGAAGAATGTATTCCTGTGTAATAATACCTAGTACCTATTCCTAATATGAGGAGAGCTCGCTGGCGCAGGGGGATATTATAGCGCGCTTGGCTTGCGATTGCGTAAACTAAGTAATGTTCGCTAAGGCCGGTCATTGGATAAGTGACCAAAAATTTATTATCTCGAGCTCCTTCCGTGCTTCGGAAGGCACGTTGAGCCGTAGGTCCCGGCTGCGAGTGCAGTCGTTAATACTCACCAACCTACATACAATGGGCGAGCGTGATGGGTTATGGCCCAAACTCCCTATATTCTTCCATCCATAGGGAAGGCCCGTACCCCAGCAGTGGGGACTTTAAAGGGCTAGTGTCCTCCGCCTCCACAGGCGGAAGGCGCCCGGGCCTGACGGCATCTCCTCCGCGGCCCTCATGCAGCTTCTTCAGAGGAGTCTGGTGGCACTCACCAGGCTCATCAACGGCATCCTGCGCACCGGGCACTTTCCACAGCCGTGGAAGTGTGGGCGGGTCATAGTCCTACCGAAACCGGGCAAAGACAGGCGACTGCCCTCAAGCTACCGACCCATCACGATTCTATCGCACGTGGCCAAGCTGTTCGAGCGCCTGCTGCTGCGCCGAGTTCGCCCGCACGTCCCTCTCAGGGACGAGCAATAGGCATGACGACTAATATTGAAAAACTACACCATGTTTTTCTTACGTGTCTACTTTACTCAAAATGAATTATATTTTTATAAAAATTTTCGATTTTGATAGAAAAATCATGTTTTGAACAAACGCCAAAATAGCAATGGCGTCTATGTGACGTCACTATTCCGTAAAAAGGCCAGTTTCTATATTAAACTAGTGATTTTGATTGGCAAATAAAATGTCAAAATGGAGATAACTGAATAATGACGTCACGCGGCGTTTTAGCAAATATGGCGGATTGCAAAGTTTTGTACTTTTATTTTTATAAAATAAATATCAATCACAAGTATAATCTGATAACAAGTGACTATTAACGAATCTCCTTACCCTAAATTATTATTATAAATCATTATATCAGTGATTCTTTGTTACTGTCATCCGTATTCGGATTCCGCAGCGGCCACTCGACCTGGCTACAGCTGGCGCGCGTGCTCCACCACCTCACGTGGACCTATCAACTACTATCTCGTTCCCCAGGCATCGGACCTGGTGGACAAGGCTTTAGAGGAACAGGCCCGTGCGCATCTCGCCGCCGACCGGCGCTCGCGGCAGGCGGCCGGGCGCGAGTGCCGCCGCCTGCTCGCGCTGGCCGACGCGAAGCGCCGGGCGGACGACGCGCTGCAGAGGAAGAACGCGCTGCTCAGGGACGCTTCGAGGGTATGTGTCCCGCTACACGGCACGCCTGAACCGAGGTCCGCGCCTTTAGAGGCACCCTCAGGCCTGCCGATCCAAGCTCCGATCGCCAATGAAGAGTCGCTGCTAAGGCAGCAGTAAATAACACAACATCTCTGGAGCAACCATTTATACCGAATGACGTGACACTTGTTAACTGTCATATGTACGTTCTAAATAGAAACATAGTAACACCTTAGTGTCCATACACTACATATCCCACTACACGGCACGCCTGAACCGAGGTCCGCGCCTTTAGAGGCACCATCCGGCCTGCCGATCCAAGCTCCGATGGCCAATGAAGAGTCCCTGCTAAGGCAGCAGTAAATAACACAACATCTCTGGAGCAGCCATATATTCCGAATGACGTGACACTTGTTAACTATCATATGTACGTTCTAAATAGAAACATAGTAACACCTTAGTGTCAATACACTACATATCCCACTACACGGCACGGCTGAACCGAGGTCCGCGCCTTTAGAGGCACCGTCAGGCCTGCCGATCCAAGTTCCGACTCGGGTGCCCTGTGAGGCTCTCCGCGGCAGTATATCTCCCTCGGGAGATGCCGTCCCCCCACGGGGACGCCTGCCGTGAAGGCACCCTCACAGGGAGTGCTCGACTGCAAGGCTTGAGGACACGTTTGGCTTTAGGTCAAGGTCTTCACTTTCCCCCAAAAAAAACCCGGTAGATGCTGTAAAGGCGTCTCGACCAACAGCCTAGGTCCTTCAAAAAAAAAGGGTATGTATAATCCGACTAGTTCGTGCGCGACCGTGTGGTATGAGGGGCGGTGGCGGGGACGGGGCGCTCTAGATGTTAGCGGGGGTGGGTGATGCGGGGAGGAGCGAGTTTTCCCTCCTAAGATCGCGCACGAGCTTGTCGGACTATAGCGGCCCTGTGAAAATGTGCATTAGGCCTCTGACCAGGCACGTGTGAACGGTTTTAAACTCAATGTATGAGCCACTGCTTAATTCGGTAAGATTGATCCTGCAAAAAAACGTGCAGTACAATGCCGTGTCAACCCAGCCTAAGAGTAAAGATAGCGATGAGTAAAAGGCATAATTCCTTTCATACCACCTAGCAATATACTGCGATTTAAGTGCCCGATAGATGGGAACAGGCTCGCCGCCTATTACATGGGACCTGACTTCATCTACCAGAATTAGGTTCCCAGGTCCGGGGGTTCAATCCCCAGGGGAGTGCAAATTCGTATCCGTTTTAGGTTGGTGGTAGGACTTCTTTCAAGTCCGCCTGGCTGGCTACCGCCATCTTATCAAAATCTGTCGCTCCATAATAATAATGTTAACAGCATTATTGTGTTCTGACAATATCTGATAAGATAGCCAGCCTCTGTGGTTGAGGGTTCCTCGCAGCTTGATTCCATCCTTCGGCCCTTATCGTCACTTACCATCAGGCGAGATGAAGGGCTAGAGCTTCCCTGTCCAGCAGAAAAAAGAAGTGATTTATTTTATTTATTTATTAGCTAGTTAGTGATAATGACATTTTGCAAAAATGACGTTCTACGTCAAGCAAGACCTCCCTCCCTGTTTATTATATTATAAAAAAAACTACAATATATTTCAAATCCCCAGCGCGTGGCCATATCGAACGCGCTCAGCACCTGGGAGAGTACGCTGCTGCAGCAGGAAGTGGCAGCCCTAGACACGGCGCGCAGGGCTTCGCACGCGGCGCGCGCAGCCCTGCGCGACGCGAGGGGCGCGGGGCTCGCTCGGGCCAGGCAGAGCCGGCAGGCCAGGGCGCGGAGGCTGGCCGCCATCACTGCCCAGATGAGGGACGCTGTCCGGAACGGGACCCTTTAGGCCTTTGGGCTATCCACCCGGCACCTCTACACAAGTGGCCATTGCATCTATTCGAACGAATAGAATACAATTTGTAAGAAAATCACGTGTTACATAAAACACAACATGGCGACCGTCGTGTCAAATATAAGGGAAGCTGCTCAAAATTTTAGGAAGAGAAGCTGTTACTTGGCTTGGCTCCCTATTTTTTACAGCAAGCACAAGTGGTGGGAAATGGCCCAGGCAGATGGCGGAGGCCGCGAGGGCCAGGCAGAGCCGGCAGGCCAGGGCGCAAAGGCTGGCCGCCATCACTGCTCAGATGAGGGACGCTGTTCGCAACGGAACTCTTTAGGCCTCTTGTATTGTAGAAACACGGTTTTTTCGCCGCCAAAATCTACGGTTATACAAGGTGTTTGGTACATGGTATATCAAGCCGGCACCTACCCATTCTAACATATTAGTCATATAAATACTATAGTAATATTGAAAATTCAAAACTTTAAAGATATTTTTTTAATTTTTCATACATTTTGGTTGTCGGATCGAACTATTTGTATGACGGTGGTGACGCATGGTGACGGCAGAGTAGAATACAATTATCACCACCCCAAATCTCTCCCGTGGGTGTCGTACAAGGCGACTAAGGATAAATCAGCGATGAGGAATGGGCAGCAGCGTTCCTCTTATACCACCTAGCAATGTACTTACTGCGACTTCTGTGCCAGATAAATGGCAATAGGCTCGCCACCTATTACATGGGACCTAACATAATTGGCGAAACGCGGGTGCTAGTTCACCTCTGCCGTGATTTATGTATGTATGTATATGTACCATAGTACTATATTAGCACGGGTAGGTGCCCGCTTGATACATACCCCATATACCAAACACCTTGTACAACATAGGTTAGAACAGGAATTAACGCGATTATGTAGGTATTTTCCTTTTGACGTTTCGGACTGGTTGCACCGGCCGTGGCCACGGGCGGCCGGTGCAACCCGGCCGAAACGTCAGGCATTAAAAAAGGTAAAACCTACATAATTCCCGTTCTAACCTATACTGATAATGCAACGCGAAAGTTTGACCCCCGAATACAGAAACGCTGCTCAAACTTTGAGCACCGCTTATAAAGTTAAGTGGACAATACCTGTCAGAATTTGTATGGAAAAACGTAAATTTTGACAATACTTTAATGTTAAGCAGGACTCAAACTTTAAGTAGCGTTTCTGTATTCGGGGGTAAAAGTGATTATCTACGGTTACAGTCCGACAACTTCGTGCGCGACCTTCCTATGCGGGGTGAGGGAGTTTCCCCTCCTCCCCGCATCATCTCGCACCCCGCACGAAGTTGTCTCTCGGACTACAATTCACCATGTATAGACACGGTCGTCAGTGTTGTATGGATCACTGTGGAAGCTTGTAGACGTGCACGCCGCGTCTATCGAACCACAGATATATCAGTTTAAGATTCCAACGAATAGAATTCAATTTGTCACAAAATATTTTCAATTTTTTTTTCCTAAAAAGGAAATTTGTAAAGCATTTTTATTGTTAAATAATTTCTTGTAACGCATGTTCACGTTTTGGGAAGACTTTGCACAGTTTTCAATAGAGAAATAAAACAAAAAACATTATTGTGACTATTTATTTGGCTTGCCAACAATCGCAACACTAACTGCCGCACTCAGAGACGTCAAATACCGTAAAGAGTACTTAACGTCAAAAAATTACACATCAAAACTAGTCGCTATTCTTGCGGGGTCTATGGTCTAGATTTGAATGAAAATTTTTGAAATTAAATACTTATTAAAGTTAATAGACGTCTCTGAGTACGGCAGTGTAACAAATAGTATATTTACACAAAACACTATCGTAGATGCCGTGTGGTGCGGGCAAAGCAGAATACAATGTCATCACCACCCTACCAACCCTCTATCTGAAGAGAATCTCGAGCCAATGCCATGCATTCAGATCGTCTTTCTATCTCTCTTTAAGTCAATCTCTTTATAGCCTTTCATATCCTGAGGTGCCCATTCTGTGGTGACCTTGGCTTTGATTAAAATTTTCTTATTCGATTTTAATATTATATAAATGTTAGAAAAATTAGTACAAAGATTTTGGTGGTTAGAAAAAGAATTTCGAAAAATTATGATCTTGAGGCGGGAATCGAACCCGCATCCGCTGCTATCCGGGCAGGTGCCTGACCGCTCGGCCACCCAAGAGACTAAGATAAGATAAGATAGTGTTTTTAGAAATTCTTATTATAACCACCAAAATCTTTGTTAAATTTTCTTATTCATTATGAATGCGCCTGCGCATTGGAACTAGCAATTTGGTGGGATAGCGACGAATTTAATAATAATAATAATAATAATAAATCTTTATTTGCATAAAACATGGTACACTTTTGGATGTTATCATTAAAATTAAATATTGCACATGCACGTTTAATCGATCTATCGATAAGCAAATATTATTTCGTCGTCATTATAATAAAATTGTCAAGTTAAAACATATAATTCAATTCAGTAAGCTGTACAATTAGAATAAAATTAATAAACATAAGGAACACAACACATTTAACGTCAACAACACATAAAATTAATGTCCGATTTTGTATGACATTTTTTAGAATGTCATAATTAAAACAAATAAAAGGGAAGCACACAACACACATCACATAATAATATGTCAATCAATTTCATAAGGTAATATTTTCTAATTATAATATAGTTCAGAAGTTATTTTATTCAGTTTTCCGTTATGGCAAAATTTTATAAATTCATCGACGTCATAAAAACAATGCTCCACCAAGACTCTGAACATGGTCCTTCTAAATACAGGTAATGGTTGTTTTTGAAGACAATTCGGAAGCACATTAAATAATCGGATACACATACTATAACTATTTCTAGTAAAACAAGTTGTAGTTGCTGGTGGCACAGATAATTTCCAAGGGTATCTCCTTGAGCTCAAATTACTATTATTGTGTTTTTTATCAAAAAGGTAAGTGTGTTTCTTAGTAAATATTAAAATTTCGAATATATATAGGGATGGTAGTGCAAGAATGTTTAGCTTTTTAAAGAGGGGTTTACAGGATTCCAATTGCCCGGCCCCACACATGGATCTAACGCATTTCTTTTGTAAAATGAAGGCTCGACTAATGTTCGTTGGATTTCCCCACATAATCAGACCATACCTCAGTATAGAACCTACATAACCATGGTATGCCATCAGAGCCGTCTTTAAGTTGGCTATCTGCGTAAGTCGATAGAGAGCGTACACAAACCTATTTATCTTTTGGGACACCATATCAACGTGATTATGCCATGTTAGTCCTGAGTTTATTACTATACCGAGGAAGGTCGCAGAGGCGGTTAATGCTATAGGATCACCGCGATAATGTACTGATAGAGGTAGAGGTTTCGCGTTTTTATTATAAAATTGAATATATTTTGTTTTATTTGTGTTTATTATTAAGCTATTTTGTTGCGTTAATCGTTTGATTTGTTCACGAAAGTTGTAGGTACGAGCTTATTAGACTTTTAATAATTGTTTATTTAATATTTAAATAATACCAGTAGGGCCAGAGTTCACCAACACGTCAATCAAGCGATTAAAAGATAACTGACAATTTTTGACAGTTATTCCATACGATAAAATGTCAAAACCCGACGGTTAACTAATAATCGTCTGTTGAAGTGTTGGTGAACTCGGGCCTAAGTCGTGAGAAATCTATATACCTGCTTGGGGCAGTCGTTTAGCCAAGTCCGATCTCCTTTTGTTCTGCTCTTATCTCCTATCCATCGGAGTCGTCTCCATCTCCATCTCCTTCTCCCTGCAAGTCTTTAGTGGCAGCGGCTAGTTTCGCCCTAGCTCTCCTGTACTGTCTCAACACCGCCTCTGCCCCCCTTAGGAGGGCTGACGCCGAAGTGGTGGGACGCGCACTGGCCACGCCTTCGGCTTTGCCCGTGTAGCCTCGTATCGGCGACTGCGATATAACGCTCCAACGCAGGTGAATGCTACCCGTCGATCGGTACACAAAGTCAGCTTGCTGAAATCGGAAAAAAATTGGGCAACGTTAAGCCATTGGTCCTGGCTGCATCGGCAGTCGTTAATACATCCACCAACCTGCACTGGGCCAGCGTGGTGGATTATGGTATGACCCAATCCCCCTGTAGGATTATCTTACACCTTTAGAGATAGTTTAAGTTTTGAGTTAAACGACGTCGAAGTTCCAGTTATAGTTTTATTTGTAAAAAGCCACAGTACAATGTTTATTTGTTGGTGACATACGCTTAACTGAATATAATACGAAATAAAATTACATTGTCACGGAATATGCTGATGCGCAGGAATGCACACATTGACTTGACCTAATTGTGCGGTTGCTAAACCGTACATGCTCCCGAGGGCGAGATGAGATAAGGTACATTTAGGTAATTACAAAGCAATACATGTTCAAGCACAAAATATAAAAATAGAAATTATTATAAAGTATATAAAGTTATCGATACAATAGTTACTTATGATATTTCATACCACACACACTACACTAAGCACTATCACTCTCACAGAATATGTTTCTTATGACCGGTGACGTTGATTTGTTTATGCGACCGTAAAGATGAGGTGGACCCGCAATTGATTCTCGTCTCATAGCTGTTTCGTTGGAAGTATCAATCTGTTTGAGAGACTCCTGCGGACGTTGTGTCAGTGGGATCGGAACTACAGCTGGTGGGTGATCACAGCGCGCTTTTGAGGAGATAGTCGCGGTGCAACGAGTCCGTGTGCGCCGCCAGATGTAGGTGCCTGCTGCGATCAGTGTCACGCCGGCTAATATGTATAACACTATGTACTGGTGTACGTCATGGGTGGTGAGGCTGTCCGTTATTAGTTCACTGACTTCCTTGTTCTTCATTTGTTCGATTCGCGTGTCAAGGATATCAAATTCCTTTCCAAAATGTTCAGAGTCCGATCCATTAATTCCTGTAAGTTGAACCAATGGTATACTTGTATTAAAGATGTAGTTGATCGGATGTATGTCGACCTTGAGCACATTTGATTGTATTGTTATAGTATTAGATTGCTGCGTATGCGAATATATCGTGAAGGTATCGCCCTTGATAAGGCATCCTTCCCCGAGTGCGATAACGCCGGCCTTGCTGACGCGCGTTGCTGCAACCTGATTCTCGCATATGATTCGTATTGTTTGTTCTCCGCAGCAGAAAAATAAGTAATTATTTATTTTATTAAGCTGTGTCCACATGTCAGTACATATTGTATTCGAAGTTTCACATTGATCTGTATTTTTCAACTTGATACAGAGATTCTCGTCTGACTTAAGACGATAAATTGGTTGTTGTAAAGGACACATCAAAGTTTTGTAGTTATATGGTATACAGGGTCGTAGTTCCATTTCTGTTAAAGGTATGTAAGCATCTTTCTTTAAGTTAATGGCGATATGATTAGAGAGCGGTCTTATCTTTGCCATATATTGTTCAGTTTCTTGAGGAATCGCTATCAAGTTGTATATCTCGTAATTATCACGAGTTACGAGAGGAATTTTGATTTCGAAAATGAAATAGTTCGTAGTCATTCTTGCTTTTACTTTAAGCAAATGGTAAAGTGTTCTCAAATCCGTTTGTATGTTTTCGATCGGCAATGTTAAATCGCTCGAAAGGTGTCCCGAAATTGTATTCAACTCTTTTGCTAATTGTTTAGGACTTAATAGATGAATGTCAAATTTTCCATAGTGAATTTCTGTTATAGTGTCCAAAAGTGTTTCCTGAAGCCCCTTTAAATTTTCTAAAATGTTGCTAGCGATAATCGATGTGAGTGTAAAATCACTAAGTTTCTTCACATCATTCATATCAGTTGCCATTGTGTTCACGGCCTTATCAAGCTCGACGAGGTGTTGGTTATACATTTTATGTTGGCGATCGATAGTTTGTTCTACTCGTTTTAATAAATTATTTTCAGCTTCTACAAGTGAGGTTTGGTTCTTCCAGAGCTGGACAAGATGCTTCTCGTTTTGCTTTATTAGTTGTATGTCGTTTTCGTATTTTTCTGCAAATTGTTGATCAAGTAATCCAAACAAGCTGTTTCCTATAGAGCCAATGGCGTTGATAAGCCCCCGACGTCGACGTTTTGAGTTTGTTATTTGCTGATTAAGGAGCATGTCATTGTAATAGTTTAACTCGTTGTAGGCGTGACGTAGTTGCAGCAAGATGACGTCACACTGTTGACGATTCCCGCATATTTTTTCTAAATTTGCTATATAGTGTTTGAATGTTTGTATACCATGCCAATAGGGGTCCATATCATAAAACACAATCAGTTTCCATTCGTCGCGCATAAGCCGCATGTCCGTTATCTTGTCAAAATAGAGGCTTTGGCAGCTGTTTATGTTCGTAAGGCTGTAGTTACACCGAGCAGGCGCTATAATGCTGAAAAGTAATAAAATGGTCCATATTAAATTGCATGATCTCTTTTTTGTTTTCTTGTATGTATTTTCGTTAATTTGCCGATTTGGTTCGTTTTGTTGTTTGTTTTCGTTGCTCAGAACTTCATTTGATGTGCTTAGTTTTTCTTTGTATTCAGGTTTTGATACAAGTAGTTTCGATAGTTTGGTAATAGGGCGTTTCATTGTGCCATTTTTGGTTTTGATGGTGACCACTCTTACGTGGCCATCCTTTCCTGGGTGCAGCTCGATCACTCTTCCTAGTGCCCATTTGCCAGCCGGTAAATTGGCATCGTGAATAATTACGACGTCATTAATGTTCATGTTTTCTCGCGCTTGCCGCCACTTGCTGCGTGGTGATAACTGAGATAAATACTCCAACTGCCACCTTTTCCAAATATCTTTGTAGATTTTCTGTACAAGTTGCCATCGCGTTCGTTCACAAGTTTCAGTGTCGATAATAGTTAGTGTAGGGCCACTTGAAAGAAAATGTGACGGCGTCAGGTAGTCGAAATCGTTCGGGTCTTCGTTAAGTGGTAGCAGTGGTCGGCTGTTAAGACAGGCTTCGAGTTGAGCCAGAAGTGTTGAGTGTTCTTCAAATATGAGCTTCTGTTCACCGATGACGCGGCAGAGGTGGTACTTTAGGCTCTTTACTGCGGCCTCCCAAAGTCCTCCTGCGCTCGGCCACGATGGGGCATTGAAGTGCCAGTCTATTTGCATGTCTGTTATCGCTGCGAAGAATTGAGGATCGAGTAGTTCCTTCAGGTTGATGAATTCTTGTTTCAGTACATTGTTGGCTCCGATGAAATTCGTGCCATTATCGCTGTACATATGTTGCGGAGCTCCACGTCTGGCAGCGAATCTTTTCAGGGCTGATAGAAAAGAAGACGAGCTAAGGTCCGAGACCAATTCTAAATGCACTGCCTTCGTCACCATACATACGAAGACAGCTACGTAACCTTTTGTTGTTTTTACGCCGCGGCCTTTGTTTGTTTTCACATCGATGTATCCAGTATAATCAACGCCGGTGTGATGAAACGGCCTTGTAGGGTTACACCGTGCCGCAGGTAAGTTACCCATCAGCTGTTGTTGTTTTATTGGATTTTGTTTTCGACAAATCACGCAGTTATGTAGTCGATTTTTGACAGCCCTAATGCCACTGATGATCCAGTATTGTTTTCTTATGTGTGCTGTAGTAAGGCGGGCTCCTCCATGAAATGTTATCAGGTGAGCTTGATCTATTAAAAGATCAGTGTAATGACCTTTATGTGGAATAATGATGGGATGCTTTTGGTCTTCATGGATGTTGGCGTTGCTGATACGCCCTCCCATTCTGAGAAGTCCATCTTGGTCCAAAAATGGGTTCAAAGGTAAGAGTTTGCTTTTTCTATCCACTTCCCTTTTCTCTTCTAATCTGGAAATTTCGTCTTCAAATGAGGTAAGTTGTATATGTTTAATAATGATATTTCTTGCTTTTCTAAGTTCCGATATAGTTAGGTACTGCGGCCGATGTTTGTTACGCGATACCGTTCTTAGTATCCATGCGACAACTCGTGTAACTCGACTCAGACAACTGTTTCGTGTAAGTATATCATCGATGACGTCAGATGTGTGACGTTTAGTGGTGACGTTTGTTTGTAGTTGCTTGTTTATTTTAATTTCTTCGTTTGTGTTGTACCTAATCTCGTTATTTTTTGTTCCAGGTTGAAAATTTTGCAACCAATGGGGTCCGTGCCACCATAGGTGATGTTCTTTCAGCTGAATTGGAGTTATACCTCGGCTGGCACAGTCAGCTGGGTTCTCAGACGATTTGACATAGTGCCAGCAGTTTGAAGGCATCGTAGTGACTATTTTCTTCACTTTGTTAGATACGAATGTTTTCCATCTGTTATGATCACCGTGCAGCCATCCTAATACAGCAGTGGAGTCTGACCAGCCGTATAAAGTAACTTTGTGGTTAGGTAGGCATTCTTGAACCTTTTGCATCAGTGTGGCGAGCAGTAAGGCAGCACAAAGTTCGAGTCTCGGGAGTGTTATTATTTTCTTCGATGGTACAAGTCTTGATTTCGCGGCTACCATGACTGATGACATTTCTTTGGTCTTACAATAAATAACGCACGCGTAAGCGTTTTCTGACGAATCGCAAAACCCATGCAAATGTATTTCATCTTGTTTTTTCACTTGTAACCATCTTGGTATTTTTAGTTTGTTGATCTCAGTTAGCTGACCTTTAACTTTAGCCCATTGCTTTTTAATATTTTCAGTTACTTCATCATCCCAGCGTAAGTTTTCTTGCCATACTTGTTGAAAAATTAGTTTTAGTTTTGTTGTTACAGGACACAACCATCCCAAAGGATCAAAAATTTTGGAAATTTCTGACAATAATAACCGTTTTGTGACTCGTTTAGTTGAATTTATATCAATTGTTATTTGGAAAGTAAAATTGTCTTGTATAGGGTTCCATCTTAAGCCCAATGTTTTTGTTGACTCTTGGTGCCGAAAATGGTATGCTTCTTGCTGATTGTTTGTAGGGTTGTCATCTAGAAGTTTAGGGTTATTTGATGACCACTTCCGTAAATTGAACCCACCACACATAAGTAGGCTTTTGAGGTCATTTTTAATGCGTGTTGCAGATTCAAGGTCTTCAGTAGAATAAAGGAGGTCATCCATGTAGAAAGATGTTTCTATGATGGCTGCAGCTTCAGGGTAGTTTCTTTCGTCGTTCGCTAGTTGTTTTATAGTCATCATAGCTAAAAACGGAGCCGCTTTAGTTCCATAAGTTAAGGTTGTTAGTGCGTAGTCTTTAATATGCTGATCAGGCGAATCTCTCCACAGGATTTTTTGATATTTCTGGTCTTCATCGTTAACCAAAACTTGCCGGAACATTTTTTCGATGTCAGCGGTAAGTGCAATCTTGTAGAGTCTCCATTTTAAAATTATTAATTGTAAGTCTGTTTGTAAGTTTGGGCCGCGGTACATTAAGTCGTTTAGACTTACTCCCGAAGTTGTCTTGGCGGATGCGTTAAAAACAACACGCAGGGACGTTGTTGATGACTCGGCGCGTTGCACACAATGGTGTGGTAAATAATAGCTTGGTTTCGTGTTACTATCACAAAGTCGCATGTGATTGAGTTCTTCATACTCTTTTATAAATAGTTTATAATCTCTCTCTATGTTTTCGACCTTTCTAAATTTCTGTTCTAGCTGACGAAATTGTGCCGCAGCTTTCTGACGTGATTCTCCCAATTTTTCGTTGATGTCAGGGTGTAAGGGCAGCCTTACCACATAACGGCCATCCTCCTGTCGTTTTGTAGTTGTTTTGTATAGTTGTATACAGTCAAGATCTTCTGTAGACATCTGAGAGCTCTCCGCAATATCTTCTATCGCCCAAAATCTGCTGATTTCACCCAAATTGTTTAGGATAACGTTGCATTGGTACGATCTCATGTTACCACACAGAATCCAGCCAAGAAGGGATTGCTGTGCAATCGGGTGTGTTTCTTCTCCCTTAATTATTCCTCCTAGTATAATGGTAGAGTAAATATCAGCCCCGAAGAGGATGTCGACGGGTCGGCTGATATTGAAATCTGTGTCGGCCAGTTGAAGACCTTCCAGGTGTGTCCATGTTGATGGTTTTGTAAATGATCGGTTTGGTAGATTGTTGATTAGATTGCGCATGACGTAGACGTCCGAGTTAAAAGTATGATTACTTCGCATAGATGTACAGGTGATAGTTATTGCACCCTTACAATTATTTTCTCGGGCTCCAACCCCGAAAATTACTCCTTTGCATTTCTGTCGAGGTAATTCGAGCATCTGAGCGGCGTTTTCGGTAATTAGGGAAACCTGGGATCCCTGGTCAATCAGCGCTCGTAGAACTATTTCTGAACCATCATTGGTCTTGACCTTGACTTGAGCGGTAGCTAAAAGTGTTTCTGATATTTCTTCCATCGAAGCGTGACTGTTTGACGTGGATGCTTTCTGATTGGTAGTGTGCTCTAGGTTGTTAGTTGATGGTTTGCTTGCAATTTGATCTTGATGAATCAGAGTATGGTGTTGTTCATTACAATGCAAACATCTTTTCTCAGATGTACATTGCTTGCCCTTGTGATCGAACAAACAATTTCTGCATAAGTTGTGTTTCGCAATCAATTTCCTGCGATCGTACAAATGTAATTTGATAAACTCGTTACAGTGGAATAATCCATGTTCCTTATTGCAGAGTGGGCACTTTACGTAGCTTGGAATGTTTTTCGACGTCATTTTGTTCAATGTAGAGTAATTATTATTTGTAGAGTTATTAAAAGTTTTCGGTTTTGAATTGAGCTTTTGGTTTGCGCTGAATGCTTTATATGTATACTGGAATTTGTTGTTTGTTGGACCACGTTGTTGTAGATCAGACGTTGATCGCTCTTGTTTTCGTCGCGAAGACTCCAAAGATGTAAATTTTGTTTCCAAAAATTGTAAAAAATCTGTAAGAGTGGGCAGCTCTCTTGGTTGCTTCAGACTTTCAATATAATCATTGAAGGTGTCGGTATCCAATTTTTGTGATAAAAGGTGCACTAAAATTGGATCCCATGTTGATATATCAACGCCAAGGTTTTTGATGGCGTTGAGACATTCGTTTGTTGTATCATGCACTCTTTTTAAAGATGCAGTTGTTTGAAACTGTATACACGGTAAGTTTAGCATAGTATTCAAGTGCAGAGAAAAAATAAGTTTTTTGTTGTTGTATCGGTTATTCAGTATGTCCCAGGAAACATCGTAATTATCTGCACTGATAGCTAAATGTTGGATGAGTTTTTCAGCTTCGCCTTTGACCTTTGACTTCAAGAACTGCATCTTCTGCGCTTTTGATAACGTTGGATTAGAGTGGATAGTTTCGATGAATAGGTCCTTGAAGGAGGTCCAGTGCTGGTAAGCGCCGCTGAAGACAGGCAGCTCCATCACTGGTGTTGATTTTTCTTTATGTGACGCAGACCACATTTTGGCGTTAAGCGCTTTTTTCATTGACTTATATTGCCTTTCATATTTTTCAAACAAGTTTTCGTACTCTTCTTGTTCTCCTATCACTTCACTGTCAAGCTCCCAATGCAGCGAATCGATCGTTTTCCATCGTGACTCTATGTGTTTTAAAGTATCTTCAAATTCCCATTGTTCGTTAATTTCTTCCAAATCAATGTCAGCGAGTGTCCTTGAAAATGCCTTAAAGTTGCTACGTTGTCTCCGTGACATTTCTTCCGCCTTACTTGCATTACCTTGGGAAACAGTTTTGTTCGTCGATTGTTTTTGTTCTTGTTGATAAGGCGTGGATAATTCACCAGACATTCCAGATTCATCTATTTGCATTTTTGGGTTCATCGGTGACTTCTCCCTTGTATAAATTTCGCTTAGTTTTGTTTGTTGAATAGTTGTTCTCGCTTCGTTATAAAAGCTTTTTGCTTTTTCATAGTAGTTTTCGGAAAAATAGGTATAGTTCCGGTTTTCAAATGCACATAGTTGTACATGGTTAGTTTTAAACTCCGTCCAATATGAATCGAGAGTTTCTAGGCGTTTCTTGATATAAGTTGGAGTCTTGCGATCAGTAGGATCTTTCTTGAAGTTACGAAGTAGTTGCTGCATCGCCTCAACCACTTGGTTTTGGTTTGCTAATAGATCTTCGATGTTGCTCATGTTGATGTTGAAGTTTCCGGCTGCTATTCACCAGGTGTGCGCGCCTGTACCCTAAATACGATATGTGCGTTCTCGTCTCAATTCAACCGGTGAGACCCGCTGGTGGGAGGCCGGCCGAACCGATTCGCTATCGTAAAAGTGCACAAACTCACACACTGCGAAGAAGCTGTTTGCAGCCGTTGGTGACGTAGACAGATGACAGTGTCCACAGGTTGGTGTCCGTGCGCACAGGAATAGGCAATCCACAAGTAGGTATTACGCACTTGCGAACTCTGGTCCCGCTCACACGGAAGCTCGAAGGACCATTAAGATGTAGGATTATCTTACACCTTTAGAGATAGTTTAAGTTTTGAGTTAAACGACGTCGAAGTTCCAGTTATAGTTTTATTTGTAAAAAGCCACAGTACAATGTTTATTTGTTGGTGACATACGCTTAACTGAATATAATACGAAATAAAATTACATTGTCACGGAATATGCTGATGCGCAGGAATGCACACATTGACTTGACCTAATTGTGCGGTTGCTAAACCGTACACCCCCTATATTCTTCCATCCATAGCCCGTGCTTCAGCAGTGGGGACATTAAAGGGCTAGTGATGGTGATGATGATGATTAGACGGCCGGCTTGGTCGAATGCTCAGATCGCTGGGTATTGGCCAAGAGGTCCCGGGTTCGAATCCTGGTAGGGGCAAATTTTATGATGAACACAAATATTTAACCCCGAGTCATGGTTGTGTATATGTTTATGTAGTATATTTTCAACTTTTAAATATTATTATTTTATTATGATTCTGGAAATTGAGAACACGATAACAATCGATTAGCTTTCAATATCAATATCAATAACACACCTGCAACTGCGGCTGGATCAAAACATCCAAATCCTTGATCAGATGACATCCGCCGACGAAAAATCTTCGGTTCTCAGCCTCCACTCGGTTCCTCTCTTCCGGGCGGGAGCAGGACAGCGTCCTGTGATGACAACCAGGCTCTAGCGTCAGAGGGAGATAGCTGTAGCCTTCGGTGCGATGTCGACCCCACCAGTCGGTGGATATGACTTCCATGAAGAATTCCATGGGATGGGGATCTGAAATAGACATAAATATTGTTTTCACTTCTCATGCTCTGAAAGTGCTTATTTGTGCAGGATATAGGCTGCACAAAATCGAATTTTGTGCTCTAGAGCATTAACGTATCTACTCATAAATGTGACTATATTAAGGCAAAGAAAATGATCCATGCAGCCAAACACAATAAGAAATTCAGAGATAGAATTTGTTATTTTATAATATTTACTTAAATTGATTTGCCTAATGTTTTTTTAAGACATAAAAAATATTAAAATTTTAATTCAAGTAGGTACGGTAGGTTATTAAACTAATTTTTGCTTCAGTATTCAAAAATGTACTAATTAGAGTTTGAATTTTAAGAAATGTTATGATAAACTACGGTTTTATTTCCTCGCAGTCGAAGTGAAAAGCAGAGTTTCTAACTCGTCCACAAAACCATTTTTATCCTCGACATTACTATCAGCCCTCGCCTTCGGCTCTGGCTGCTAAAAGTCTCGGACAAAAATGATTCGTTTTGTGCACTTGATGGAAAATCTACTATTTTTTTTATATAAATATTTTTACACTACTATAATCTAGCACAAAGTAAGTAGCCTAAGCACTTGTGTTACGGATACTAGATGACGGACATATTTTTGATATAATATTAAAATGTTGGAAATAAACTACATAAACATATAATACACAACCATGACTCGGGAACAAATATTTGTGTTCATCACAAAATTTGTCCCTACCAGGATTCGAATCCGGGACCTCTTCACCTCTTGGCCAATACCCAGTGATCTCAGCATTCGACCAAGCCAGCCGTCAATACAGCTTAACATCAGGTTTAACTGGAATAATTTATTGTTCATCTAATTCTAAACACGTTTATTGTTTATCTAAACAAGTTTAATATAATAAAAACAATGTTACCAGTAGAAACAGTAACAAGAAATTGAATTTCTTATCCATTAATATACGAAAAACAATCACGAACACAATCACACTAACACACCAAATTGCATAGATGGCAAAATGTAGATCTTAATACCAAATTGCTATTTCATATGCGCAGGCGCATTCCAAAGAAGAATAGTAGATTATTTACCAAGGGCACAAAAAATGACCCCGTAGACCTATTCGCTAACTTTTTTTGACACTTGAAAGTGATAATCACTGAACTATTTACTGTTTTATGTCACACCTGACCACCTGGCTATCCTGGTCAGGGGTGAAATAAAACTATGATCTTACCTCGGGAGATAAAAAAGAAGGCCTCAGATCGCATACTTATAGACATTACTTGCGTTCTGACCCATTCTTTGTTTTATCACCCTTGGTAATGTAGTGTACATACATACATAAATCACGCCTATATCCACGATGGGGTAGGCAGAGGTGAACTAGCACCCACGTTCCGCCAGTTATGTTAGGTCCCATGTAATAGGTGGCGAGCCTATTGCCATTTATCGAGCACAAAAGTCGCAGTAGGTACATAGCTAGATGGTATAAGAGGAACGCTGCTGCCCATTCCTCATCACTGATTTATCCTTGGTCGCCTTGTACGACACCCACGGGAGAGATTTGGGGTGAATGTAGTGTACTATTAAGTATGTTACCCCCTGACCATGGAGTGGGATTTTCCATACGCGTAAAAAGCCACATTATGGTCAGGTGTTGGCCGTGTGGTGACGGCAGAGTAGAATACAATTGTCACCACCCCAAACCTCTCCCGTGGGTGTCGTACAAGGCGACTAAGGATAAATCAGTGATGAGGAATGGGCAGCAGCGTTCCTCTTATACCTACCACCTAGCAAAGTACTGCGAGTTTCGTGCCCGATAAATGGCAATAGGCTCGCCACCTATTACATGGGACCTAGCCTAATTGGCGAAGCGTGGGTGCTAGTTCACCTCTGCCTACCCCTTCGGGGATATTGGCGTGAATTATGTATGTATGTATGTATGTATGGTCAGGTGTCACATAAAATAACATTGGTATTTCCAAATAAATCTTTCCCACCTGCCGTAGCGTCCGCTTGCAAGGCCAACTCGATGGGATGTCCAAAATGCCATTCTTTGCAATCCTCTGACGTCATGGCCTCGGTAACTGAAGTCCGCCCTTTCAGGGGGCCACTGCATTCTATCCCTTCCGGCATCTGCAATAAGAGCGTATTTCGCCTGATGAAGAAATCTGTTCCATATGTTGTCAATTCAATCGCTGGAAACAAATTCTCAAACGAAGGAAATGCTAGTTACTTTTAATTCTCTACATTAATTGAAAGAGAGAAGCTCGACAGCGCAGTAGGTTAGCGCGCTAGGCTTGCGATTGCGTAAACTAAGCAATGTTCGCTAAGGCAAATCATTGGATGGGTGACAAAAGTTTATTATCTCCAGTTCTTGCTTTAGAAGGCACGTTAAGCCGTTGGTGTCGGCTGCATGTGCTGTCGGTAATACACACTAATACGTACTGGACCAACGTGGTGAGTTATGGCCCATTATCCCTATACATATTTTGTAAAACTGTCCTACTCTAATGTGTGGTAATCCAATAAATAAATATTCTTCCATCCTTAAGGGAAGGCCTGCGCCCAGCAGTGGGGACAATAAAGGGCAGTTGATGATGATGATGATGATCAAGTAGAAGTCTTGACCCATTTTAAATAAACAAAATTCACGCTAACTTTGTGCATTAACAAATTAGTGCTACCAATTGTAAATTAACCATTTAGTACCTTAATATTAAATTCTACATACAAATCATCCATTTCGAAGTCTACGGCTGACATGATTTCCACTGCGACATGGTACTCCTTCTTCCCCAGTGGTGGCATGGAGAAGTTCACCAAGTCTTTGTTCTTCTTCTCCCATTTCTTCCCCAGCTTTGTCAACTGTAATCAAATAATAATGGGTGTTTTTCAGCAGCACCATGTGGTGAAAACAGAAAACATAGATACAAAAATCAAGCCTATATCCCCGAACGAACGGGTAGGCAGAGGTGAAAAACATCCACGTTTCACCAAATAGTCCCATGTAATAGGTGGCGAGCCTATTGCCATTTATTGGGCATGGAGGTCGCAGGTACATTGCTAGGTGGCATAAGAGGAACAATGCTGCCCATTCCTCGTCACTGTTTTAACCCTTAGTCGCCATGTACGACACCCACGGGAGAGATGGGGGTGGTGACAATAGTTATGCTCTGCCGTCACCACACGCCTAGAATACGATCACAGCAGAAGACGAAGAATCATCACAGTTGTTGCGGACCTCCTTGCGCAACCCATAGTTGTAAGTTCTTTTCGGTTTGTGAATTCATCAAAATTGATAAGTGCTAACGTCAATCACTTGTTGTCTACGATTCAGGGCTTCACGGGTGTTTTAGTGCTACCAAGTTTGATTTGTATTTTTTATCCATTTTCTTTATTATATTATTCTATTTCATAAATACAGTCTGCTTCTCATTTTGCACCTTTAGTTCGCTTCAACAGTAATCACAATATTCAGTCATAATCATCGCAGTAATTACAATATTAGATCATAATCATCCCATCCCAGTTCATAAATCTGTTAACATAGTTTTTTCCGTCACTTTCTGCCGCACTCAGAGACGTCAATTAACTTTATAGAGTATTTAATGTCAAAATTTTTCATTTAAATCTAGACCATAGACCCGGCAAGAATAGCGGCTAGTTTTGAATTGTCATTTTTTGACGTTAAGTACTCATTAACGTTATTTGCATCTCTGAGTGCGGCAGTAAGAGTCTTCCCATGGGCCATAACCCACCACGCTGGCCCAGTGCGGATTGGTGGGTTTTAACAACTACAGATGGAGCCGGAACCAATGTCGCCGGAAACGTGCCTTGCGAAGCCCGGAGGAACTCATCACCTTTTTGTAAGTTGCATTTCATTGCTTATTTTACGCAACGGCATGCAGATCGCAATATACCACCGCACTAGCGAGCTTTCTCATGGTCTTCAATAGGCATCATGATTGTTTTTGAATAAGGGAGTATAACATAGTGAACACTAACTAGATTTAATAGATCTTCAGCACTGTCCTCATCCTCATTTTGGAATGTTATTTCTACTGAGTACTTGTACTGCAATTCCAGTCCAGAGCTTGTCTCCAAAGAGTACGGATTCATCTCCAGATCATTACAATCAGGAGTCACAAGTAGGCAGTTATTGACTTTATTGTAATAAAGAGACAGAAGTATAGCTTCCTGTTTATATACAACTTGGGAATCTCTGAAATAAGCAAGTAATAATCTATTTAATATTTATGCACACAACATTTTGATCTTGTACAAATATATAACAGAACATAGAGAACTTATATTGATACCTATATAATGATTGTGTGTTATGCGAAGCATGTCTGTAATAATAATATATCAGATAGAATAAATTTTCCACCTTCTTTACATGTAACACCTTCATATGGGTCCCATTATATTTCCGACAGTAAGATTTATACACACTATCAATATTTGGAATCTTTAATTTAAACAGACTATTAACAACTAGTTACATTATCCATCTCAAATTAAGACAAACCTAGCACTTAGTTAGAACTTAGTTACCTTTGTTATTTTCATTATTTTAATTGTAAATGCTAGGCAAAAATTCTTTGTAAAAAATATCATAAGCTTATTTCTATCAGTAGAAAGAAATTTGAAACCAAACCTTATTATAAATGAGCTATTAAAATAAAAAAGTTTTCTAGTTATGTATGAGGTACAGGGGTACAGCACGTCGGACTACAACAAAATGGCAAAATTTCTCAATCGATTTTGTGCTCTATTAATACCAAGTTACATACATACAGACATACATAAATCACGCCTATATCCCCGAAGGGGTAGGCAGAGGTGAACAAGCACCCGCGTTTCGCCAATTATGTTAGGTCCCATGTAATAGGTGGCGAGCCTATTGCCATTTATCAGGCACAAAAGTCGCAGTACTTTGCTAGGTGGTAGGTATAAGAGGAACGCTGCTGCCCATTCCTCATCACTGATTTATCCTAAGTCGCCTTGTACGACACCCACGGGAGAGATTTGGGGTGGTGACAATTGTATTCTATACTGCCGTCACCACACGGCCTCATTACCAAGTTAAGGTAGACAATTGAGTAGTCTGCAGTGCCATTGACTGTACATCTACTTTTATTGAATTAAACATGACAGGGATGAACCAACACGAGCTTGATACAATCATGTAACATATACATGTACAAATGTTATACTTACACATTATATTCAGAATTATCCAATACAACATGCATAGCTTTCCATGATTCGTCACAATCCAAGTGTTCGTCACTTTTGAATAAATGTCCCATAGAGCTAGAACTTGTTGTTAGTGGATTTTTAATCTTCTTGGTCAAATTTAATCTCTCAAGACAATGTTTACCCTCAGAAATATCTCTTCTAATATTTTCTAAAGGCAATGGCAAGTGATAATCCTCGTGAACATAAGTATGTACTTTAGATGCCTCATTATCACTACAACTCAATAAATTGTTATAACATAATTCCACATCTGTTGTACAGTTGTGGACATCAGAATATCTATTCAATTCCCATAAGCTGAATGTCTTTTCTTGCCAGGAAAACTCATGTTCCTCTATTTTTTCTAAAGTATCTAATTGCACATTGTTGGAGTCATTTGTGTAGTCTTCAAACTTTGGTAGCAACATGATGCCATCATGAGGTTTTAATTTGACTCTATAATGGTAAATTTTAAGCATAAATTACTAATTTCAAATATTATAATCACAAAAAGGCAATAAATGAGATTGAAGTCTACAATGAATCATAATGAAAGCATAAAATTGCTGTAAAATAATGGCAGACCTAACTATTATTATTGTCACTTAATTTTATTTTATTCTCGCACAATTGTCACCTATTCTCGGATTACAAAATTTTGATAACGAAGGGTAGCTAAATTATTTTTTCATCATCTAGCAATACTGCCAATAACGTTGGTAGATGGCCATAGCTAAGCCTTCTATTACATGCAGCCTAACATAGATGGCAAAATGTAGATCTTAATACACATTTGCGTACCCTTTCGGGGATAAATATATGTTTATAAAAGCGCAACCACATACTTTATTCTGAGATTTTCGACAGGTTTTTTGGGCCAGTGTACACCGGAAAGTTTGTTGGATCTTTTGAAATCATACATTGTACCTATCACAATTTATTTTTGCTTTGAATATCATATATTACTCAATATTGGTAATTTGGTGTTTCCTGGCTGGCTGGATACTCTAAAAATCCAATTTCTTCGTCTTTGTTTTATTGGAAATCATTACTGCCAGACTGTAAGTTTTCTTTCACATTCACATTATCAAAATTATTCAAAATTCTCAAAATCCTTTGCTTTAGTGATGACAACCAAGTTATAAACATTGTCCTCTATGATGTAAAAGTATTAGTAGTTTAATCCAATACAATTAAAATAAGTTTAGTACAAACAAACATTAGGTTGCTGTGGCAACAGAAGTCAGAAATGGCATGTGAAATAATGTCAATGTCAATGTTGTCATTTCATTCGTTGTCTTTCTCTCAGAACAAGTTAGTTAGTTTAGTTTAGTTTTAAATTCTCCCTATATTTTAGGGAAGGCAAAGGGTCTAGCCCATACAGCCAAGTCTTTAATGTATATTTTATCTGTAGTCTTTCTCCCGTATCACGGGACGTAGTGTATCATATACTCGGAGTAAATAGGTCCTATTTACTCTGAGATCATATAGGACAATAATACTACTGTATTTTATACTCTTTGCACGGGAGTCGGGAAGTGGATAAAACCTCCTCGGGAAAAACAAAATATTTTCTCTCACTCTAACTCCCACTATAATTATAAATCTATATATTATAAATCTCAAAACACTGATTGAAAACGAAGCACTGTCAAGTGGTGGGGACAGATTTTGTCCACGTCCACAAAACCATAGAGAATGTTTTGTTTTGAGCACAACCCAAAAATACGAGCCGAGTGAGATGAGAGAACCTCTTCGTTAGTTAGTTAGTTTTAAATTCTCCCTATATTTTAGAGAAGGCAAAGGGTCTAGCCCATACAGCCAAGTCTTAAGTGTATATTTTATCTGTAGTCTTATGAAATAATGAGTGGGTGAAATGGATGAATGAAATGAATTTGACGTTAAAATATGGGTGTCACACATTTTAACGCGTCTAGGGAGTGCTTGGCGCGAATTGAATGGTAACAGAGTTCATGATGGTGACTGATGAAATGGATAAAACCACTTTTTATAGTGATCTTCACCACTACATCAAAAACATCATAAGACTTGTTTTCAATGATTCTGCATAATTGCACATCAACACGGATACTTGTGCATCAAAATAACACCACTTTCACTGCACAAAATCCACTCTGCACCAATTTAAGAATTATCGAAAAAAAATCTGACTGACACCACGAAACGCGCCAAACACTCTCAAAGACCTCTTCGTTTGCGATCAAAACTAGTGATGTGCCGTTGCCAGCAATCATGTACGAAGTATTTTTAGTCCATGCCAGCCAATACTGCCTTAGAATTTAGATAAATAAAAGATATTGCCAGCAGATTTGATGCAATATAGACAAAGGTACCAAGAACTTTGATTAAGAAATGGTAAATAAAAGTACTTAAAAATTATGAAATAAAATCATCGAAAGGTATTATATGAGGATATAATATTTCGAAAAATAAATAATACTCGACAAAAATTACCAATATTGTCGGTACTTAATGACAGAATTGTTATGCTATGATAATACTTCCACACGGAACACACCAGGCCATTTATAAAAGGAAGAAGAATGATAATATTCATCAAGAGGAGATTAATTTTTTACCAATATTTTAGTTGTATGAGGTGCAGCAGCAAGCTGCACTTCATACATTTAAAATATACTTATCGGCTGCTCGCACGTTTTGCGTGCCTATCATTTTAGAGAAAAAGTTCCTCCTTTAAGTAACATTATTACGGATTTGAGCCTTTAACGTTACCGTGTTTTTACCGGTATTCCACTAACTGGAACAGTTTGATTGAACCGGTTTGAAAAGGCGAGTCGTTACATCTCTATTTCAGCACACTGCCAAAGAGAATACAATACTACGTAAGAAGAGACGGGACTCTATAAATAAAGCAAAATTAATCCCACCAAATGTCAAAATGCAAGTACCTCAACGTATCCAACCTAAAAACTGTTAAACCAAGAGTTTTGTCAAAATTTTATCGATATCGATGATCGGATCGACCTGCGCTTTATTATTTTAAAATTTCTACTTAGACACATACCTCGTTTTTTACATTAGAGTTCTGAAACAATCAAGTAGATGTTAGAAATAAATTATCAAGGCTAACCATAACCTATGGGCAGAACTTTTTATTAAAAAACGGAGTATGTGTTCACTTTGATATTTTAAATAAAAAAACTTTCTGTTGTGCTGTTTATAATCTATGTTTGTATTTTATTATTTTTCAAATAACTTTCTTCTTTCAAGGAGTTAACTGCATGTTACAACTTTTAGAATTTGGCTTAGGTCGTCGCTTTCTTAAAACTGAAATTAAATAAATATAAATGATTAAAGAACTATATTTAATACCAATAATTAATAAATATTATATTTAAGATTTTAACTGACCATGCAACACTTTACTCTCTTTGCATATCTCAATTTTTTCGATTCATCTCTAACTTCAGAAACCGAAAAATTGCGCGAAACATCTTTATTTATTTAAATCAAATTGTATTAAGTTTAGCTTTGATGACGTAAAATGAATAAATTATTATGTATTATTACCAAGACTTTATTCTACTTTACAACTTTAATTAAAAGCATCGATATTGATTTATAACCATGTGATCATAACATCACTATTTTTGCGCAGGTCATTATTTTGAATAAAATTATTAATATTACATCCAATTGTATTATAAAATTTTTAAAGAATATAAAATTGTTAATGAACTACTCACCGAAGCTCATCCAGAGTAAATTAGGCCTTAAAAACCGTTGTATTGTTTTTTGTACAGATTTCAAACCACAAATTTCACACTTTTTATACTTCATGCTGAAGATGATTTACCAATATTTATGTTTAAGTTGAGGAATAGAGTGAGACAGATATAGTCGCCATTGAAATTCACTTCTGTTTCATAGAACGTTTTTTTTGTATGAAGTTGCGACACTGCACAATACATTCACTTCAGTCGCAGAATCAGTTCATATTTCATTTCATTCATAATTTCATTCAGTCAGTCATTCATCAGCTCATCAGTCAGTCATTTATCGTTATTGGTGTTTAGCGGACGATTCTTGATAAACCTAAAAAATATTTTATCGCGATTGCAAAATTTAAATGCAAACTATTAATTATTTAGCCCTGATAAAAAGTAATTGCTGTAGCATATAATTCTGGTGAACTTTGTGGTGTTGGCTAAAATTGTGTTCTTTGTGATGTTTCTATTTCAATTTTAGCATACAAATTCTTGTTTGATCACTGCTAAACATTTTTCGGTGAAAATGTCTTTTAGCCAACATGAATCCCATGTCAATATACCGTTGACTTATACAAATTCGGATTTGTATTGGCGTCAAATATTCGACAAGGTATGTATTGGTTCTATTTTTGTATACAATAGAATTAGTGCTTAAATGGTTTATTTGTAAAGTTTTCTTTATTGTATTATATTTGTAATTAAAAATATTATTGAGGTTAAAATAATAACTCCTCCACACATATCACACAGTACTAAATTTCTGTATTCTCTTCTTTTCAATTTTATAAAATCATACAATACAGTGATCTACAGAAAAATATTTATTTAATTTAATTTAAGAATAGAAGCAATCTGAAAAATGTGCTATTTAAAAAGTCCAAAAACTTTCTGTCGATATTCAGAAATACCAATCTCTGTCAATTAGTAAATTAATTCCACACACACTATTCATTATTCGACACTTTTATTGTTTGAACAAATTGTTCCTATTTCTTCTTATAGGTACATAGGTAGACAAGACACTAATATAAAATATCATAAATCTTGGTATAGATACCTACACAATACAAGATACATACCTACTGTACATAATTTATCCATTTCTAAAAATACCTGTATTTTTATATATTGAAAAGTGTTTAAATAATCACGGTGAAGCAGTTATTAGTACTAATGTTTGGCTATATTACAATGTTACTACTTATTGATAGGTATTTGTGTTATTATTAAATTCTATATGGGTGTCATATTTTATGTATGTACTTAATGTACCTACCTACAAAATTAACGAACTTATTGTATAGGTATTAACCTCGGAAGGCCCAACAACCAGATTTAATGACAAAAATATTTCGTCACTCAGGCTCGAGATAGTTTTTGAAATCATGAAATTACAGCCCAACTACCTAAAATTAGGACATAATATTTAAACGTATTTTCCGGTTTTTTTAAAATGCCCGTGGGGGTATAAATTTTGTGCTTGGTTTGGTTAGTGGTAGGACTTCTTGGAAATCCGCCTGGCTAGCTACTGCCATCTTATCAAAATCTGTCGCAGTAATAGTAGTTAACAGCATTATTATGTTCCGACAATGTGTGATAAGATAGCCAGCCCCTCTGTGGTTGAAGGTTCCAGGTGAAGGGAGATTCCATCTTCAGCCCTTATCGTCACTTACCACCAGATGAGACGAAGGGTAAGAGATTCCCTGTCTTATATAAATATATTGTGTATACAAGTTATGTTGTACAATCAATATCAAACAATTGTGAATGATTCAGACCCAGATTAATATGAAACTATAAAATATGTAGGTATACATAAATCACACCTATTTCACCTATTTCTTTCCAACAAACACAGATTTTTGTCACCCACATTTTAAGATCTATGCTAGGTTCCATGTAACAGGAATCCAACCTATTGCAATCTCCCAGGCAAATGAATCACAGTCAATTGCTGGGTAGGGTACCAGGAATGCTGCTGCACATTCCTCATCATATTATCACGCTTAGTTGCTTTGTACATTGAAAAGTTCACTCAGCTACAAAACTTTGAAAGCAACCATAATATTAGTCATAAATCAACATATTCTATTAAATTATTCTACATAGAACAAACCCTCCAACTCTTACATACTGGAAGCATGGAAGTTAAAAACTAACATATAATGTGCCAGGCCCAATATCAGTCCAGCCTGTCACTCTCACCCTTTGCGATTATTCTCAATGAGTGAGAGTAACAGGTAGACGAAAGCAATTGAAAGAGGCTTACATAATAATCCCGCAGGTTTATTAAAAAAAAAATAATTAAAACCTCCATGAATAAGTATAAAATGGAAAAATACTGTACTACCTAACATTTAGAAGGGGTAGGCAGAGGTGTACACGATTTTAGCCCTCAGCCATATTATTATTATATAAATCACAACTTTATTAAGGCAAAGGTGTATTAACTCCACATTTCGCCAATAGGGTACCTCACCAGGGACTTTGGCAGCCTTTCCTTGTTACATTTTAACTTTTAGTAATCATTAGTCTAGTTGTAAAATTGTATTCTGCTCTGCCGTCACCACACGGCAATTTTATTATTGACTATTGGAAATTGAGATACTCAAAGAGGGTTAGTGTCAGGCAGGCGGCCGGCTGTAAAACCTAAGCTAAAACCTTGACCAGTATGGATTGTTGTCATTCCAATCACTCTCTCCGTTCATCGGTCTCTCGACATGGTCCGTTCCGTCTCTTTTCTATACATTCATTCATCACTAGCACCTTTACGGTGTGATGGATGATATGAATCAAAAGGGAGTGGATTGCTTGATGACGTCTGACCGATATGAATGGAAGAGGAAACATACTGCGCCGACCCCAGATAGACTGGGAACAGGGCAGGGAGAAGAAGAAGAATTGGAAATTGCGATCTCTATGACAATGGTATGCCGACTTGACCTTAGAAGCTCTAGGCCGACAACCCGCCGTGGTCTACCGTGGTCAGATAATCTAAATAATGCCACATGCGTGGACCTTTCTAAAAACAAGTGACGAACGCGACTACTAGCGTCTTGCGAAGTTTGAGAATCGATTTAACTGTTTCTTGAAGTGCCTATTCTGGTTACTGTCTATCTAATAGGTATTTAGAAATACAGAAAAGATTTAATGTCTACCCGTGTGGTGGCGGCATAGCGGAATACCACAGTCACAACTCCTCACCTACATGTGGCCGCGTTTACGAAGAACGCATTATGAACGCTTTTTAGCGGAATCGAGTATACAATACATTTAAATCAGGAAAACAACGGTTGTATCTTATAATTTTCCTTCTCATAGAGAATTAGAGAACATTTCAATGTACTGACTTTTCCAATTTTTACATCAATATCTAGCTTAGCTCCGGACATTCAAGTATCTATCTTCAAGTAGTATCTACCTATACTAAGCAAAAAACATTTAATGCGTTTTTCTCTGAAGTTGTAAAAAAAGGCAGATAACGCGTTTTCGTAAGCGATGCAGCATGGGTGTCATACCAGGCTACTAAGTCTCACTCTCCAGTCGAGAGTTTTAAATAATCTCTATAATTTAATCGAATAACTATTATTTAGGCGCCTTTAATAACGTGATTACAATTTATTACTTAACGGTGTTTACACACTATTGACAAAAAGGGACAACATCTGATTTTAACACTTGTTAAAACAGTTTGTAATACACAACTGTAATACACAGTATATTCATTCACAAGTATTCCAGTTCCTTATCAAAGGTTACAAATAGTTGTCTACACTACAGCTACAATACAAGTTCTACCTTGCACCCACTGCCCAACGTCATTAATATTACTATAACCAGCTTAACCGGATTGCGTAATAACATACTAGAAACTTACCAAATGTAACAGTACATATCGCTTCTTAAACAAGAGAGATACAACTCAAAATGCGTTCCTGCAACTGTGAGTCTTATGCACATAAATTGAGAACACACAATGTTTTTGGTGTTTTTTGAGTTGCGTCTCTCTTGTATTAAATGGGCTAGTAGGCAACATAAACGTAGCGGGTTGTTTACGAATTTTATTAATAAGAAATATTCTACAGGAAGACCTTAAACGGCTACGTAGCGTAGGTATTCCAAAATTGCATACTTAAATAATACATAAATCACGCCTATATCCCCAAAGGGGCCGGCAGAGGCGATTTAACACCTCGTTTCGCCAATTCGCAGTACCTACCTAAATTGCTAAATACCATAAGAGGAACGCTACTGCCCGTTCCACATCACTATTTTAACCTTAGTCGCCTTGTACGACACCCGCGGGAGAGATTCCAAAATTGTTCTTTACTTGTATTGTAAATTTTAGGTGTATATTGCGCCAACGAGCTCCTCCGAGCTGAGGTGTTTTTAATTTCTAATCAGACTAATCATCATCGCCCTGCCCTTATCCCATCCTGTTTGGGGTCGGCGCAGTATGTCCTCTTTTTCCATTCTCTTCTGTCACTCGTCATCTCCTCATTCACATCCATCACCTTCATATCACACCTCACACAATCCATCCATCTTTTCAGTGGTCTTCCTCTACTTCGACATCCATCAACATTCATGTCCATAACTTTCTTACTCACATTCATGCATCACGTCTCATTACATGTCCATACCAAGCTAAACGGCTCCCTTTCATCTTCTCTGTTACTGGCGCTACTTTCAGACTCCCTCTTACGTACTCATTCCGTATTTTGTCCATTTTTGTCACTCCGCACATCCATCTCAACATTCTCATCTCTGCCGCATGCAATTTTCTTTCATCCGTCTTTTTCACAGCCCAACATTCCGATCCATACATAACGACAGGTCTTATAACAGACTTGTAGATCTTTCCTTTTAGTTTCAGTGGCATTCTTGGGTCGCATGTAGTTGCTGTGACCTGTCGCCATTTCATCCAACCTGCGTTGATCCGGTTTGTAATTTCCCGATCGATCTCCCCATCTGCTTGCACAAATGAACCTAGGTACCGAAAATTGGAACCAAAGTGTTTTTAATTTCTAATATTCCTTAATAATTACAACAAATTATAATATCTATAGATAAAGCTCATTGAGGATAGGTTCGAAAGGAAAAGAAGTCAGAATAATTACGAAAAAGTATTGTGCGGGAATCGAACCCGCATCCTCCGCAATCCGGTTGGTTGCCTATACCAGGACGTTGACCGACGTTAACGTGCCTTCCAAAGCACGGAAGAGCTCGAGATAATAAATTTTTGGTCACCCATCCAATGACCGGCCTTAGCGAACATTGCCTTGTTTACGCAATCGCAGGCCGAGCGCGCTATGCCACTGCGCTAGCGAGCTCCTCTTCCAATTTAGCGAGGATAGATTATTAGAAACGACCTCAAGTACGTACTGGCGTTACGTAACGAATACCTCGAGAAAATTAATGACCTTGAACTACAATGGCGGACGTACGAAAAGAGCCAACTGGCGCGCGAGTTTTACAATTTTATTTATAACCGGTATAATGTAATACACTCTAAAGCGGGGAATTCATCAAACGGACATCCCCGCGCGAATCTCTTTTTTATAGGACTAACTGCCGTACTCAGAGACGTCAAATAACGTTAATGAGTACTTAACGTCAAAAAATTACAATTCAAAACTAGTCGCTATTCTTGCCTGGTCTATGGTCTAGATTTGAATGAAAATTTTTGACATTAAATGCCCATTAAAGTTAACTGACGTCTCTGAAAAAAAAAAAAAAAGACAACAGAAGAGAGGGCCGGTGGGCATGCCCGCGGGCATTCCGTGTAGTGAATTCCCCGCTTACGTTATGTGTGTTATCATGAAAATTCCGGTGAACGGCAATAGGCTCGCCCCTATTACATGGGACCTGCAACAAGCAGGGCGAAACGCGGGTGTTAGAACACCTCTGCCTATCCCTTAGGGGAGAAAGGCGTAATATAATACATATTATTTAACACCAAATATTCGTGTTGGAATGTTTCCGATATCGATTGATATTTAAAATTGAAATGAACAGAACCGAGGGAATTGGCTATCATTTTGTCGGCGAAAGAATATTGTGCGCTATGTTGATCTCGATAAAGTCGTGTTTGTAATTCAGTTCTGATAATGCAATTGTTTATTATTATAGATTATGTATCAACCTAATCGCATTAGATTAGGTATGTATTGTGCCTTTTTAAAATACCTACGTGTAATGTAAGATGCATTACGTCGGAAACACATTGAAGTGGAAACACTTATTGTAGTTTCCATTTAATTGTTACCGTTCGCGAATACTGTTACGCGTATAAGTTATGCACACATATATAAATATCTGTAACATAATTTTTATGCAATAAATACGCCTGTTCATCCATGAACAGGTGGGCAGAGGTGTAATGTACCAGTAACACCCACCTACGTTGTTAAGTCATATGTCACATTACCAAAAAAGCGGTCACATATCAAAAAATGTCTTTTTATTTTTTTTATTTTATATAGAATAGTCTAATTAATAAAATTACCCATTAGTCACGTAGCGTTAACTTTTATAAAAAGTATAGAAAATCCCAAAGAAAAAAAAGGAAGAAAAAATTCGAAAAATTATTATCCTTATGCGGGAATCGAACCAGCGTCCATCTTTAATCCGGGCAGATGCCTTTACTATTTCTTTAACATACAGCGGTATTTGTATAATGTAATAATAATAACGTACAAATAAAAATTAAACTGAAACAACTAAGCAAATTCACTATCACGCTTTTGAATGGATTTACTTATTATGGCATGGCGTGCATAATAAGTATAAGGCACGAAAATCTCGGAATATTGCTAGGTAGTAAAATAAGACGCTGCTGTCCATTTCTCACTGGTATAATGTATACTAACTCTTAGTCCCTTCTCCTTTGCTAAATTACTATATTAGTCACCCGGTTTATTCGGCCGCCATTACACAGCGACACATGTATGATACGGATACGACAGATAACAATTTTTACCCGAATGACTCAGCAGGAAAAACATTTGAATATTCTCTGTACCGCAAATTGGCTTTGGGCACCCGATAGTGGTGACTAACTTTAATTGTTCACCAAATCAGAGTTCGCGGATAGTCCCTAACGGATGAATGTAATATCACGGGAATCGCGGCGATTATGACACACATACGAGAGAGCGCGGTTTGGCAGGCGCAGTTTTTACTTACTTACATAATTAATTTACATACGCGTATACATACTTCACTCACTGGGAGTCCGAAAGTGGCGCCAGTAACAGTGAAGATGAGTAAGAAAGTTATGGACATGAATGTTGATGGATGTCGAAGTAGAGGAAGACCACTGAAAAGATGGATGGATTGTGTGAGGTGTGATATGAAGGTGATGGATGTGAATGAGGAGATGACGAGTGACAGAAGAAAATGGAAAAAGAGGACATACTGCGCCAACCCCAAATAGGATGGGATACGACGCCGACGACATACATTACACCTTTTTATCCCTGAAGGGGTAAGCAGAGGTGATAGCACTTAGCTTAAATTTGCAAATTATATTAGGTCCCGGTTTCGATCCCCAAGTTTGTACTCGGTTCGGTTGGTGGTAGGGCTTATTTCAAGTCCGCCTGGCTAGCTACCACCATCTTATTAAAATCTGTCGCCATAATAATAATGTTATTGCGTTCCGACAAATTGTGATAAGACAGCCAGCCAGTCCCTCTTGTGGTTGAGAGTTCCAGGTGAAGCTTCATTCCATCTTCGGCCTTTATTATATATAAGGTGAGACGTCAATTAAAACATTCAAAGCGAGTGACGCAATATTGCATAGACAGTGGCTATGGCGCTATGCAATATTGTGTTACAGGCATGCGATCTGATAACTTTAATAAGTACTTATGTAGAAAAAAATAATTTAAGTCTAGACCATAGACCGGCAAGACCAATTTCGAATTGTAATTTTTTTTGTATTAAGTAAGTACTCATTAACGTTGATTGACGTCTCTGAGTGCGGCAGTAAGTGTGCATGGTTAGTGTTCAGGATGTGTGTTATTTCTGTTACTATCTATATTAATATTATAAAGCTGAAGATTTTGTTTGTTTGTTTGTATGTATGGTTAAACGGGCTAATCTCAGGAACTACTGACTAAAATTGAAAAATTATTTTTATGTTGGACAGTCCATTTATCGAGGAAGGCTATACCTAGGCTGTATAATAACCGACATTAACACGAGCGAAGCCGCGGGCGACCACTAGTGTTGTATAAGCATAAACAGACTCCCAGACATGTTCCTCTGATGATAATTGTCGCTAGACACGTTACCACAGTAAAGAAAACAAAGCTATAAATTCGTAAATTGATAATGGATTCCGTTTATAACTTGCAAATGGGGTTTCCCCATGTCGGCGACCCACACGGGCTATCTCGAGCACGTAGGTACTCTCACAGTACATGACCCGCGAACTCTTGTGGAGAATTTATAAGGAACATCGAAAAGGATTTGACGCAAAACCGCAAAACAGTAATTAGTAACTAAATAACAGAATAAAATTATAGTAGCTATATATACTTTAATTATTTAAGTTGTAGCGGCTACGTCACAGCGCTACACAAAACAAAGTGTCGAGTAGGTAGTAGGTACCTAACCAAAAAGAAAAACCCGGCCAAGTGCGTGTCGGACTCACACACGGAGGGTTCCGTACCATTCATAGTCATATCTTTATTCGCATAAAACATGGTATAAAAGGTGTTACAGGTATCAATATAATATTGTTTACATGTTTTGCAAATTTCTATTGCATGCAAATGTTAAGAAGCTTTAATTTCTACCATTCTTACAATTCCAAAACTCATTGATGTCATAGAACATATTTATTTGTAGCCAAGTTATCATATTTTTTTTAAATTGATTGTAGCCTAGTAATTTCATGTCTCTTGGAATATTGTTGTATACTTTTACACACATAGCAAGACAAGACTGACTTGTTATATTTATCAGACCTGGGAATGTCCCTTAGTTAGTACAAGTCTGTTAGGGTTCCTTTTAGGTCTCAAATTGGCTTCGGATGCTTTCTTAAATAAATCATAATTCCTGTACACAAAAATGCTTATTTCGTAGATATACAGGCATGGTAACGGTAGTAGGCCAAGGTCATGAAATAAAGGTTTGCAGGAAACGTCAGGAGGTATACCACAAATAGCTCTAATGCATTTTTTTGCGCAATGAAAACCCTTTTTCTGTCTACACTGTTACCCCATATGATTAAACCATAGCGAAGTATGGATTCAATGTACGCTTGGTATGTCATAATGGCAGTTTTTTTGTCAATCACTTTGCTTACTCTGTTAAGAGCATAAACAAAACTAATAGGTTGGGGAAAAAGTTTCTTCGCATTTTTTAAGAAAATTCAAAACATTTTTTAATATAGTTTATTTATATTTAACTAAAGTATGTAGGTACCATTTTCTTCGATAACTTTTTGCCATCTTGTAGGTAGGGACATGATCCCATTGCTATAGAAATTTAGGGACTTCTGGTCAAAATACCGCGACAAGTGGTTTTGGCAGTCCTCTCGTGATGTTAACCTGACACTGCCTAAAGAATTCTGAAGAGACCGAAACAGGTGGAAATCTGAAGGTGCAAGGTCAGGACTATACGGCGGATGCATTAGCACCTCCCAGCCAAACTCTCTTAATTTTTGCTGAGTGGCTAAAGATGTGTGAGGTCTAGCGTTATCATGATGAAAAACCACACCCCTTCTGTTGATTAATTCCGGCCGCTTTCTCTCAACTTCTTGCTTTAATCTCATCAGTTGTTCGCAGTAGAGTTCAGAATCGATGGTCCTGCCTGGTGGTAACAGCTCATAATGAATAATGCCCTTCCAATCCCACCACACACACAGCATCACCTTGTTGCGAGTTAACCCGGGTTTCGCCACAGTCTGTGAAGCCTGACCGGCCTTTGACCACGACCTTTTTCGCACGTTCTTGTCGTACGTGATCCATTTTTCATCACCAGTTATCAGCTTCTTCAAAAATGGTTCGGTTTCATTACGTCGTAATAAAGAATCACAAATGAGTACACGGTACATTAGGTTTCTTTCAGTGAGCTCGTGAGGTACCCAAATGTCGAGCTTTTTTGTGTACCCAGTTTTTTTCAAATGCGCCAAAACTGTTTTGTGGTCAATTCCCAGTTCTTCAGCTACATCGTAACTACTGACATGCCGATCTTGCTCCACTTTTTCAAAAATGGCATCCATTTTATCTGTAATAGGGCGACCAGATCTTTGACATCAAAATTTCCGGATTGAAAACGCTTAAACCAAATTTGTGCTACTCTCACAGACACTGCACTAGGTCCATAAACATCGCAAATTTTTTTCGCGGCTTGCGTTGCTTTTTTACCTTTTTTGTAGTAAAATTTTAAAATGTATCGAATTTCTTCATTAGATTCACTCATCTTGGCGGTACGAAAAACAAATGAAAATCACACATTTTTCTAATTTGAATTTGGAATTATGTTCTTTAAAATTTAAACTTTCAATGATACCAAAACCAGCCAGATACAAATAGTATAGCCAAAGAGATTTTATTAGAAGTTTATAGTTTATAAGTTTAGTATATGTATATTTATATACTATAATGCGAAAAGACTTTTTCCCCAACCTAATATTTATTTTTTTGCTCAGTGTATCAATATGAAGTTTCCAGCTCAAATCTTGATCTATGTTTACACCTAAGAATTTAGTTTCATTTACTTGTTTTATCTTATCTATTTTGAGTTGGATATTATATTTTATATGTTTAGATCCATTGATATTGATCATTATCTATACAACAAGCAAAAATATCACGTTTGTGGTAGGGAGCCCTCTTAAATATATATTTTATTGTGTTTATTTGTATCTGTTGTTATACTGGCAACATATTTGAAGAAGAAGAAAGAAAAACATTAATTAAAACAGATATTTAAATATGTAGTGAACATTTCAACTGTCTATCACGGTTTATGACATACAGCCAGACGGACGGACAGTCGGACAGCGGAGTCATAGTATACTGCCGCACTCAGAGACGTCAATTAACTTTAATGAGTACTTAATGTCAAAAAATTTCATTTAAATCTAGGCCACAGACCCGGCACGAATAGCGACTAGTTTTGATTTTGAGTTGTCATTTTTCGGTATATTAAGTACTCATTAACGTTAATTGACGTCTCTGAGTGCGGCTGTTAGTAACCGTTTTACCCGTGGACCCCCAAAAATGGCCGATCAGCAAAAAGTGCGACAGCTGACAATAACAATGGAGTCAAAACGAATACTGAGGATGCCACGTGCCTTTACGCATCTCAAGATAACTAATACAACATTGCAGTAAATCTGTCTTTTAATACCGTTGTACATACATACGTCGAAACATACACATACATACGTCGACGGCCGCCTTGGTCGAATGCTCAGATTGCTGGGTATTGGCCAAGAGGTCCCGGGTTCGAATCCTGGTAGGGGCAAATTTTGTGATGACCACAAATGTTTGTTTCCGAGTCATGGTTGTGTATATGTTTATGTAGTATATTTTCAACATATATATACATAATTATATTAAAAATATGTCCGTCATCTAGTATCCATAACACAAGTGCTTAGGCTACTTACTTTAGGCTAGATGATAGGTGTGAGTGAAAAAAATATTTATTTATTTATACGTAAATCACCATCATCAATGTGAATTACCACCCATTTTTCGCAGTCGCCACTTCACCTTCAAGCTTCTCAGTCGTGAAGCGTTAACAAGCATGATAATTGTACACTTTCACATTCCGCTTTTGTCTAAGAAAGTGATTTCTGTCTAGCATAGGGTGTGCGTTATTGTCTTCTTAATGTTATTATGAAATTTTTACCTGAAATTTGTATTTTCATACTGTATCAACATATCACGGCCGTATTAGCCCTTAAAAAGGGGCCGGCAGGGTTTTATATTAAAGAAAGAGGTGGTTTGAAAGAAGACGTAATGATAATAATTGAGATATGGTTACTCGCATGGTTTGGTCAGTAGACCAATGAGTCCTTTGTTGATGTTGTGCTGACATATTGAAAACAAGTCCATGCCTCACATTGTTTTTTGGTGAGAGTGTTCACAATGTTTGGGGACAGATGAATGGCGGATATTCTTATATCTCATAGGGAACTGTGTGTGGTGACGGCAGAGTAGAATACAATTGTCACCACCCCAAATCTCTCCCGTGGGTGTCGTACAAGGCGACTAGGATAAATCAGTGATGAGGAATGGGCAGCAGCGTTCCTCTTATATCATCTAGCTATTACCTACTGCGACTTTTGTGCCCGATAAATGGCAATAGGCTCGCCACCTATTACATGGGACCTAACATAACTGGCGAAACGTGGGTGCTAGTTCACCTCTGCCTACCCCTTCGGGGATATAGGCGTGATTTATGTATGTATGTCATAGGGAACTTATCAATGAATGATGCAGTTGATGATGCCAAAGATTCACCACAATTCAATCTCGAAATCATATAGAAACCACACTGCCACAACACTTCATTATTTTAGGATTGTAGGTAACAGTAATTACAACAGTGATGAAGATGATCGTGCTTTATGGTGACGGAATACAATTGTCACCAACCCAAATCTCTCCCGCGGGTGTCGTAAAAGGTGACTAAGGGTTAAAACAGTGATGAGGAATGGGCAGCAGCGTTCCTCTTAGGCTAGTTTTAGTGTCTCGCCAACGAACCGACCGTCAGCTGATCAGAATCCATTGCCAGCCATTCAGTGGGCTCTATCAATTCACCGCCATATAAATACAGTAATGAATGATAATCAGTACGCTTATGGTCGGTTCGTCGGCGTGAGACTAAAACGCAATCGCATTCCAAGCGCCGCTACGCCACTGCGCTAGCGAGTCATGAGATCTAACCGTTCCCATCTCCCCTTTGCAGTACGACAGGGACAAGGACGGCAAGATCTCGTACGTGGAGCTGAAGCACATCATCGAGTCCAGGGAGTACGAGCGGGACCTCCCCGAGAATGTGGTGGACAAGATCATGAGTCTCGCGGACCGCGACAACTCTGGCTACCTCGACTACCCGGAGTTCGTCGACATGATGAAGAACCCGAACCTGAAGGCGGTATTCGGGCACTTTGTCGCCAGATACGTGCACTCGATCATACCGCACCGGGGCCCGGTTGACGCTACAGGTAATTATTAGATTAGATATAGGTATAATAATGTCAAAGTCTTATGGTCTGATTCACAATCGACGGGTAAGATCTGTATAACTTACTTGGCAGTTCAATTGACATAAGTTTCATATTACAACTGTCAAATGATTTGCCAAGTAAGCTATCCAGAACTTACCAGTCGATTGTGAAACAGGCCGTTATAATTTCACTTACCTACCATCGGGTGAGATGAGGGCCAAGAGTTTCCCTGTCTATATCCTATTCACTTGGGGCTTGAGACACAATGTAAACAATCGTGATGTGTCTTTTAATATAATATTCAAAAAAATGTGTAACACCAAAGCAGCTAACGGTTTTATTTGTCTATAATTGACGATGTATTTGAGAATACACGTTTCTTGTTTTAAAGAGCTTCGATAAAGAGTCATATACTTATCAAGATTGTTTACATTTTTTCTCAAGCCGAAGCGAATGGGGTAAAGCTTAAAGCTGATAAAACATGATATTTCGAGGCGATCTTTTTAGCCGTACGCGCTGCTATGCAGACGAACATAAGGCGGATTGTTACAAATTCTGTTGCTAACAATTCCCGATTGAAATTAATGGGATTGGCGCTTTCGCGGTTGTGTGTGCTAGCTAGTTCAGTTTGATATTGCACTCTGTTGGCAACTGAAATTGTAAAATAGTAAATTTCTAAATTACCGCATAAGCAACAATTTCCTTAATTATACTTCTAGAGTTATCAGCCTACTGTCCACTAATCGACGAGTAAGTTCTGAGTAGCTTACATGGCAGTTCAATTGACATAAATTTCATATTACAACTGACAAATGATCTGCCAAGTAAGCTAATCGGAACTTACTTGTCTATTGTGGAACGGGCCCTCAGAATGTTCGCCTTTTTGTTATGTAAGTAGTCTCTAGAAACCTCACTATTGTACATATTAAACATTTCTCGACGTGCATTCTGTTGGCGAGCAGTCTATGTTATTTCTTTGAAAAGTTTAAAAGTCAAAGATGGCCAAATGTCCTTACTTTGACTAGTTAATGGATCAAAGAATGTTACATATCTCACTCCTTATAACTCCGTTTTAAAAACATCGTTTGGCATCACATGATTCATTTGTTTGGTTAGAAAGTGATTTCCAAAATACATACATTAGTACAGTGTTACGTATGAGAAGGGCCATTAGCATGGTAATAACTTTACGCATGATTTGAATAATGTGGAATGCGGTTTTATTTGGATGAGGAATTTTAATGGTTTCTATCAGCTATTTGAAAGATATACAAACATTGGTACAAAGGAAAAGAGGTCAGCATAGCAGGTTGAAGTCGTAAGTCTGTTGCTAACAAGCCTTGATAGAAATTAATGAAATTGTTGCTTTTGCGATTGGTTATTTACGTATTGAGAGAGAGTGAGACTCATCGCACTCTGTTAGCAACTGTTAATTACAATCAAACAATTTGTTAAATCATAAATACTCAAGAGTTGTTAGAAACAGAGTTACTTTTTTAATTTATAATGTATTCTGATAGAATCAACCTGACATGGTTGGTAGAAGTATTTAATTATTAACTTGATGGTTTCTTACAATAATAAAGGTATTATTTTTTAAATTTATATCATCAGTCGTCCATCATCCAGTATCTCTAAGATATGCGCTTAAGCTTAGAGAACAGCTTTATTAGTGTCAATTTTTTTTCAATATACAAAGGCCCTGTTACATTAATTTATGGTAGAAATATTACTAAAAAAATATGTTTACAAAATAACTGTTCTAACTCCGTTCGTAGGTAATGTACCCTATTTAGAAGATTTGTTTTTATTGTAACAATTAACCCAATCATGTGATATCACTCGATGCAAGAATTATACAGTTACGCATATTAATAATTCTTCATACTTTAATACTCTAATGTTGTGCAACGTCTGAGGCATGTAAATATTTAGCTGTTCCTAAATTAACATTGTGTACCTTGTGTTCTATTGCATAAATAATAATTTTGTTTGCTAGGACCTGGCCCAGGTTTCCAATCAGTCCCGAAGAGCGAACGCGGTACTTAACTTTTTTTTTCATTCATTTAATCATAAATAGGCTTTATTCATTCTGTGTGTTGGGTTCATTTTCATTTGTCGTTTGCTGTCATAGGAGCTTGCCGATTTGTGTCGTCATTTTAATTATTATTAATGCTGCCTTTGATTTCTTCATTTTTACCATTATTGTTAATACAGCGCCCGCCAGTGTTTTAGGGGATTTCCCCTAAGCACGTATCTATTTATTCATAAGTATCATTCATTGTTTTATTATAACTTTTTTCTTGGGTTTGTGTGTTCTACTCGTTTTATTTTTGCTGTTGAAAGCAGTGAGGCATGTTGTAAACAATGATATAACAGGAGTCTCTGAAACAAAGAAATAATAATTACGGTGGTGACGGCAGAGTAGAATACAATTGTCACCACCCCAAATCTCTCCCGTGGGTGTCGTACAAGGCGACTAAGGATAAATCAGTGATGAGGAATGGGCAGCAGCGTTCCTCTTATACCACCTAGGCTAGCCATGTACTGCGACTTTTGTGCCCGATAAATGGCAATAGGCTCGCCACCTTTTACATGGGACCTGACATAATTGGCGAAATGTGGGTGCTAGTTCACCTCTGCCTACCCCTTCGGAGATATAGGCGTTATTTAAGTATGTATTTAATTAACCAAACCATTCAAATTACACTTACAAGCAAAAAAAACCCTGCGATTAATTTTCATGCAAAGCTAGGTGTTTTTACCAACTGTTCTATTGTTTGTTCTTTCTACCAATAGATGTATCTAACTAGGAAAAAAAAATGTCACATTTGTTTTCATTATAATAATAGAACAAGTAGGTAACTTTCATGGTAGCACAAGCACAACCTTTTTATGGTAGATCACGAACAAATATACAAACATATTATCATTACAATGATTTCTGTAGTGTTGGACAAGTGAACCATAATTATGTTGGCCTGTAATTAAGCAATTTAATTAACTGGGATAGTATCTGTTGTTAAAGGTCTCCCCTTAATTAACTAACATGCTTGATAAAAAATAAACATCAATCTGTAACATTAATATCATTGAAGTAATAGGAGTAAAGTGAGTTCAGCTGTGATAATGTGAACTGAGGTAGTTGTATGAATTTTTTTCTAGGTGGACCGTTTTTTGCTCGTGAGTGTATTATCTATACTAATATTATAAAGCTAAAGAGTTTGTTAAACGCACTAATATCAGAAACAACTGGTTCAAATTGAAAAATTATTTTTGTGTTGGATAGTTCATTTATTGAGGAAAGCTATAGGCTATATGACAACGGACATTAACGCGAGCGAAGCCGCGGGTGACCACTAGTAATATTATAAAGCTGAAGAGTGGCTGAACAATAATCTAATCTAAGGAACTACTAACTCAAATTTAAAAATTATATTTGTGTTGGATAGTCCATTTATCGAGGAAGGCTAGGCTGTATAAAAACCGATATTGAAGCGAGCCAAGCCGCGGGCGACCACTAGTTGGTAAATAAAAGCCAAAGTTTCGCAAGGTCGCCTGTTTCGAACAATATGTATGTACAACACGTTTCTTTACAAAAGAATGCTATCGTGAACGTGACTTACAGCCACTGACGTCGTATTTTTATGGCAAATTAATTGACACACTTTCCAACTAGTCTTCTCTGGAAGTTATTTATTTTAGCAATTTTCTGTTGGGACCCTTGCAATTAAACATAAATAAATCACGCCTATATAGCCCCGAAGGGGTAGGCAGACGTGTAATAAACAAGTTTTGTTCCTTCCTTTGTATTATTATAATTGTATGTAATTGCAATTCTAGTGAATTTCAAAATATTGCCACTATCTAACGTATCACATCGCTTATCTTGAAGGTGAGCGATGAAGATAATCTGTCGGCGGTTGGCACGGGCGTGGGACTAATTCTCGATAATAATAAAAAATACAACCGTTCTGCAATGCATCCGATCCAACCAAACAAAAGTAAAATGTCCTCTGAATCAAGATCGCAATAACATAACCCGAATAATACGTCGGAAAGTTTTCAGTGGGGAAAAACCCAATAATGAATCCAGAATTACTTGATTTCTACCGCCATATTGGTTATTTTTACTATTTCTTCAACAGCAAGTATTTGTAGTTGAATCACTTATAGGGCAGGATAATTTGTACACAAATTCTCTATTTATAGTGTTCTATTACGATACTACTCTGTTGTTTACGAATATTATTTTGGTAGTGTCTACCAGCGATCAAAATTTCCTCAAATAAGGTCTAGATAATCGAATAGTCTTGTCAGATGCAATATTCTTCACTCCTACTGTAAGATACTATTTGAAAATATGACCTATCTGCGGAAGGCTTGTCCCAGCAGTTGGGGGCATTAAAAGACTGGTGATGCGCGTATGCTTCTCACCCCAGGGGTTTCTTAAAAGTCGACTAAGGCAGATTGTCTGGTGCCAATAAGTATCTTGGGGCACCCGCAGGATGAAGAGCAAACTACCAAGAACTGCACACCCAAAGAGGGTTGGTGTCAAACCCAACCCAAAACCTAGAGCAGTTTGGATTGCAATGTTGTCAATGCTATCATCCTGTAACTCTTTCCGTTCATCGGTGTATCGAAATGGTCCTTTCTACTACTTTTGTATTACACTCATTTATCACTAGCACCTTTCCGGTGTAATGGATTATATGAATCAAAAAGGCGAGGATGACTTGACGACGTCTGACCAATAAAATATGTCGTTTGGACGCGCATGAGTAAGTGTATGAACATAATGACAAACTCGAATACGGAATTTCCGAAGATCGATAACGATTATAATATCGCTCAATTCATTAAAAATGGGCATAAATGAAAAAGTGCTTCGAAGCATTGCTTTTAAGGATTTAGCTGGTATATCCCTCACTCCCACCTGACAGCATACAAACCAATATTATAGCCAATTTTTTGATAGTTATTCCTTCTTTTTCGCCGGGATTTAAAAACTCGACGATTGCTAGTGAATAACAATGGTTGAAAACAGGCCGAGCCCTTCAATGATTAGCTTCGCCCATTCTCAGACCACCTGTTAGAAGATAATTCAGTTACCTCCATGTTCCGTTAAACATTTATTTTTATTTTTGGCGCGGTAATTCTTTTCCACGCCCTTGGTAACGTTATCGTAAGTAACGTAAGCGGAATCGGCCTAAAGCGAATCGAACCGCACTATGTTTGAACAGACAGATAATGTAGAATTTATGGCTCAAATATTGGATACTATGATATTTTTCTGGTGATTTGTAGTCAAGTAAATTTCAATCTTCTGCCTGCCCTGTTCCTAGTCCATCTGAGGTCGGCGCAGTATGTTTCCTATTCCATTCATATCGGTCAGACGTCATCAAGCCATCCACTCCCTTTTGATTCATGTCACACCGTAAAGCTGCTGATGATGAATGAATGTATATACTTTTATATATGGAATGGTGAACGGAATGTCGAGAGACCGATGAACGGAGAGAGTAAATTTTAATACTTATTAAGGGCCTGTTTCACAATCGAAAAGTAAAGTTCTAAGTAAGCTACTTCGAACTTACCTGCTCAGTAAACAAATTTTTGCGTTTCACAATCTCTGAGTAGGGTTAATTACCACGTAATCTGCAGATTAAATTAATCATCAGATGCACTACCAAGTAGCCGTTTACTTGTGAGAAGTAAATCTATTTATGACAAGATAACCTCAAATACGACATTTCTAGATTCATCAACAATGTTTATTTTTTTCATCTAAAATGGAAATGTTTTGATCTTATTGAAGATGAATTTAACGATTTTTTTCGGTCGCATGACGGAACCGCGTAGGGAACAAATATTTCGGTATGGTGCAAACAACATGGAAAAATATGATGATACTGACTTCAAGATGAGATTCCGACTTTCTAAAGAGGGATTAATTATATTTTTTCTCTAATAGAGCATTCAAGAACTGCTCCTACGTCGAGGTAAGTTGTTATGTATTTCTACATCTATGGCGACAGTACGTAAAATTTACACTTTTCATTATTTTATGCATCCTAGTCCTACTACTTACCTAGTTGTATTAATATATTGTCTTGTTCTAGGAATTATGCAGTTAAACCTTTGGATCGTCTATTATTAACACTAAGATATTATGCAACAGGAAGTTTCCTTAGCGTAGTTGGCGACTAAAAGTAAGCAAGGCATCTGCTAGTCGAATTGTTAAATTAATTTCACGTGCGATTGCACAGCTACTGATCAAGAAACATCCAAACTTCAATAGGGATAATGGTTGGAACATACCACCTCCATCCCAACACCGTCCTCATACTGATGATGATACCTACTGTAAGCTCAGTATGTGTAAATCGGAGCACCTACAAATTGTACTACACAATGTAATGTTTTATTTATTATAAGAAAACATCATATAGTTAGTTAAGAAATTTATTTAAAATAAAATGTTTACAAATTTTTAACAATTTTATTTTGCAACCATTGCTTCTTCTTCAAACAACCTCTGTTTCCTCCTCAATTTGTTTTTGAATGACTGCAATTTCGAGTTTTCTTTTTGCCTTATTTCAAAAGGTCTCATTAGTTTTTATTTACCTCAAACAAGTAGGAAATTAATTAAATTATTTAAAGAAATCAATCGCTCGCATGTAAAAAGAACTCTTACATTTGGCTAAAGTATATTAAAATATATCCTCGTGAGGCCCAGACAGATTAGTTCCAGACAGAGACAGACAAATCACCGGAGTCAGATAATTGACCACATCTACTGCTTGCCGCGAATTTAATGGTAACAGAGTTCATGATGGATGACTGATGAGGTGGTGTAAACCGTTATAAAATTCTCAACATCAAACACATCACAAGACTTATTTTCAATGATTCTGCATAATTGCACATCAATACGGATGTTTGTGCAACAAAATAACACCACTTTCACTGCACAAAATCCACTCTGAAACAATTTTTGAATTATTGAAAAAAATCTGACATGAACGCCAGTCCTTTACCTACATCACTGACAGACGTTTGACAATTTGACATAAATGTTTTGTTGACAACTCGTTACGTTCCATTCTTACAGAAACATTGATTTTAGAAAAGGTGAAATCACTGAATTACCTTACAATGTACTATGTTTTTCATGTGAATATATCTTTATTTTATGTGAAAATCATAACGAAAAATATTTGTAATTTAGTTGCTGTGTTTACTGTACTTATTACAAACACAGAAATTATTTTTACCTTGAAATGAAACGTTAAACTCTAAAGTTGCCAGCATACTCCTAAGTAAGTATTTATTAGTTAATCTTCACTTTAATTTACTAGTTGGATGATTGTGAAACGCAAAGAAATTTAACGGAAGGATTTAACCTGTATGTAATTTACTCGTTTAGTAAATACTTAGAACTTTACTTTTCGATTGTGAAACAGACCCTAAAAATGAATGTTTAATTGGATGTGGAAACAATTGAAAATCATTGGACCTTGGAACATTTTTATGTTTAAATATTAATTTTTAATGCCATAGCGTACATACGCAATATTTCACTTTATAAATAAGAAAGACTCTGAAACACATAGAAATCTTTTCTTGCATAAATAAGTCAGCTTCATAAATTTAGAACATACACGGTGCTACTACAAAAAAAGTGTAGAAAAAGTATAATGTATGCCACGGCGATAGAAATAGTAATTGTAACACTATTGCAAGTAATATATTGTGACACAAACAAATCTCTTTTTAAATCCCGCGGGCGTCGCAAGAGGATTTCTGTCTGATTTCTGTCCGGCTAGCATGATCACCCTAACACGATATGATATAGCCATTTATCGTGTTGAACTTACAAAAATCATTGGATTTTTGACAGTTCAAAGCGATAAATGGACGAATCTTTAAGATATAGCCTTAAAGACTTATTCAATCCAGGCTTATTCAAGTGTTAAAATCCACATTTTTACTGTTCAACGCGATAAATGGCTATGTCATAATTATCGTGTTTCAGTGGTTATATGCTAGCCTGGCTGGATCATACCTACCATCGCATTCGGAGTTCTACACATGTAAACCACCAACGGCAGCGTCCCCTAGGTTGGTGGCTGTCGGTCCGCAATAAACCTGTGAAATATAACTTCTGTTAGATTGCACCAGACCCAAATACTTTTTGTTAGAAATGCTGAAAGACGCAGAGTAACACTTATTGTCAACTGTACACAATTTGAAAGATGTCTATCAAAATTGGACATTTGCTTATAGTAAATGCTGTGATAAATACTTGAGGTTGGTTTGATTGAAATGTGAAATATATCCTAGCATCATTCAGGTGATTTGAAGAGATATACAGTGTGTATAAAACACACTGACCTCTAATTAAATATAATAGAGGTCATTTGAAATAAAACATATATCGTGCAAATATAAGAAAACATTATAATAGAAGTCAGTGATAAAAAACATCAAATAAATACCAGTTATAGGAATCGGTCAAGTTCGACATAATATATCGACATAGTTAACGTGAATCGTATCTTATCTGACGTTTATATTATGTTTAAAAGTTCGAATTAGGTACTGATACATTTATAAATAAATACAATATTGTATCTAAAGTGCATTTGTTATCTAAGTATACAGTGGTTATGCAACATATAGTAGAATTCATAGCAGTATATCAATTATTATTTGGATTGAATTATCCACCGAAAACTTGGAATTTTCAAGATAACACATACATATATAAATCACGCCTATTTACAAGGGGTAGGCAGAGGTGAATCAACAACCACGGTTCGCCATTATGTTCCCATGTGGCGTACCTATTGCCATTTATCGGGCACGTAAATCGCAGTATATTGGTAGGTGGCTTAAGAGGAACATTGATGCCCATTTGTCTTCTCTGTCTTAACCCTCAGTCGCCTTATACGACACCCACGGGAGAGATGGGGGTGGTGACAATTGTATTCTGCTTTGGCGTCACCACTCGGCGCATATTTTTATAGTTTCGACATTAGTGATGCGTCAGGCTATACTCATCGATTCTGAACCTTCAAATGGTGTAATCAAAGTACCAAGTTAATTGAGAAAAATTGCCTGATTGATATCAGGGACGTGCTTCTACCACAGTAGATGGTGAGTGGCACATTCCAGACTACCCAAAACTGTTTTATTCAATCTATCGTCAACCTTATCTTGTATACAGTAAAGAACAACGTCGATTGACAGAATTTGACATTTTGTGGTAGGATGATGTGCTGTCGATTGTACATTAGGCCTTTTAATATTCACAGAGCATGGTTTCATGGCACATGGCAAAGGGCACCGACCAATTTGTGCTTCGTCAATCTGAGATGAGAACGAAGGTCAGGGTATGTGGTAACTTCGACTGATGTAAGCTTCCTTATCGACAATGCACAAGGCATTATTTAAATTAAATGTGTTTGGTGTTTCGCAATCTTGTCCGTTATTTGGTCAATTGAAGTGTAGCGGTGATGTAATAAGAGCTTCTGCGCACTTTCTGGTACGCTGCCGACGGTTTCGTTCCTTCTTCTTCTTTTTGCCCTGTTGCCAGTCAGTCTGGGATCGGCGCAGTATGTTTCCTCTTCCATTGATATCGGTTAGGTGTCATCAAGCCATCCCTTTTTATTAGTATCAGCTATCACACCGGAAAGGTGCTAGTGATTAATGAGCACGAGAGGAGCTCGATAGCGCAATGGCTTGGCCCGCTGGGCCTGCGATTGCGTAAATTAAGCAATGTTTGTTAAGGCCGGTCATCGGATGGGTGACCAAAAATTTATTATTTATTTAAACCACACTTATCTCCAGTTCCTCCATGCTTCGTGAGGCACGTTAACCCGTTGTGGTCAGATCAAGACATACTGCAGTGCAGTATGTTAATAAAAAGAAAACACTGATCCGAATTTAAGTATCGCAAAAATCAGTCGTAAGTGGCAATAGCGTATTTTTCTAGTTAGACCCATAATTGTACGGGGTGAAGGAGGGGTTCGCGGTGGGAGCGTCAACTCAGTTGCGCCTAGGCACCGGGAGTTACATACGCCCGTGGCTCGCTAAACTATCATTCATTCATATATAGTATGTCACATCGACAATTTCGGTATTTGTCAACAACTAGTTCTTCTCGGGAGTTACAAGTGAGAATCTCTACCGGATAACCTCGCACAAAAGTGATCTCCCTATCCTAAATTTGGCAGTAACGGTCGTTTAAATCGTACAAACGACTGCTTGCCACACTACAAAAAAGTTGAAGTTGAGTTTCAAGTGAATGACGATCATGATGATGTGTTGCCTTTGTTTGTGACGAAACTAACTGTACCGAACGCGGGTCGTCATAATAGCTCACTCAGGTAAATTTCAATTCGTCTTCTTCCTGCCAGTTTATCTGGGGTCGGTTCATATCGATCAGACGTCATTAAACCACCAACACCTTTTTGATTCATATTATCCCTCACACCGTAAAGATGCTAGTGATGAATGAATGCATAGAAAAGAGACGGAAAGGACCATGACGAAAGACCGGTGAACGGCGACTGCGAATGTGAAAGAGTGGTGGAGTGAGTAGAATTGGGATGGCAACTTTCCAATCCGTACTGCTCAAGGTTTGGTCCTTTTGGGTATGCTGTTGTTGGTTGTTTGCGAGTGGTTTTCGGTTGTATTTAGGTAAATTTCGATTGTGATCTTATAAAAATACCACCTATACATAACCATCCAGTCGAAGATAATAGTCAGTCTCCTTGATAAGATATTGTTTAAGCGTACTGAACTGTATGATAATCAATTTGGATTTAGGCCTGGCCTATCTACTGAGAATTCGATCCACAGCCTCAAGCAGGTTGACCACTATACAACCAGAAAAACACCGTTATTGCCATGCTTTCGCGACCTCTCTAAGACATTTGACCTTGTTAATTAAGATCTGTTAGTGTATAAAAACTTTATTGTGACACTGCATAGCCAAAACGAATAGCCAAACGAACGGTCCATTTCAAATGTCGGTTTAGTGGTTAGAAAAATAGGGTTAGTTGCGCGGCAGCGTATTTTGGTGTGTTTGAATTGAAATGTGGGGTACGGCAAGGGCTTATGCTAGGTCCGGTTTAATCTATATGTGAATCGATTGATAGGTGAGCTCAATAGCTATGTGAGCTATGTGGATGATGTCTCAGTAAGCGGGTTGCGTAGGCAGAGGCAAGTCCTATCCTATCATATAAGTCATGGACTTGCTTGGTATAACACCAGATAAAACAAATGACTTCTTTTTAAATCAAAATCTTTGAATTATACAGGCGTTGCTGCAATGTCTTTTTGTGGATTGGCTCTGAAACGTGTGAGTTTTAAAGACTTGAATCACTAAGGACTAGACATAGAGACAACATGGTAATTGTAGTGACCTAACAGATTTCAGTGTGAAATTTTAAAAAAACTCAACATCAAATGTTAACTCATGTTGCAATAAAGGAATTTTAAATAATGTTGTAGATATCACAATATTTTATTTTACTGATTAACTAGCTTACCATGCCGTTCCTAATACTGTGATAGCTATTCCTAATAGTTTGTAAAAAAATGTACAGTTCCAATTTGTCATTCAAGATTTTGTTTGAGAAGTGATTTTTTTGTATTAAGTACTCATTAAAGTTAATTGCCGTGTCTGGGTGCGGCAGTTAATAAACTCATTTCACTCTCACAGTTAGTTGTCTCGTAGATCCGTAATTACAGCTTAACGTGGTCCTGTTATGTACTTTGCAAAGGTAATTCGGCTGTTTCAATTGCATTGTTGTTAAGTACGTAATTGCATCCTAATCACGTGACAACGAGGTTGAACTTCATAGTGGACAAAAGGGCCTTCTGTAGTATCAACCCAGTGGAACGCTAGTAAAGGTTGCTTGACATTGTTGCTTCACAAAAAAATATATATATGACCATTTGTCAGAAAAATTGTTACAAACAAAAATAGATTAGAAAAAGTTTGTAAAATTATAGTAACCTATTTTTGTTTTGTAAATTTTTTTCTGACATTTATAAATGGTCAAATATAAAAAACAAACAGAAATAATTAGTGCAGTTTCGCGCTCTAAATACATTCATTCATTGATTATAGCTAGGCACAGATAAACAGTTCTCCAATCAACTAGGGAAAGTGGTTTTTGGTGATAATCTGATATGATGATGATCTGGTCTGATGTGGTGTAGAGTGTCCAGTGATTGTTATGCGGTATGCGAACGATACGGTTTTCGGTTGTGGAAGAAGCTTTTGGAGCTGGTGACCAATGTGATACAACGTCTAGGTATGTTTTGCTTGATTCTCGATTGTTTACAATGCGCATTAATGCATTTGTTTTTAACAAAAATAGCACGTTCTTAGAGTTGAGACCATTAAGATTTATTTTATCATGATGAGTTTCAGTTTAGGTGTTTTTTTTATTAAGACTCAGTAACCATAAAAAGACATTTGAAAAAAATTGTCAAGGATGAAAATCGAATTTGCACGTGCTTGTGCCAACTAATTGTTGAATTTTACTCTTTCATTTACGCCAAACACAATTGAATAATCTAATGGAATGAGCCTCATTGTTTTCAAACAACATTGATTATTGTCATTCCTGAATCATTCGTAAACAAAAAATCATTTATATTCTATAGCTGAAATCCGTGTATTGTATTGTAGGCTCAAAATCCCGGTTTAAAAGGTCTAGTATTTCAGGTGCCTACCAGCGCTCGTTGCATTAGTTTAATTTATTTAATTGCTTAATTTATTTTTCATATTCAGGCATGTTTTTTTCTCTTACAATATTGATTTCATTTGCAGAACCATTCAATTTCAATGCGTTTTTAAACAATCAACTTTTATGAAAATGCATTTGTGTACACAAGTATCATCGTCATTCATGCGTAGTTTTCAGTAACTGGTGCTCATATCTTTTAACACATTAGGTTGTGGTAGTTTACTTTTCTACCAACAGTTGATTTAAAGTTGAGTTTAGAAATATTTAGTTCAGAAGTAACTCATTTTGTTCATGATTTAATATGTTTTTGCATAATTGTCATCACACCTTTATCAAATTCATTGTTCATTGATTCATTATTTGTATAATGGTTTCTATATATTTTCTTGTCTTGTTCTTATGTTTGAGTTCCAAGGGTAACGTTTCAATTTACAGCGGATAACTTTTTTTTGTACTCATTAAAATATCATTATATAGAGGAAACGCTAGCTTGTTGTACATATTAACTATGTAATTCATTTATTTTTATCGGCGTACTGTATTGTGTGGTCTTAACCTATCTATCTACTAATCAGTGCATTTTTACATTATCGTGTCTAAATGTTTCATCAATTGCTTTCTAATCGTTTATTAATTTGATCTAATAATCTACTAACACGTTTTTTTACTCTGTTTATCCCTTCCTATTGTTATTTTATGTTTGCCCTTTGTCTTGTTCATTAAAATTTGATTACTGTTCACAATAAAAATATGGCGCCTTAAAATTTGGTCTTCTCACATAAATAACTCGTGAAAAACCAAATCTATTGAAAATCTTTTTTTTTATCACGCCCTTGTTCTACAATGTCCACGTAATATTTATCAATTCCAACGATGCCGTCCTTATTGTCCAATTAACGGCAACAATGTTTCCCCGTTGTTATGGCGGCGATGACATTTTTTTTTGGATATTGTCTCAATAAATTTTTCTTTCTCTGTTGCAATTTATGTGGTGACCAATGGCGTCTGTGACAATTCAAATCAAAACCCCACCTTCCTTCAATCCCACACTCCTCGTGTTGTGTTTCGTTGAACAGTCCAAGCCCATAGCCCTGCCATGTTCACATACATAGATGGTTCGTACGAAGAGGAGTACAGCTGCTGGCCCCCCGCCGTCTGCATGATACTCATCTCCCTCGTGGAGATCGTGCTGTTCTGCGTGGACGCCGCTCAAGGCCACATGGACGGCAACGGCAGCATCGCGAAGATTTTCATCTACAACCCCCACAAGAGGCAGGAGGCGTGGCGGTTCCTCACGTACATGCTGGTGCATGTCGGGTGAGTTCACTCCTCGATGTATATTATGAGGATGCTTCGCTTACTTGTTAAGATTAGGGGAACCGAAAGAATGAAGAATTTGAATTTTTTCAATTCAATACAAAACGTTTGGTGAAGAATGAATGAATTTTGGTGTAGCCGTGTGGTGGCAGTAGAACAGAATACAATTTTCAACACCCCCAATTTCTAAAAATGTGGGAGAAAGACATGACGTATAGCATGTGTGTGTACTTCATGTAAAGGGAGGAACAAAACTTGCTGAGTTTCTGGCCCGTTTTTCTCAGAACAAGGCCTCCTGGTAGTTTTCAAAAGGATGGTTTTTCCCATTTTCTTTGACACACACGTTTTCAATGTTTAACGTTATTTCATTGACGATTCATGAGTGTAACGTGATACCTTATACAAGGTGTTAAATAAATGTGCAGTAATATTTAAATGGGACATGGAACCCACTATTACATGGGACCTAACATAATTGGCGAAACGCGGGTGCTAGTTCATCTCTGCCTACCCCTTCGGGGATATAGGCGTGAGTTAAAGGGGTTATTCAGGCCATCAAAATGAACAACTTTAACTACGAAACCAATAACAAAATCCCTACAAAAAATCCACCTCCCCATACAAACTGCTGTCAGCTGGTACTCAGCTGAGTAAGCGATTTTTTTCTCTGAGATTTTGATTTTGGTCCCTTATCGAAAGTTGTTCAGTTTGATGGCCGGAATAACCCGTTTAAATATGACTACACCTCTCTGTTACACCCAGTATAATGATACCTTGTAATCTTATGAATAGTATTTTTATTTATTTAATGTGGATCATATCCTTTTCAGCGTGGTCCACCTACTGGTGAACCTCCTAGTGCAGCTGTTCCTCGGTGTCCCACTGGAGATGGTGCACCGATGGTGGCGCGTGACGCTCGTCTACCTGGCGGGCGTAGCCGCTGGATCCCTGGCCACCAGCCTCACCGACCCGAAGGTCTACCTCGCCGGTGCTTCGGGGGGCGTCTACGCGCTGATAACGGCACACATAGCTACCATTATCATGGTAAGAACTCTTAGGAATCCCAATATTCTATCAACAGTTGAAGATACATAGCGAGGGTTGGTGCCTGCCTGACTCCCTCCACCATTCGGATGCCCCAAGGCGCTTATTGGTCTACACCCGTCAATTTCCCTTACGCCCGGTCCCAATATTCTATCAACAGTGCAAGATAGATAGCCGCCTGCCTGACACCAATCCTCTTTGGGTACGCTGTCGTTGGTGCTTTGCCCTACACCATTCGGATGCCCCAAGGTGCTTATTGGTCTACACTCGGCAATTACCCTCACGGCGGGTCTCAATATTCTATCTACTGTAGATAGACGTACTACAACAGCTTAGTCGCTTATAATCCGACATGTTCGTGCGCGACCCTCCTGCGGTATGAGGGGCGGTGGCGGGGGCGGGGTACTCTAGATGTTAGCGGGGGCAATACACCTTGCGCTCACCGACCCCAAGGTGTATCTAGCCGGCGCTTCCAGGAGGGTCTACGCGCTGATAACGGCCCACATAGCTACCATTATCATGGTGAGAACTCCAAGTTGGATTGGTCAATCCATGAGCATTGGGTGCGGTTAGTTTTATTTATTTATTGGGCACACCAACAAGAGACAAAAACTCTTAGCATTCTATGGATTCACGGTGCGGGTACCGGGTCCAAAGTGTGGCAGAGAGGTGAGTCAGGTACTTGTGACCCAAGTTTAGGTTTAAGGGGTCCCTTGACTTGACAACTAGTCAACACTCACCTCCGCCGCCCCGTCTTCGCTCTCTGCGCAGCCATATTTGGTAAGATTCTGTTAGAGCCGCCTTTGACACACTCAAAGGCTGACAAAGACCCTCCACCATTCGGGTGCGCCAAGGTGCTTATTGGTCTACACCCGGCAATTTCCCTTACGGCGGGTCTCAATATTCTATCTTCAAGAAGATAGACGTACCTACAACAGCTTTGTTGCTTAGCAACTTCTGTTATTTATCGTGATATAACAAAAATGGCTAGGCAACTAAACTTACTTATTATACCTGTAGATAAGATATATATAGAAACCCGCCATTAGCCGTATTCTACCCAAGTACCTATACATACTCATATTTTTAATAACATATGACTAGTGTCCTAGTGTTCTGGCCCTAAGTATTGGTCAACAAAGATTTACTTATTTATTGATTGTCGCCTCCAGAACTGGGCCGAGATGGAGTACGCGATCGTGCAGCTGCTCGTGTTCGTGGGGCTGGCGGCGGTGGACGTGGGCACCGCGGTGTACGACCGCTACTGGCGCCACCTGCAGCAGAACATCGGCTACGTGGCGCACTTGGCGGGCGCCGTTGCTGGTACACATAGTTTGATCTCGTCCTCTCTCCTCTCCTCTCTCCCCATCTCTTCTCTTCTCCTCTCCTGTCTCTCCCTCTCTTCTCTTCTCATATCTTCTTTCCCCCTCTTCTTTCCCCATCTCTTCATTCTCTCTCATTCTCTTCTCCTTTCTTTTGCTCCTTATCTCCAAACAATTCAATATAAAGAGGAGAATGAGGAGGACCTCATTCTCCTTTGTTCTATCTCCTTCTTTGTCGTTACACTGTTGGAAGTGCATCCGTGGTTAGATCTGATGCTTCCCCGTCGATGGTGACTTTATAAAGAACTGGCTGACCGCATACGTTGTTTTGTTATGCCATATAAATTGTCCCATAGCCATGGTTACGATTTGATTGCCATGGTAACGTCAAATGTTTGACAAGGAAATAGTTTATATGGGAAAATTAAATTGTTGTTTTTACTATTTTCCTCGCATTTTTTTCATATTTTTTTTTATTTTTTTTATATAATAATTTCAAAACCAAAATCAGCTAAATCGGCCCAGCCGTTCTCGAGTTGTGACGAGACAAACGCACAGCAATTCATTTTTATATATAACATAATATGTATGCACGTTTCTTATTATTATTTCAGGTCTTCTGGTGGGCATCGGAGTACTCCGCAACTTGGAGAGGAGGAAATGGGAAAAGAGGTTATGGTGGGTGGCAATCGTGCTTTACTTCTCCCTCATGATCGCGGGCATCTTAGCCAACATCTTCTGGACTGATCACTTCATGTGAAGCACGCCATAAAGCTTTAGCTGTAAGGTCTCTATTCTCCTAAGCATGCTTTGTGTTATGACGAAGATTTACCGAAGTGCACTCTAATGACACAGGGATAAGGTGTCAATTAATTTGCCTAAACAGTTCCTGTTATTTAGGTACTTTTGCACTTTGAGGGTAGTTTTCAAACATATCTACGTTTAGTGTTCGTGTCGTTGTCGAATTCTATTTCTATGTTTTTTTTAAATTTAAATTGTCATAAGGTTAGACCACTGTGTTCTTGTATATCAGTCGACATATCGATAGTAAATATTTTTATTAAGACATTCAATAAATTTTATAAAAATGTTTAATGATATTTAACTTTGTTTACAAATTGAACAATAAAATCTCCTTTTTGACGTGTACCGAGCGCACGCGCAAGCGTCCGTGTATAGTATAGTATAGACTATAGAATTATAATGGTGGTTATTTCCATTTGCAAATATGACTAAAAATTACAAAGCAATGAGCTTCAATTTTCTCTAGAGCTAAAGTCAATTAATTATTACTCTCTTAAATTAAATTATCGCGTGGACTGCCTTCTGTACCTAAGATTTATTTAGATCAGTTAAAGTTTACAACATCACCTCGTATTTTAAAAGAACAAAATCTTATAACGATTATATGAAGACCAAATAGTATGGAGGTAAAAAATACCATAAAGAGTGGTGATTAAGTAAAATGTCTTTAGTATACATAGTTATGGTAAATGCTATTTACTTTATTGCTTAACTACTTGCGTCCTTGTAATAAGAAACGAGAGCTTTTGAATTCAATTAATAAATAATTATATGTTTTTATACTTGTAGTCGTAAGTTTATTATAATGTAAGTATACTTTAATTCCGCACACTGTACAGTCAGGGTTAAATATTTAATGTGCGATACATTTGACGCAATAAATTATTGCTATTAAATAATATTTTATTCTTCACAAAGAAAAACGTGAGATGAAATACATAGTAGATTAAGCTTAGAATTAAACCCAAGCTTCACTGAATGCACAATTATCTTTTTAAGATACCCAAGCTAAGTTTACTTCAGATGTTAGAAATTAATTTTGACATTTCGATTGCTTAGAGTCATGTCTATTTCTCTTTTTCACTTCTCTTGTCAACTTTTTATCGATCAAGTCTGTTTAAATTATTTAATCTGATATCATTCCTATCATCAAATAAAATTTATCAAATCTTACTATGTTTCTACTGCTGGACAAAATTATAAAAGACTACCTATTTTGTCCATATTTATTTGACACTGACTGTGCGGTCATAAATATGTACACACTGCTGACTTTCAATTATTGGGAGCAAATCTGAGTACTCATTTCCACTTTATCAAGAAAATATTTGTAATTTAGGTTTCTTAATAGTGTTAAGACATAGTATTATTGTGTTCTTGTGATAAATGGGGCTGAATACATGTATACTTTCATTATTAATATTATAAATTAGAAGACTTTCCTTCATACAATCACTATAACATTATACATAGATTGACGAATTTAATCCTGGTACTATTAAAGCAACTCTGAAAAAAAGATATAATATAAAATGTTATAAATTCTTTTTTATGATTACATTAATCATTATAAACAAATAGGTAGGTACTGTATATTAATTTTATATATTTATTCATATAATTTATTATTGTATATTCATTGACGTTGGTGCTTTTAACATTCAATATTAAGAGAAATAGAAGTTTATATTTATATTTTATAGTATATTTATGGTAGGATGTTTATTTCGGAATTTATCTATCGGAAATTATATATCTTCGTAATTATAATTAAATAATATAAGCACAAGCAACAAGATACGCTTCATATTAAGAAATTTACTAGATTTCGTACTTATTGTAAATGCGTTTAGGTCGTCTGTAAAACTAAAATATATATTTTTTTAATTTAGTATTGTGGCAAGCAATAGCCGCGTGTACCGTCCGTTTAGCAGTATGTGGAATATGGCATAGTCAATTTTTAAAAATAAAAAGAGTAATAGCGAAAATAGGAAACAGCTGTCAAATCTCGTGTCGGCCGCACGAAGTTTTTACTGTGTATTAGCCCCAATTGTTGCCATAGAATTGTCGCCTGTATTCTTAAGGTGTTAAGTATTTTTATGACTTGTGTGTTGTCATCAATATGTGCCTTCTATTTCATATTGTACGTTTGGATGCATTTATTTTCTTTCTATAATATACTTATAAATGATAATGTAATAAATACAGTATTCTCTACCTAATGACTAAAGAAATAAGCAGCTATATTTTATTATTGACCAAAACCAACAGTGTTTCCGTAATCTAATTAGTTTAAATATGGTTTCAAGTTTTAATAACGTATTATTATTGATAATAATTAATTACTTATATAATTCTCTGAAATACTGTCTGTGCCTTGCCATTACACTTAAATCCTTAATATATAATTTGTTTATTTATAAAAGTGAAATAAAATTATTTGTCATGTTTTCGAATTTGAAATATGTATTATTTTACGTAAGTAAACTTGATTGTATTAGTACTTTTCGGTATTTTTATAATAGTCTCACCATTAACTATTTAAAGTTAAGACAATAGTGGCAACACTCGTAAACGTTTAATAATGATGGCATAAGAAACCAGCTTTAAAGTACCTCTTATTTACTGTAAGTTATTCAGAGAGAACATTGTGTTCATAGTTATTGTTACTTGCACAAGTGTTATTATTTTTCTTGCTCTAGATACTCTTATTAGATAATTTTATCTATTATTTATTACTGTTTGCTTTATGTTAGATGCTTTAAAGTGTTTATCTAAATTTATTGAGACAAGTTAGCCGGTTGGTAATGTGTGTAATATTAATCCAATCAACCACTATACTAAACTATTCCATATAAAATTAATGGAATAACCGCCTTAAAAGCCCTTACAGAAATTATTAATTATGATCCTGGTTGGATAACTAGACTATAGTTATCTCACGTATTAACAAAAAAATTTCAGATAGAATAGTCTCTATCCCTTTGCCTCCACGCCCCCATAATGAGATCCTTTTTGTGTCTTCTCAATAAATAAATAAATCTATACGTATAGAACATTGACACGGGGCGTAAATATATAAGGTTAAGAGGTTTATTTGGATCTATAGTCTTGTGGTGGGAGGCAAAATGTATAGGTAGGTAGGTACCAAACATATTATAATGTACCTACGCGGCAAAAAATATTAAAATTAAACGCCTATTGCAATCATGTCACTATTTCAGTATATTCGAGTTGGGTTTTGCAATAGTGTGTGTGTTTTGCTGCATTGGCCTCTATATTCACTATGAATGAACCTTAAAAGCGGTTTAACAAAATAGATATCATCACATTATGAACTTTTTGTGTAATTATTGTCTATTAAATATAATGAGCTTATAATACGCGAATTCGAAGTGGTGGTTACATTCGTTTTATGCTGAAATGTTATTGTTATGTTAATAGTTTAGCACCTATTTGTAAAAAATGAACATGCACAAATGTATTGTGATATGAAATATCAGTTAAATAAATGCCATTTTATTTGTATGATTGGTTTTATTGAGTTTTTGTGCTGAATATTTTCTCTGGACCGTTCGCTGCTCCGTGGCACGGGACGTGGAGAAAATCTCCTGGGGGGAAAGAAATTGATTCCCCTCGCTCGAACGTCCACTAATAAGTAGTGGAGAGAGATTTTGTCCACGTCTCGTGCTAGTCTTACAGGTTACAATAGTCGTAAATTATATTTATGCAATGCTTTGCTTGCGTAGAAAGTGTTACCGTGTAATCCTACACTTTGCCATGTGGTGAGGGCAAAGTAGAATACAACTGATGGAACCTTCAATCTCTTCCTCGGGTGTTGTACAAGGTGATTAACCCCCGAATACAGAACCGCTACTCAAAGTTTGAGCCGTGCTTAAACTTTGAGTAGCGGCAACAATAGACGTTTTTCATACAAATTCTGACAGGTGAATTCAGGCGATGTCCACTTAGCTTTATAAGCAGTGCTTAAAATCTGAGTTGCGGTTCTGTATTCGGAGGTAAGGGTGATATATACCTACCACCTAACAATAAGTATAATGTGCCCGATAGATCTCAAAAGGCTCGCAGTTTAATTACCTGAGACCTAACATACTTATTTGGCGAAACGTGGGTGTTAATTCACCAATGGGTACACCTTCGGTGATATAAAGTCGTGATATATGTATGTCAGTATATTTATCAGAATATTTTATCATCAGTGTTTGTGCACAGGCTTTGATCTAACCCTTTTACACATCATCCCTTTTTTGCATATAGTTATGCTCCCACAACTAGACCCACTCTAAGAATAAAATCTACTACAGTACACGGAATCTGAATCAATCTCCCCTTAAGTAATAATAAATTGGTAATGATAGAACAACAAAGAAATGTTCATTGTTTTAAAAAAACCCGCTCTTTCTTTACAATATTCTCCATAATATTTAGTCTGAGCAGTGACATTTCATTCATTGCTTTCTACTCTAACGAAGAATGGATATTTAGAAATGAAAATTTGGCTCAAAAGTCTTACCAAGTAAGCCAAAAATCCCCAAAAAAAAATTCATTGCTCTCTCAAAATGTCACTGTCGCTGTCGCTCGCTGTCACTTTTTGTCATTTGTAGTCGGCGGTGACGTGAGTGAGGGTCGTCGCTGACGCATTAAGTTTTTGATTTCTTTATCAAATAACATTCCAATTATTAACAGATTGCTGTAAAATGTTTACGGTGATAACACACTTACATGTATTGTAAAGTGGGAGTTCCCGTTGTACTGACTTAGAGGGCTGCCCCACCGTCACTCGCGTATCAGAATGGGTTCGTTTCACACATGTATGTTTACTTTATTTTCTATAATTTTATTTTTTTATGAATGTACTTCGCGCACTATCGACAAAGAATATGATGATGCTTTCGTGCCTAAGCCTGAATATACAAAATATAAGGAACTGATTACCCTATTCGACAAACTACAAAGATCATATCCTGACTTGGCAAAAGTATACTCGATAGGGAAGTCAGTAGAGGGTCGAGATTTGTTAGTGCTACGGATCACGCAAGACATAAACCGGACGCACGAGACACGGCCGGCGTTCAAATATGTGGCAAACATGCACGGAGATGAATCTGTGGGCAGAGAGCTGATGGTCTACTTAGCACAGTACCTTCTCGTAAGCTACGGAAAGGACGACAGAGTGACCACACTTGTGAACAACACGGATATACACTTAATGCCATCACTAAACCCAGACGGTTTTGAAAGCAGTGATGTAAGTATTTTCAATAAATTTTATAGAAAGTTGTCATTTTCTGTGTGTGCTTATATAATTTATTGCATGTATAGTATAACCTGTAAAATTTAAACAGATAAAGCTCTTACACAGCACCATGCTATATTGTATTGATTATTAATGCCCAAGAGCATTTAAATTAAATATTTATAGTAATAAATAACACTTTGTATGTAATGTTAGTTACATGACTAAGTTCAAATCAGGAAAATTTTCTGCTCAACCTATGACTCATTTGTAGCTTACAAACTGGAAAAATATTTATTTAAACTGATCTATAAGCATGGAAAAATTTTGTGTTATTATGACGTTTGATGTTAAGATAGCCTCTGTGATTGAGGGTTCTAGGTGAAGCTCGATTCAATTTTTGACCCTTATTGTCACTTACAATCAGGTGAAAAAAAGGCAAAGTGTAATTTCTTTATACATGAAAACTAAGCATTATAATACATTGTCTCAATTTTTGTGTTCTATAACTTTGTTTGGTCTAATGGCCAGATTGTTGGCTATTGGCCAATAGATCTCTAGTTTGAATCCTAGTAGTGGCAAATGTTTTAGGGTAAACACAGATTTGCTCTCAAGTCATGGTTGCTTATACATATTATTTCAGTAGTATATTATTTACTAATATTTGTTATATGATAGTTATGTATATATGTATGTATATATATGTGTATATATGTCCATAATCTAATATCCATATCACAAGTGTAATGCTGCTATTACTTTGGACTAGATGGCAGGTGTGAGTGTAAGAAATATTTATTTAAATTTTGGCATGAATTCCTAAATGTATTTAAAAATTCTATCTAATGTCTGAACTGAATGCTGGCTTTATATAAAATGCACCAATCAATTATCTATGGTAAAACGTGTATTGTAATGTTATAGAAACAAGTTATATTGGAGTTCTGTTTAATCAAGGTCACTAAACTGGAGTAACTTTCTATCAACCTTTGTACTTTGCTAACTTCCTTAAATGTTCTTGTTAACTATTATTTTGTGTTACAATTTTAACTAATATTGGTGCATTTAATTCTTCTTAATTTTATTAATTGGTTGGCCGTGTGGTGACAGCAGAGTGGAATACAATTGTCACCAACCCAAATCTCTTCCTTGGGTGTCGTACAAGGCGACTAAGGATAAATCAATCAGTGATGAGGAATGGGCAGCAGCGTTCCTCTTATACCACCTAGCAATGTACTGCGACTTTTGTGCCTGATAAATGGCAATAGGCTCGCCACCTATTACATGGGATCTAACATAATTGCCGGAATGTGGGTGCTAGTTCACCTCTGCCTACCCCTTCGGGCATATAGGCGTGATTTATGTATGTATGTACTTATGTAGGTACATTGTAATAATCTTTAATGATGTCAAATACCTTATTATATCTGAACAGAATTTACCGCAAAGTGTTTTATTGACACAATTATCTTATTGCCATTATTTTCTTATATGAGTAATTTGTTTGTTCAAAACAAAGGCTTCTTATGAATACTGCACTCTTGTCTGTAACAGTTCAAATAGGTTAATTTATTCCAAGATAATACTACCTTAATCTAAACCAATTGCATTTAATTTATAATTAGTATAGAGGACAACAGAATGGACGGATCTTGCAGAGTTTAGCAGCTCAAACCTGTAAATAATATGTAGATAGTGTATTACTAGATGGTACTAGAGGAATGCTGCTGAAACCAGGCAGGACAGGACATTGCGGAAGACGCGGGTTCGATTCCCGCATCAGAAGTTTAGAACATGATTTTTCTAAAATTTAACCTTTTTTACCTTCAAATAAAACTCTGGCATTTATACCTTATATACGAGTACATAGAATAATCATACCAAATTATACCCGAAGGGGTAGGCAGATGTGAATCAAAACCCAGGTGGGTGGTGGTCTTATTGCCTTTTTAAGTTAATGTTCAAATAACAACAAGTCATAATTTAGATAAGACGTTGGGTAGATAGATAGGTATCGCTTCTTACACACAAGGGACACTAATCCAAAACGCTATTTTTTTCACAAAAATAAGCCTATTCGATTTTAATTTCAACATTATATAAATGTTAGAAAAATTAGTACAAAGATTTTGGTGGTTAGAAAAAGAATTTCGAAAAATTATGGTCTTGATGCGGGAACCGAATCCGCGTTCGCTGCTATCCGGGCAGGTGCCTGACCGCTCACCAACAAAGACACTAATTAAATTGCCGAATTTCTTCTAACCTTTACACTTCACGTTGTAGGCCAACAATGTAGAAATAAATTTCAAACATTCCAAAGCAGATATTTTTACAAATGCCGTGCGTTCGGTTAAGCTTGGGTTTGCTTTATAAACTATTCGATTTTAATTTTAACATTATATAAATGTTAGAAAAATGAGTACAAAGATTTTGGTGGTTGGAAAAAAAAAATTCGAAAAATTATGGTCTTGAATAAAAAATAAGTCTTTGTTCGTACCATACATTTTGATTACACAATATTTCGTGTGGCCTTATTGGCTGTGTGGTGAACCAGAGCAGAATACAATTGTCATATTTGTAACCACCTCTCTCCCGCGGGTGCCGTACAAGGCGACTTAAGGGTCGTAAAGAGCGATGAATGTAAAAGGCAGCAGAATTCCTCGAGCCTAGCAATGTGCTGCTGTTTACGTGCCCGTTAGATGGTAATAGGCTCGAACCCCCTATTACATGTGACCTAACGTAATTGTGTGAATTAACACCTACGAGTCTTCGTGGGTGTTAATTCACCTATGCCTACCCACACTTCGGGGAAAAATAAGCTTGATTTATTCTATGTGTACAATATTTCTCATTGTCTGTCTCTGTTTCTCACTGTCATTGGCTGTGTCATTTTCTTATTAAATAACGCGATGTAGTGCATCCGATCTCTATTTAGAACCCACCAATCAATATTTTCTTAGTAGACGAACATCTGTTTCATTTCAATTTGATCTTCGGAACATACGTTTCTTGGCACTACTATTTTAAGATTTCCATTAACGTGTCATGTACGAAGTAATTTGACCCAAATGCATTGCCCTAAATATAATTATATTATTACTATACTATACACCTCACCATGTGTTGGCAATGTTGATCAAGGAAATTGGTCACCTCATTCAATTTTTACCTTTAAGTTGTCGCTCGTAAGGTCCATTGTATTATTCTTACGCGATCTTGACATTGAACACTGTAATAAGTCACATGTGCATGTTTACTTCGTGTGTTGTTGTTACATAAAACTATTTGTGTAAAAAACTAGTAATGTCAAGATGTATAAACTATGAGATACGATCCGGTAGACAGCGGTGAGTTATCGCCCATTTTTCGCTAATTAGGTTAGGTCCCATGTGATTAGTCAATTAATTCAGATAATTTATATTGCCGGGTGGTATGAGAGGAATGCTGCTGCCCACGACACGACCACATACCCACGGGAGAGATAGGGATGGTGTTGTATTCTGCTATGACGTCACCACACGGCATACATATATGTACTACAAATATTCTTCTTCTCCCTGCCCTGTTCCCAGTCTATCTGGGGTCGGCGCAGTATGTTTTCTCTTCCATTCATATCGGTCAGACGTCATCAAGCCATCCACTGCCTTTTGATTCATATCATCCATCACACCGGAAAGGTGCTAGTGATGAATGAATATAGAAAAGAGACGGAACGGACCATGTCGACAGAACGATGAACGGAGAGAGTGATTGGAATGACAACACTTCAATCCATACTGCTCAAGGTTTTGGCTTAGGTTTTACAGCCGGCCGCCTGCCTGACACAAACCCTCTTTGGGTATGCTGTTGTTAGTGGTTTGCCCTCCACCATTCGGGTGCCCCAAGGTGCTTATTGGTCTACACCGGGTAATCTCCCTTAGTCGACTTTTACGCCACCCATGGGATGAGTCGGGGCTGGCCCATTCTACGTTATTTGTTCGCTCCCAGGCCAGCATAGAAGAAACGTGTATCAGAAATATTAATTTTTATACAAAAATCCGCACTGAACCCTTTCAGATCGGTTGCGAGTCCCAACCGTACTTCGTGGGTCGCAACAACGCGAAACGGGTGGACCTCAACCGGGACTTCCCCGACCAGTTCGACCAGGACAACTCTGACGACGAGGAGTACCTGTTCGGCCACCGGCAGCCGGAGACGGTGGCGCTCATGAAGTGGGTGATGGCCAACCGGTTCGTGCTCTCCGGGAACCTGCACGGCGGCGCGGTGGTCGCCAGCTACCCCTACGACGACTCCAGGTATTTGGGAATCCTACTTAAGCGGGGAATTCAGTACACGGTGGTCTTTGGTCTAGTGGTTCGCTCACCGGAATTAAGATCCAGAGGTCCCGGGTTCGATCCCCAGGGGGGTACAAATTTGTACTCGGCTTGATTGGTGGTAGGACTTCTTTCAAGTCCGCCTGGCTAGCTACCACCATCTATCAAAATCTGTCGCCATAATAATAATGTTTACAGCATTATTGTGTTCCGACAATGTGATAAGATAGCCAGTCCCTCTGTGGTTGAGGGTTCCAGGTGAAGCTCGATTCCATCTTCGGCCCTTATCGTCACTTACCATCAGGTGAGATGAAGGGCAAGAGCTTCCCTGACTAGCATAAAAATTAATAAACACGGACATGCCCGCCGGACCTCGCTTCATTTAGGTCTGTGTTATGTTTGCCTAGTGTAAGGCCGTCACAGTCAGTCTGGCCTATACAAACGAGGTCCGCGCGGGCATGTCCGCAGGAATGCCCCCGGGCATCTTCTCCCTTCCCTGTTCCCAGTCTATCTGGGGTCGGCGCAGTATGTTTCCTCTTCCATTCATATCGGTCAGACGTCATCAAGCCATCCACTCCCTTTTGATTCATATCGCCCATTACACCGTAAAGGTGCTAGTGATGAATGAATGTATAGAAAAGAGACGGAACGGACCATGTCGAGAGAACGATGAACGGAGAGAGTCATTGGAAAGACAACATTCCAATCCATATGTCCTTCAAAGTTTTGGCTTAGGTTTTACAGCCACCCGCCTGCCTAACACCAACCATATTTGGGTATGCTTTTAATAGTGGTTTGCCCTCCTGGTTCTGTGTAAATCCGTAGACGAAACGGATCTTCTGCCTACCCTTACTCTAGGTGGAGTCGGCACAACCTTTTTTTTGTTCTATTTCACATCCAGTCCTCGCGCTGTCACATCCTCCTTTACACAATGCATCCATCTCTTCTTCGGTCTTCGTCTCATTCTACGTCCATCCACGTTCATACCTAACATTCTTCTGTAGTCTATATAGCGATCTTATTGCTATTCACCTACTTTGAGTGCATTGTGCACTAGGAACGCTGCTGCCCATTGCTTTCTCGTTATATTATATATAACCCTTACTCGCATAATACGACACCTCAGAGTAAATAGGACTGGAGTAGCCATTAGTCAATTTCTCGTACATATTTTTCTGCCATTTTTTGCGGGGGGTGAGGTTACTACTACACTGAATGCCAGCACACAGAAACAAAAACTTTTTGCGTATTTACAAACGCACACATGCATAATACGACACACATTTTTAAAATTCACGCACACATACTTAAAATAGTGTGTTAACGTTCTATTCAAACACACGAATGTCATTGTGTGAGTAGTGACATGACATAGCACGAGAATATCGATATCGATAAATCAGTTTCGTTCAATGAATGAATGCATTAATTTTGCGTTAGTATTCTTAAAGACTGGGAATTGTTAAATACTGGGAATCGGTAAATTTTAAGGGGAATCAAAAATCAAAATATGTGGAACTTAATAGGTAATAGTAAGGAAGCTGAGCGTGTAATTACCAGTTGCATACGATGTTTTTCAACACGATTGCGAGGAAAAACAAACTTGTATTCTATAAAATCTTCTTCTATTGTTAGATAATTTCTGAAACTGAGACGGCTCAAAATTTACAGAACATATAGTATTTGTTCTTGTAAATGCCCAAGAGACGTGCCTATTACAAGCATCAACCCATTTTTTTCGTATGCTGTATTCTTTAGGAAAACTAGAAATTAGATGTTTCGGGAATGTGAAAGCTTACAGTATAAATATCAGCAATTAGGATACCGGCTAGGGGCAGAGGTATTTTTGCTTAAACTACACATACCGATCATTTCTGATTTTAATACTACAATAATATTTTCCAAAAGCTTCATTTATGTACGGAACACGGCCACATACCTAACTCCTAGTAAATAAAAGTATTGCTCTTGGACCACCGGGTTTTTTAAAGGAGCTTTTAAATATTAATAAAAAATAAATTTAACTTAAATGTTGACAATGACATTTAGCTATCATCATACCAAATGTTATCAAAATCCGTCTCGTAGTTTATGAATGATGCGTGCACAAACATACATACAGACAGACAAAATGTTAAAAAAATTGAGATTTCACTTCGTCTTCTCTCATACATACATAAATAAATCACGCCTATATCCCCGAAGGGGTAGGCAGAGGTGAACTAACACTCACGTTTTGCCAATTATGTTAGGTCCCATGTAAAATGTGGCGAGCCTATTGCCATTTATCGGGCACAAAAGTCGCAGTACATTGCTATTGCTAGGTGGTATTAGAGGAACGCTGCTGCCCATTCCTCATCATTTATTTATCCTTAGTCACCTTGTACGACACCCACGGGAGAGATTTGGGGTGGTGACAATTGTATTCTACTCTGCCGTCACCACACGGCGGTGTGTCCGAGAAGAGATGGGAGTCACCGTTGTATTCTGCTCTGCCGTGACCACACGGCAATTACTAACATCATATATGCCATTTGGCTTAAGGTCGACTTGACCTGTTTTATTCTATATCTCTATAGTTTTATTCTAGGATTTCAAAATTAAAGGAACTTCAATTCATAAAAGTATCATAAATTTAATCCATATTAAAAAATGATCAATTTAATAGTCTGAATAAAATGCCGAAGTTAATGTATAACCTCAGGAACACAATGTATAGATTTAAATCATAATACATATTTTAAATTTAATGTTACTTTCATTCATTCATTCATTCATTACTCCCTCGTAAAATCGCAATATCGATGACGTGGCATCACTATTAATGAAGTGCAATTCAATTAGGGTTGCTGATTACAACAAAAAAAACAATTTGTGCTGTGGCTCGAAAAAAAATTTAGGTTTCTCAGAAATAATAGGCTGTGCTGGTACCTTTTTACCCTTGCTTATTTTATAAAGTCAGGGACGCTGTATATGCTACAGCATAGGTACTCTTAATGTTTATGAGCGCCGCCCAGCATGAATAAAGGGCAAAATAGTCTTATTCTTATTTTATTTTATTAATTCACTAATGATTTTATATTTCCATGTAGTGTGGCAAAAAATAAGCTTGAAGCGGTCGCAAAAGTGTAGGTAGGTATGTACTTAACACTAAACTAAATATAAACACGCAACGTATATTGTTAAAACGAAATTATAATTGGTAATTAATTAATACGAAATGACAAAATTACAATTATTTATTAACAACAAACTTTTTTAAATTATTGTCTAATTAATTGAAATGCGATAATGTTCAACCCTAGGTAGTCTCGTGGGGAGTGCGCTGGAAGATCGTTTGATGACGTCACGGCCGACTCCCCACGAGACTATGGCTCGAAATTTGAAATTGTAGTATGCTAAAACATGAAATTATGAAGTAAATAAATATCAAATCTTAAAAATAATACTGAAAAATGAAATGTGACGCCATCTTTTTGAATACTAGATGTTTTCGAATTTTTTTAACGCTAAAAAACAGCACAGGCAGGCATTTTAGTGGGAGCTCTGCACAGCAAGACGTTCTGATTATTGTGGTTTTAAAATGGCGGCTCAACTAGTTTTATATAACGCACAGGCATCCGATGCTTGTGCGTTTGGCAGAGGGGAATGTTAGGCAAAGGCTACTCCAGTTCTATTTACTCCGAGTACGACACCAATTAGCGACAATTTGTATTATTATTCTTACTCCATATACAGTATTCTTCTCTGGCGTCGCTACACGGCTATCTAAATTCACGATCAATAAATACAACCTCATCCTAATAATATCGTAACGTTGCCATTAAAACAGTCGTTAAGCCAAATTTATTGCTCGGAAACCCACAAATTACACACACCACAGTAGCAATCAAAGCGACCGCGTTTCATTGATCTCGCGACCATCAAAATAGTTATTAATGAATCTGCTCAACTGAACTCAACTCTGACGTCACTACTTAACTTGCATTGTGTTGTGTTAGTATGGGACTTTTTGTGTCTAATCGCAAGCCGGGTATTGTAGTTTGTCTGTCTACGTTACGAGGAGCTCGCTAGCGCAATGGCATAGCGCGCTTGGCCTGCGATTACGTAAACTAAGGAATGTTCGCTAAGGATGGTCATTGGATGGGTGACCAAAAATGTATTATGTTAAGGTACTCCGTGCTTCGGAAGGCACGTTAGGCCGTGGGTCCCGGCTGCATCTGCAGTCGTTAATACCCACCAACCCGCGCTGGGCCAGCGTGGTGGGTTATGGCCCAAACTCCCTATATTCTTCCATCCATAGAGAAGGCCCGTGCCCCAGCAGTGGTGACATTAAAGGGATGAGGTCTACGTTTATGGAACTAGATGCTTTGTTTTAAAAACATTATTTTCCTGTGTTTCTTAGGTTAGGTTATGTTATCTGGTTAAAATACACAGGTACAGTACTTATATCACGCCGATTTATATTATATGTTGTAAAATAAGATGGTATAGGAGCTGGAGTCAGTAAAATATGAATAAAAGTTAAAAAATACGTGTAAACGGAAAGTTATATTAGATTGAAGTACGTCAAATATTTTCACAACAAAGATTTACAAACTGCCAAAGTCAACTTTCAAGTAACGAACTTAGAGTGAACTAGCCAGTAATGCAACAGTTAGGAATAGGGGTTTAAACGATTTTGAACTGAACCAACATGAACATTCTCAGCACCGGCCGCGACTGCTGCGTGGAGAGCCGCGCGCCCGACGACTCCGTGTTCAAGCACCTCGCTCAAGTGTTCGCGTCCAAGCACTCGGTGATGCGGAGGGGCAACGCGTGCCCCCCGGACAACTTCACCGACGGGGTCACCAACGGCGCCGACTGGTACTCGGTCAAAGGTTGGCAATACAGCATGCTTTGTAACGGCTTTCTTTGGTTCCAACATTGCTCAGCAGATGGCGCTGAGGAACTTTAATGCTCGCTGTTGAGTTTTTCTCTTTATCTTGGTGTACAGAATATTTCTATAGTCCATTCATTATAGCAAGAGACAAAATGTAAACAATCTTGATATGTCTCTTTATCTACGAAAAGCACTTAAAAACAAGAAAGATATATTCTAAAATACATCATTAAATATAGGCAAATAAAATTATTTGCCTCTTTGGAATATCGGTGTTACACATTTAATTTTTGTACTTTACGTAAACATAAACATATATGAGTATAAGTATTTTTTAATTTGCTTTTGTATTTAATGAGCCATAAATTGCCAGCAAGATTGACTTTTGTAAGAATGCATTTCTGTGTTAAGGTCTCCGCCCACTAACTCATGCGTTATGACAGTTTATTTCTTTGGTTCGTACATTGCTCAACAGATGGCGCATTATAACAGTTTCCTTTGGTTCCTACTCTACTCAACAGATACGCTGAAGAACTATAACAGTCGCTGTTGAATTTTTCTTGTCTATTTACAGAATATTTCTAAGTATTGTTGAGTTGCTCTTGTCTTAAATGAGCCGTATATTTATTTTAAATCGCCAGTATAAGATTGACTTTTGAAAGAATGCATTTCTGAGTTAAGGTCTCTGCCGCACTCAGAGACGTCAAATAACGTTAATGAGTACTCAACGTCAAAAAATGTCAATTCAAAACTAGTCGCTATTCTTGCCGGGTCTATGGTCTAGATTTGAATGAAAATTTTTGACATTAAATACTCATTAAAGTTAATTGACGTCTCTGAGTGCGGCAGTCTGCCCACTAACCACCAATTTATAAAAATAAATGATAATAAATATGTTTACACTCACACCTATCATCTAGCCCAAAGTAAGTAGCCTAAGCACTTGTGTTATGGATACTAGATGACAGACATATTTTTAATATAATTATTTATATAAATGTTGAAAATATACTACATAAACATATACACAACCATGACTCGGGAACAAACATTTGTCGTCATGACTATGTTTGCCTCTACCAGGATACGAACCCTGGACCTCTTGGCCAATACCCAGCGATCTGAGCATTCGACCAAGGCGGCCGTCGCCATAATAATAAAATCTGTTGCCATTATAATAATGTTAACAGCATTATTGTGTTCCGACAATTGTGATAAGATAGCCAGCCTCTCTGTGGTAGATGGTTCCAGGTGAAGCTCGATTTTATCTTCGATTCCTTATCGTCACTTACCATCAGGTGAGATGAAGTGCAAGTGCTTCCCTGTCTTCTTCTTCTTCCACTCCTTTCTGTCCTTCACCAATTTCTCATCAACACCTCTCGCTATTATATCCTTCTTAACACACACAAGAGCTTCCCTGTCTGGCATACAAAAGTTTATAGTCCGACAACTTCATGCGCGACCTTCCAGCGGTATGAGGGGAGCGGGGGCAGGTGATGCGGGGAGGAGGGAAAACTCGCCACCCCCAACACCCGCCCCCGCTAACATCTAGAGCACCCCGTCCCCGCCACCGTCTCATACCATAATCATCTGGCACAACGTGGATATTCCCCTTCATGAACATTGCCTGCGGTATCTTTTTGGTAAATACTAGGTACTGGATTATCGATTAACGGACTTAGGATAATTTAACGGAAGTTAACGAGTACGTTAACATTTTTTAAAGTTAACTTAAAAGTTTAGTTTATGCCCGGCTATGGGCGTTGGTATTATGATATTTTATAATCTAGGTATGACAGTGAGATTGACTTTGAAAAGAATGCGTTTTTGACCTAAGTGTTATCCCTTTAGGCGGCATGCAAGACTTCAACTATCTCCGCGGCGGCTGCTTCGAGGTGACTTTCGAGCTGTCCTGCTGCAAGTACCCGTCGGCAGACGAGCTGCCCGGCTACTGGCGGGTGAACAAGGAGCCGCTGCTGGCCTTCATGGAGCAGACGCATTTGGGTGTCAAGGGATACGTGGTGGATGAGAGCGGGAAACCCGTTAAAGTGAGTATGAGGCCTCTTGTACACACACGGTTTTTACGCCGTTAAAATCTACGGTGTAGACACGGTCGTCAGTGTTGTATGCATCACAGTTTTTATCAGTGTTGTATAGCGATCTATGGCCTCTTGTCCACGCCATGTTTGTTCAACCGTACGGTTGAAAAACCGTGTGTATACAAGAGGCCTGATTGATACATACATACATAAATCACGCATATATCCCTGAAGGGGTAGGCAGAGGTGAATGAACACCCACGTTTCGCCAAAAGGGGATCGGACAAATTTTCAGAAAGGATTCTTCCGTCTCTTTTCTAAGGAGTGGAACTCTTTGCCGAGGTCTGTTTTCCGGGATCAGCACAACCTGGACATCTTCTAGGCCAGAATGAACAAGCATCTTCTATCAGGCCTCATTATCGTTTTCAATCTGACGTGATTGTGGTTCAACGCTCAGCCTATTGTGTATAAAAAAAACCTTTGCCTACCTGGGGACCAAAATCGAAATCTCAGAAAAAATAAAGACCCCCCTCATACTAAGCCCAGAACCAGCTGACATCAGTTTGTATGGGGGAGTGTTTATTTTTTCTGAGATTTCGATTTTGGTCCCTTAGCGCAAGTTGTTCAGTTCGATGGCCTGAATAACCCCTTTAAATATGACTACACCTCTCTGTTACACCCAATATATACGTGATTTATGTATGTGAACTTAACACCGAGGTCTATTAATTTTTTCAACTAATAATGAGACTTTTCAATGGTTAATTTTATTGTCTTAGGACGCCCAGGTGTTGGTTGAAGGTATCAACCACCTAGTTAAGACGGACGCGCATGGTGTCTACTGGAGGCCCCTGATGCCTGGAGTTTACAATATATCGGCTCATGCGCCTGGGTAAGCAGACACTGGAACTAGTGAATTATATTAATAGGAAATACTTTGGAACAATGAGATTAATATTTACGTGCCCGCCACTTATCATACTCATTTGACGGCCGGCTTGGTCGAATGCTCAGATCGCTGGGTATTAGGCCAAGAGGTCCCGGGTTCGAATCCTGGTAGGGGCAAATTTTGTGATGAACACAAATATTTGTTCCCGAGTCATGGTTGTGTATTTGTTTATGTAGTATATTTGCAACAATATATACATAATTATTAAGATATTGTAAAAAATATGTCCGTCATCTAGTATCTATAACACAAGTGCTTATAGGCTACTTACTTGGGGCTAGATGCTAGGTATGAGTGTAAAAATATTTATTTATTTATTCATGTATGTATGTATTCCAGATACGAGCCAGCGTCCGTGACGGTGACAGTGCCCGAGCTCAAGTCGGAAGCCCCAATGGTCAACCTGACCCTCACGTGGCCAGTCGGTAAGTGGGCGCCGCTCGACGGCCGGTCGCAGGCCCAGGATATGCTGGTCAGCCTCTCGATGCTCGCTTTCAATCTGGTGGCGGTGGCTATTGTCGAGAACTAGCGGTGTGTAGTGTAGCTTGGTTTTAAGGGGTCTAAATGAAGTTCAAAATCGCTCGACGAACATGCTCGATGAGGCTCGGAGCAACCGCGAGCTTGCTAATCGAGCATTTCTATTCAATTTTTAAAAAATAAATATTGACTTCTGTTAATTTTGCCAACTTAGCAAACGTCCTTAAAGGGGTCCTTAGACGATCAAAATTGCTCGACGAACATGCTCGACGAGGCTCGTGGCAACGGCGAGCTTGCTTTTCGAGCATTTTGTCGTAATCGCCCTGCAGAATTCGAATTTTTAAACTGTCAAAATTGCTTGACATGCATTCAAAATGGGTCTATTCTATTTTTAAAAATATGGACTTCTGTCAATAATGACAATTTATCCAACGTATTTAAAGGGGTCCCTAGAGGGTCAATATTGTTCGACAAACATGCTTGATGAGGCTCGTAGCAATGTCAAGCATGCTGGTTAAGGATTTCGTCGTTGCCGCTCTGCAAAATTTTAGTTTTTCATCAAGCGTTGTCAATTAAACTAGATTGCTTGTCAAGCGGATCAAGCTTCGTTCTAAACGAACATAACTGCTTGACATGCATTCATCAAGCTTTTTGATAGTCTAGGGATATTATTAGTCTGCTCGACCTGATTCGGGACCGTTCGACTTCATTGGGGACTGTTCGGTCGTACTCGGAACCGCTCGGATTAACAATCAATCACAGTTATACCCAGACCTGTAAGCCTAGCTATACTCCAGCCATTATAGCGAGAGAAAAAATATAAACAATTGTGTTAAGTCAAAGATTGATTAGTTTTTTTCTCTTTGTAAACATTTTCTGTACATTTCATTAGTTTAAGGAAAACTTATATCGATTGACTTAGAACAACGTAAGTAAGCCTTTTTCACGACCACATACGGTTCAAAATGGTAAACGCAGGGGTATAACATGTGCTATTCCATTTTCACCCCAAATTAAAGGCGACTAAGGTGAACTTTCGGTTGTTTGGGCTTGGTACTCACTGTAAATAACAAAATGGTGATGGCTGTCTTTAGACTAAGATATTATTAATTATTACATATACTTGAAGATTCCTCAAAATGGCTCAATAAAAATATGTCTTAAAGATTTTAGGTATGTTGGTATTCGCATAGTTTCAATTTCAACTAGCTAAGAATAGTGTTGAAAAGAAAAGTGTTGTCATATTTCACTACTCGTGGATTGCTCAGTAGATTCATGTAGTGTATTTCACGTTCAGTAATATTTAGCATTAATATTCATGAATATTAGCGTTAAAGTAATTTTTTTCACAAAATATACAGCGTTATTTGTAACACACAAGCAAACTCGCAGGACTACATAGCATCGTTAACAAAATGTTTGTTTTACGAATTTCAACATAACTCAATACATTAAACAAAAATTATTTTTAAATTATTATTGTGCTGTCGCGACATTTGTAAATCTATATTTTGTTTATCTGCGATAATGCGCGTAGAGTTATGAACATTCTAGCGGTTATTTAATTAATATTTATTTTTGAATGAAAGTAATTTCTAACGAATTATCTAAAGTCGTAGAACATCATCATTAGATAATGATAGTGTGAGAGGTCTACCGGTCGCTCTCACACTTTGCTATTATTCTCAATGAGTGAGACGGGTAGACCAAAGCAATTTAAATCGGCCTTCATAATACGATGGCTGGCCCTACGAGATTGCTGTTACTTTACAACTAACGCATGTATATCACTGGCAGTAAAAGAAATGTTATTGACCAACTTTTCATTATCGTGTTATTGCGAATAAAACCAATTACTTATTATGTCAATAAGTTGAAGACTGAACTAAATTATTATTTATTTCTAGATTATTATATTTAAATTCAAAATTCTCAATTAAAATCTTAGGTTATATTATATTCTATTGAATGAAATTATGTCACAATTGTTTTTCAATATAGGCAGTAAGGTTTTATTATTAATAAGTATTTATGTAAATTTTACATTTATGACGTATCAACCATTATCTCACCTAAATTTGAATATTTGATGACCACATGACTTGAGTTTAATCTGTCTGTATATGGTTAACTTGTACCCAATTATAGAGACTATATTTTTTGTAATCTAATTTTATATTATGTATTTAAAGATTACTAGAGTTATTATATTATATATTTATCCACTCACTCGTTATACAGGTGTGCAAATCTATGGGACAGTTAATTAAATTTACTATATCTATTGTGAAATGGATGGCAAGACGAACAACGACTAACGGATATACACATACAACGAGAAATTGTCGGATTATAATATAAACAGACGTGATTTATGTATGATTACTGAAATTACTGGAACTGAAAAAATCAGTGCTAGTGATGCAATATTGCAGAGACAGTGGTCATGACGCCATGCAATATTGCCACCAGACCGGGGTCGAGCACAGGGGAGCCCCGCCGTTTTAGACGGCGGCCCAGACCACCGGGGGACTGATGTCCCCTGGGTTCATGCCCGGGCCATGAGCTACCGTTCGACGCCGGCAGCCCGCCATCAGTCGGATGACCCGGATGATGATGATACAATATTGCGTCACAGGCACGCCATGACGCCCGAACACTTTCTCAATTTTTTTTCTAGCTGTCCTTTTCGTTTGCACACTCTGTATAACACTTCAATACAATAATAAGTATAATTACTATTTAGGATTCGGTCCTAATTTCGGTGGGTTGTTTAACATTAATAACTTCATTTCAAAATCGATCTCATTATGTAAATACTTTTTTGTGATTAAAAAGGTTGTGCAACTAGCTCGTAATTAGTTAAATAAATTTAAAATCCAAGAATATAGAAAGTTCACTAAAGTATTGCGTGAGTATCTCATTTCTATCTAAAAATTATTAAGCAACTTTGAGGTATTTAATTTTACGAAAAAGACAATAAATTTAATTTTTCAGCAGTTACTTTTGTTGAGATAACACTTTATAGCTTTTGGGGGGGCAGTAAGTTTAAGCAAGTAGATGTCCATTAATTCATGTATTGTTGTGCAATTGCTTTCATAAATACGATGTTTCTGTATATATTGTGGTCTAGATTTACATATGTTTGTATGTCATTATTGTGACTAACTTTCTGCAATAATCAATCGATGCATGATATTTTTCAAATTATTCATTTGTATGTATGTACAAACAACAAACACGCCAGGTTTCTCGCAGACTGTCAAATGTTCACAAGCGGTTCTGCACTTTATTGCGTGAATGTTGAGGTTTAATATCGTTTGGGGAAATGGTACACTTTTGTACATTCTGACATGCTGTTCGCTCTACATTATTCCATGAATAGAATACTCATTCCTTCCGTTTTCAACTTTAATGCTCTTGACATATGGGTCAGAATCCTGGTAGGAGCAAATGCTTGTGATGAACACAGACATTTAAGTTCTCGAGTCTTGTTTTTATATGTATATTATAAAAATTGCTAAATAATTATTATGTATATGTAAAATTTGTCCGTCAACTAGTGTACTTACATAACACAAACGCTTATGCCACTTAGTTTACTAGATGATAGGTGTGAGTGTAGGAAATATTTATTATTAGTTTATTAATTATTGACGATATAAATATGTTGTCCAGTTTAACAAGTGGTACAGTTTCGCTTACTACCATAAAGGGAAATATAGTGACATAAACTTGCACTTTTTCTTTTCCGCTGCCACTTCTGTGTCACGTACAACGGAGTTTTTTTATATCATGTAAAAATTTATCTACATTAAATATAATTCACATACAGTTGTTTCAATTCTCGCCTTTTTTCAATTGAGAATGTTTCACCCAACTCTTTTGTTTCTGCCCTTTGTTCTGGGGAACGAGAATTTTCTTTTCTTTTTATTTATGTCCATTTATTTTTATTTAAATAAGCTCACACACATGTTGTGGTCGTAACATGGCAAAGCTTGTTTACCCACTTGACCCCTTGGGGATGGTAGGATGCCCGGTTTAGGTTGCATACCCGCTTAGAACTCCTTTAATTACACTTGTCAAAAGTAAATGAGCAACTTTAGTACCTTGTCAAAATAATCACTTGTACAATTAAAACAAGTTTTGCCATGTCACGACCGATGAATGTGACATTGCCTGTTGTGCTTTGTATTTTGCCCTGTCTTCAGTTTCCACTGTTCGACCACATTCCCTACCACACACACCTACACAGCAATATCAAATATGGTGGCGGACGCACGTAGTTTTGTAGTAAGTATGTTGAAATCTATTTAGATGTACATTTATTTTCATAATAATTATTCTTATTCTGTCCTCTAATAGTGGTATAACTTTCGTAACATAGTACTAATAATAACACAAAGTTATAAAAATAGATGCCTGTATACTAAATTTCTAATCTTTTGTTTGGAAATATTTTTTTGTTTAGTTATTATTTCACTTTAAATCTTAATTGGATTATAATTAAAACTAACAATAGACTTGTGCGCCCTATTACACTGTTACACTGGACCTGCCTTAAGATGGCGAAATGTGGGTGTTTATACACCTCTGCCAAACCCTTTGGATGCGTGATTTATCTATATTGTAAAGAGAGCCAATTAAATAAAGAGTCACAGAAAAGTATGACAGTAAAAAATAGTTTTGGACACAGATTCGAGTCGAGCAAGGCTCGAGTCTAGAGTCGAGTTCAACAACACGTAAAACAAGCGATTAAAAGATGACAGTCAGTTTTTGACAGTTCTTCCATACGGTAAAATGTCAAAATCCGAAGTTTAATTTCGCCTGTTTAATTGTTGCTGAACTCCAGCCTTAGTAATCTTTTTGGACAAAACCAAAGGCATGGTGACGATGATTAACAAAAGGCAAGAATAACTCCTCTAACTCTTCTTCAATACATAAATACACCACACCACCCCACACGACACTAATGAAGGGCGAACGCTTCAGAGCATGACAGGAGGGCGCGTCACGACATCGACGGTATTTCAGCCGAGGACTTCGTCCACCACAACTACCAGACCATGGAGAGGTTCCTCCAGGGCCTGAGCCAGGAGTGTGCAGATCTGATAAAGCTGACCAGCATCGGCCAGTCGGTGGAGGGCAGGCAGCTGTACGTGCTGGAGGTGACGAGGGACCCTGGCGCGCATTTGCCTGGTGAGTTCTTTTTTAATGCTAGACAGGGAAGCTCTTGCCCTTCATCTCACCTGATGGTAAGTGACGATAAGGTCCGAAGATGGAATCGAGCTTCACCTGGAACCCTTAACCACAGAGGGGCTGACTATCTCATCACAATTGACAACATTTCAAAAATGACAACTTCCCAAAATAAAAATCCCGTTTCTTTATTTTCCAATCCTGACTTCGAAAATATTTTTATTAATTTTTTTTATTACTTAATTACAGAGAAAAAAAATAAAATGTAAAAATCATGCGATGACGTCACAGTCGGGGATGTATGAATTAAAACGTTTGCCTTCCTAGATGGAAGAATAAAAAAGTTATCATAGACATGATGACAGACGTCAGCCATAAATCAAATCCAATGATATTAATTGTCATCGTCGAAATTAACAATATTAGAGTAGCAATAAATTGAAATCCTTCATAAGCTTTAATTTAAAACGTATTTGACTTTAAAATTAATTTCAAACATTTTAGATAAAATGTTTTTATATTCGACACCGGAAACGCCAGTTCGTCAATTTTGACAAGTGATATTTTTATTTTTGGAGTTTTTCATTTTCGGTTTAATTTCATATAACATCATAATAAAGGTATGTTGAAAAAATGAAATGTTGTCAATTGTGAACACAATATTGCTGTTAACATTATTATTAGGGCAACAGATTTTGATAAGAGTCTTATTGCCTATCTATCCTAGCCGTGTGGTGACGGCAGAGCAGAATACAATATTGTCTCCACCCCTATCTCTTCCGTGGGTGTCGTACAAGGCGACTAAGGATAAAATTCAGTGATGAGGAATGGGAAGCAGCGTTACTCTTATAAACTCTTATAAACCTATATGGGAATGGGTTTTGCAATAACAAAAAAAAACTGAATTCTGACGATTGACTGTACATTTAATAAAAAATCTGTGAATGTCGATTGTCATCACTCAAAAAGTTGGGAAAGGTCTCCTAAGATCATTTTCGCGTGGTAACAAGGGATATGGTAGCTGCCCTTAATGCCCCACTCAACTTTCCACCCTGTATAGCACTACTGATATTGGTACTACAGCTTTGGTGCCATATTAACAAATGCTAAGGCCGACGTGTTCTGTCAGAATACAGCACTTTTTTTTATTGGCCGGCACTTTTGTTTATGGACCAAAAATGTCTCTATGAAACGTGGAGGATGTCCTTTGTCTTAAAAATAATAATTTAACTTAAGTAAAGTATATACCTTAAAACAACGTGGTATAGGTTTCAAAATTAGTCATCATGCCTATTGTTCTCGCAGGCAAACCGGAATTCAAGTACGTGGCCAACATGCACGGCAACGAAGTGGTGGGCAGGGAGCTACTACTCCAGTTGGCCAAGCATCTCTGCAAGCAGTACCGTAGCGGAGACCAGCGTATACAGCGTCTGCTCAACACGACGAGAGTCCACTTGATGCCCAGCATGAACCCCGACGGGTACGAGAGGTCGAAGGAAGGTGAGGCGTTCTTGAGTTCTGAAATGTACACTCATCAACTTTATCTGAGGATGTTTTTTTGACTTTTCTTTATGTTGCATCTTGTATAGTGTGGTGACGGCATAGTCGAATACAATTGTCACCGCCCCAAATCTCTCCCGTGGGTAAAAAAACAGTGATGAGGAATGGGCGGCGGCGTTCCTCTTATTCCACCTACCAATGTACTGCGACTTTTGTGCCCGATAAATGGTAATAGGCTCGCAAGTTATTACATACATGGGACCTAACATAATTGGCGAAACGTGGGTGCTAATTCACCTCTGCTTACGCCTTCGGGGATATAGGCGTATTTATGTGTGTATGTTGTATAATGTAGTGGTATGGGCAGCCGCACGGATTGCGGAAGACGCGGGTTCATTCAATTCCCGCATGGAGACTATTATAATTTTTCAAACTTTTTCTAACCTATTTTTCTTTCTTATAATCTTTACAGGTGATTTTAGCAGTATGCAAGGAAGAGCCAACGCTCACAACGTCGACCTCAACAGAAACTTCCCGGACCAGTTTGGAGCCACCAAGGTAGGTACCGTTGGTAGATTATATACCAGTAAACAAAGAATATCTCAGATCGCAAGTATATGACACGTTTAAAATGATATCTGATGCGTCTTTTTTATTGCCCGAGGTGTTAAGATCTTAGTTTTATGTCGCTAGCCAGGAAGTGGGATTATTCGTACGTTTAGCGGGCGAAAAAGTCCACTTTATCGCATGATTGTCAAATACTTGCGATCTCATCACCAGCCCTTTAATGTCCCCACTGCTGGGGCACGGGCCTTCCCTATGGATGAAAGAATATAGGGAGATTGGGCCGTAAACCACCACGCTGGCCCAGTGCGGGTTGGTGGGTACTAACGACTGCAGATGCAACCGGGACCAACGGCTTAACGTGCCTTCCGAAGCACGGAGGAACTCGAGATAATAAATTTTTGGTCACCCATCCAATGACCGGCCTTAGCGAAATTGCTTAGTTTACGCAATCGCAGGCCACGCGCGCTGTGCCACTGCGCTAGCGAGCTCCTTATCCGTATTATCGCCCTTGGTATAAGTATATTCTACTAATTATTTCATGTATGTGTGTGCCGCCATATGTTGATGCTATACGTGCGTGTCTCCAGGACAACCTCACACCCGAGCCGGAGACCGTGGCCGTCATGAAATGGTCCCAGTCCGTTCCGTTCGCCTTATCCGCCAACCTCCATGGCGGCGCTTTGGTCGCCAACTACCCTTACGACGGCAACGCGGAGATGAGCAGCGGGCATGCGTACCTAACACCGGACCACCCGGTGTTCCTGCATCTGGCCCATGTCTACTCGGACGTGAGTATTTTGATTTTTATTCTAGACATGGAAGTTCTTCCCTTCATCTTGTGGTGTATCTAGGTTAAGGTTTTATTATGTTGTTACGTTGTAAATTGTGTCCCTACTTGCGGCCGTCATGGCACATTATTATTTGCTATTCGATAAATAAAAATTACCTTTAAAAATGAATAGAAAGAAGCTAGTTTTTCTCTTGAACATAATCACATAATATCTGTTGATTGAATTTCCATTTATCTTTGTAGTTGACGATTCGCAACGCCAATTCACATACAACATACTTGATAGATTAATTTCACATTTGCTGAGAGTAGAATTCCCTTTTGGATAAATGTTAACGACCTAATAAAAACAAATAAAGTATTCGTACATCAGGTTATGTTTACATCACACTGGAATTCTAGATCTGTCAGCTTCAAGCAAATATTTGTCAACTGTCAACAACAGCTAGCGACCTCTATTACTGACGCGGTACACTATTGGTCTATGACAATTATTTGTTTATTGATTTATTTATTGTATACAAAATCATTATTAAAAAGTATGCATTAAAATATCATGATTAAAATTGAGCAATTTATTCCAAAACAATTTATATAGATATTAGCTTAGATTTATTTAATTAAATTATAGATTAAAAATAAGTGAAATTCAGTAAAACGGAATCAGTACATTTTTTCATTATGAACCTACTTCTAGAAACGTCGAATCGCAGAAACCATATCATCTGTGGCCAGTCGATGTGGCCAGGGTAGGAACGCAATTTACCAATTAATTATTAAATAATATTAGGGTAATTATTCCGAAGTCGATTTAATTATCTTTTAATAAATGTCATAACTAAAATATAACATTACACTTAAATAAATAATACCCTTACAGTTAAATAAGTATGAATTGAACACTGGAAATTCCTTATTGTTTTAGTTAATGTCCAGCTTAGAATTTGACAAGTCTGAAATGTTTATTTTGGTTTTGAACGAAGGGTGGAAACGTCAAAAGTGACAGTTCTAGCTCGGAAATTTATTGTGTGTTTTGTTACACGAGTCGAGTTGCGTAATTCAGCGAAAGGAAAAATTGCCTCAAAAGAGGGTAAAGTGGCACTACTGTACACACTCCCACCCGACCGGACCTTCCAGAATCCAGCAAAGTCAGTGTGAGATTTCGACCTGCGCTCGCGCCTTGGAAGGCCACAAAAGGTGACGACAGCCCTGATGCGCTAAAGTGCAATAAGGCGCCTGATTGGTGCCGGCCGACGATCAGCCAGACCGCGTGCGCCGCCAACCCACTAACCTGAGGGGCCTCCGAGGGGATTCGTCTCGCCGCCAGGATATAGACCACGTGCTGTAGCCTGGACGCGAGACCCTCTCCCCCCGAGCCGCCTCCGTGGTGTATCCGGGCAGCGGTAGCGGCCAGCCTGGGTGAACGCCTGGCCTGACGGCAGGCGTAGACGGTTTTTTTTTAACCCTGTTTTTCTTGTAACCCTGTTTTTTAACCTTGGTTTTTAACCTATGGTTTTGTTTTAAAATGGTTTCACTATTGGCCTTCCTCTTGGTCAATATTTATCAAAGATCCTGAGCAGCGCTGCGCTTTCATTAGCTCCGGATCTGGGACTATTCGAGTCCCTGGCGCCCATCTTTATTTTAGTTTTTACACGGCCTACCCCACGGTTTTGTAACATTCTTTATCTGGAAGGACTTACGCAGAAATCTGGTTTTATCCCAACCACCCACCATAACTTTACCGCTGAGATATTAGCTGGCTTATTAGGAACTATGCGTACTTAAACTTAATTGAACTTTTACTATTATACCCTGAATTCAAAATTGTTATACAATAAAAAATATTATATAAGTTTCGGCAGCGTAAAAAATAAATAAATAAGTAAATGATATTATTAATAAATAAACCATTGTTGTATCATCACTGCATTTTCATTAAGAATACCCAGCCCTTATACAACAAATTCTTTTGTCCCTTTTATGGTACAAATTCTCTAACTGGTTAGGGAGATTGTGCCATGGAGGGGCAAAGGTTTTTAAATTGTAACAATGTACATTTTAGAAATTTTATCAAGTGTCACGGCAGTTCGAATCGAATGGCCGAACCCGAATGAAAATTTATCGGCTCTCCAGCGGGAACTCTTCACATCTCACCTGCCTGGCTAGCGTGAACACTGAAACACGATATGATATAGCCATTTATCGCTTTGAAGTGTCAAAACCCCATAGATTTTTGACATTTGTGTCAAAACCCCATAGATTTTTGACATTTCAAAGCGATAAATGGCTGTGTCATATATCGTATTTAGGTGGTCATGCTAGCCGGGCTGATGGTAAGTGAGGATAAGGGCCGAAGGTAGAATCGAGCTTTACTTGGAACCCTCAAACGCAGAGGAGCTGGCTATCTTGTCACAATTGTCGGAACACAATAATGCTGTTAACATTATTATTATGGTGACAGATTCTGATAAGATGGTGGTAGCTAGCCGGACTTAAATGAAGTCCTGCCACCAACCAAACCATGTTGCCGCCATACCAGCCCCCGTGGCACGGGACGTGGACAAAATCTCCCCGGGGAAATTAAAATATTTGTCGTGAAGAGAGATTGTGTCCACCGTGCTAGGCCTGCAGGCAAAGGGGTTATTTACCCAGCGTACAGATTCTACTGCTTCGAAGGGGCAAAGGTACCCGCTTTGGTCCTTCGACATAGTCTTCTTTAATATTTGGTAACACATTGTTTGTTCGCTCCACAGGCTCACCACAAAATGCACCTCGGTCAGCCGTGCAAGAATTTCCCTCGGGAGAAATTCACCGACGGTATCACCAATGGAGCCCAGTGGTCGGTATATTTCTTGAAAATTCTTAGAAACATTGCGTGTTTTAAATGTATGGCAATAATACATACCCCCGAATAAAGAAACGCTACTCGAATTTTGAGCACGCTTATAAAGTTAAGTAGACTGTACCTGTCAGAATTTGTATGGAAAAACGTCAATTTATACTTTACTTAAATGTTAAAGCAGGACTCGAAACGTTGAATAGCGTTTCTGTATTCGTTAATGTTGCAAGAACAACAATTTTGAGTTTTGTCGCTTTGATGCCCCGGCAGTGGCGACGTAAAAAGGGCTGATGATGATGATGATGATGACAACAAGTACGATTGAGATTTAAGCTTATAAACGCTATATACTTAATGTAATGCCGTGTGGTGACGGCAGAGTAGAATACAATTGTCACCACCCCAAATCTCTCACGTGGGTGTCGTACAAGGGACTAAGGATAAATTAGTGATGAGGAATGGGCAGCAGCGTTCCTCTTGTACCACCTAGCAATAGCAATGTACTGCGACTTTTGTGCCCGATAAATTGGAATAGGATCGTTTATGTATGTATGTATGTACATCATGTACAGGTACGTGCTAGCCGGCGGCATGCAGGACTGGAACTACCTGCACACCAGCGACATGGAGATCACCCTGGAGCTGGGCTGCTACAAGTTCCCGCCCGCCTCCGACCTGCCCACCTACTGGGAGGACAACCGGGAGGCGCTCATAGCTTACATTGAACAGGTCAGTGGCATCTGCCATTGGTTTAACCAGGAATAGGCATGATGACTAATTTGAAAAACTACACCATGTTTTTCTTACGTGTCTACTTTACCCAAAATAAATTATATTTTTGTAGAAACTTTCGATTTTGATAGAAAAAACATGTTTTGGTTAATGCAATTTAAAAGTTTCCGTTTCGTCTCTGTGTGTAATGATACCTTATATATGAATAACTGCCACACTCAGAGACGTCAATTAACTTTAATGAGTATTTAATGTCAAAAATTTTCATTCAAATCAAGACCATAGCACCCGGCAAGAATAGCGACTAGTTTTGAATTGTCATTTTTTGACGTTAAGAACTCACTATCGTTATTTGACGTCTCTGAGTGCGGCAGTTAACCACATTTTTGTTTCATCTCGCCCCACACCAGGTCCATCGTGGCATCCACGGGTTCGTCCACAGCCACATTGGCCATCCGCTGGGGAATGCCACCATCAGCGTGCAGGGGGTGCACCACTCGGTCACCACTGCCGCCACGGGTGACTACTGGCGGCTTTTACTGCCTGGCTCTTACAACGTGACCGCCAGTCGATACGGGTGAGAAGAGTTTTACCTACTGAATCAAATAAATAACAAATAAATAAATATTTTTACACTCACACCTATCATCTAGCCCAAAGTAAGTAGCCTAAGCACTTGTGTTATGGATACTAGATGACGGACATATTTTTAATATAATTATGTATATAAATGTTGAAAATATACTACATAAACATATACACAACCATGACTCGGAAACAAACATTTGTGGTCATCACAAAGTTTGCCCCTACCAGGATTCGAACCCGGGACCTCTTGGCCAATACCCCAGCAATCTGAACATTCGACCAAGGCGGGATGGCATTCCGCATTCGACCAATGGGTGGGACAAATTTTCAGACAGTATTTTAAATTACCAATTACATGGGATCTAATATAATTGGTGAAACTTGGGTGCTAGTTCACCTCTGCCTATCCCATCGGGGGTATAGGCGTGATTTATGTATGTATGTATGTATTTTAAATTAATCTTCATGGATACCGCCGCCACGGGCGACTACTGGCGGCTGGTACTGCCGGGCACTTACACGTGACCGCCAGTCGATAAGGGTGAGAAGAGTTGTACTGAATCAAATATAATTTGCCCCTTTTCGAAATTCTGCTTCGTAAGAATTTCGAAAAGAGACAAATTATATTTTAATAATAAAGACAAAGATTATGACAAATCATAGAGTAGCCAGATTAGACTAAAATTGAACATGGAAAAAAGAACCACTGAATATAATTGAATTTACTGAAGACTGAATATAGCCGATTGCTAAATTTTGTATTTTTATTTTTATAAAATAAATATCAATCACAAGTATAATCTGAGAACAAGGGATGTTTGTCGAATCTCCTTATCCTAAATTATTATTATAAATAATTATTTCAGTTATTCTTTGTGAGTGTCATCATACCTATTGGCACCACCCCCATCTCTCCCGCGGGTGTCGTACAAGGCGACTAAGGGTAAAAACAGCGATGAGGAATGGGCACCAGCGTTCCCCTTATACCACCTAGCAATAGTACTGCGACGTTTGTGCCCTATAAATAGCAATAGGCTCGCCACCTATTACATGGGCCACGGAACGTGGGTGTTGATTCACCTCTGCCTACCCCTCCGGGGATATAGGCGTGAGTTATGTATGTGTCGTGGCCAAATCGTAGAATTGATCACTTCATGATGTGGCCGACCATATCGTTGAAATGTCAACGTTTGATGATATGGCCATCCACGTTTGGCCATATCATTAATTTACTTAATATTTGGTATTTTTACGTCCCGCTCGTTTTTAGAGTGACTTACGTAAAATTCTAGTAATATGATGTCGTAACGAAGTTTCACTTCACTTTTATCTTCCGTTAAAACATTACTAATAGTCTATTTATTATAAGGTAATTGTCCACCGCCATGATGCATCACAAAAATAAATCGAAATAAGCGCCTCTTACGGTGGTTAATGTAACTATTTTACGATATGATCAATAATGTTTGGCCATATCATGAAATAGCCGTGCGTTTAGCTATTCATATCGTTAAACGTTTTTTATTCATTGATCTGGCCAGATCATTATCATGATATGGTCAGTTTTAGCTGGCCATTTCATGAAATGCAACCATTTCATGAAATGGTCGGCCACATCATGAAGTGATCAATTCTAAGATTTGGCTACGACATATGTATGTATGTTATTTATTTATATTATAATGTTCGTAGTTACGAGAGCGTCACCGAAGAGGTCACCGTCCCCGAAAACGGCTCAGTGAGTCTCAACTTCACGCTGATGGCCGACGATCCTCAGCACTGGTCCTCAGCCTACGACTTCCGGTAAGTTGTACCGTGTCCTCTCAGACATAAGAGCGATTGTTGTCTGGCTTTCGTCTTCGTTGGGAACAGACCTACTACGTAACGAAAAATTGTTCCTCATATTTTATACTATATCGACATGGAAATTATCTCCATTCTATTGTCAACCGTAAAGTACTGGACATAAATATGAAAATCGATTGGGGAAATTTTCGTTTTTATTAACTTGACGTGTTGATGTTTGTGTAATGAAAGATTATATTTTTTTGGGTATTCAGGGTAGCAATTAATGAGATTTTAAGTAGTTGATTTTATTGTACTTAATAGAATCTAATGTGTGCTCATATAGGCTGTAAAAATATATACATAATTAAATTTGGGCGAGTTCATTTTCGAATTTGACCCTAAAGAACTTAAGTTTTTTTTATTCATTTCTAGTTACATTCTGCAAAAGGGCTTGGTTGAAAACAGAATGGCATAATAAATAAGTCAACTTTCTCGACCAATCCTATCGCAGAAAATTAAAAAGTTATAATAGTCTATAATATTACTGAATATCTTGACGCACTATTAAACTTGCCTTCTTGTCTTAAATGAAATTGATTATATTAATTATTGTTTGTTTTGGGGATGTTTTGTTTGTGTTTATTTTTAATTATATATTTTTATTTCTGACCATTATATATTTTTGAGTATGTGTAATTTTATTTCTATAGCACTTGTTTTTATTTATTCTTCATTCAGTATTTTGTCTTCGGCTTATTATTAAACATAATTATGTTATATTTTATTATATAATTATATTAATGCCGCTTTTAAATAATTCGGAAAACCATAGTACTTGGTAATTTACTAATATAAGAGTATACTGCATAATAGTCCGCAGATATCTAATATATAAACTGATTAAATTACTCTAGTTATGGATATTGCACATTCCATTAATTTTTTATACTATTATCGTTAATGTCCGTAATCAGTTACTGAAACATTCCAATGACTATGGAAATGTCTATAAGGTAATAATGATACATATGTTTAGCCGGTCAATTTTGACTAAGACAGCTAGCTAGCTACATATTTTATTTTCAGTGTTTGTGAGATGTAACAGGTCTATTGTGACATTCAACTCACACAAAGCAAATTGTTGGCTATTTGAATAGAGTCGTGACTAGTTTACTAGAACAAGTTTCACCTAAAATATATTATTGTTAATCCCTTTTCCATATACATATTAGTAACTGTCAAAATGGGCCTATTATAATATCTCATAAACTATAAGTTTACATTTATGTTTATATATCGACTATCAGCCCTGTTACAAAATATTCAATTAGTGGTAAATATCAAGGTGGTGGGTTGTTATAGGCTAGACTTAAACTGTTTGTACGCATAACTGCATCGCAATAAAAACGCTATGCACTAGCTTCACCGTGTTGTCTTTTGCACTAACTGTGGCGCGAGCACTTAGTCAAATATTGAATAGGATTGGGCACGTCCTCTTCTATAGTTTATTCCTTGTGGTCAATAAAAAGTACCTACCCCTCTTGACAAGGCTAAATAGAATACAAATGTATGAAACTGATGTATTACAGATAAAACAACATGGCGACCGTTGTGTCAAATGAAAGAGAAGTAGTTATAATTTATATTATTTTGTATTCTATTCTATTCGTTCGAGTATATTGGCCACTTGCCTAGAGAGGCACGTTTATGTGGAATTTAACTGACAGGCATTTTATAATTTTCTTCTATAATATTCATTATTTGACTTGGTTATACTAATGCAAACATACCCATCACAGATACAAGGAACTCTATCAAGAATACGTTGAGAGTAGCCACTACGAAGACAGTTTTGTTTGAGGTTAATCGTTTATTCTTTTAGAGTAGATATTTACATTTAGTTTAGCTGTTTCGGTTTATGTGATTGGCGAGTTGTGGGATTGTATCTGGTCCACTTGCAATGGCATAACTCGTCGACAATGATGGGGTTTCTCTACATCCTATTTGCATCCCGTTCTGCAAGTGACGCGTATAGCTCTGACATGTTAAGTATCTACTTTGGTATTGAATACGTCGTAGTCAGCGCTTCTTTGTCGGATCGGGGCGTGGGTGGGTTGTGGAGCCCAGCATTATAGACATATGGACACACCGCTGTTCGATGCCTAGCGGCTTGACGTAATCGCACAAGATATGAATAAACCAATTTCGATTTGATTTCTATGGGTATCTTGTAAACCAGGAGACTTTTTGGTCACTGCAAAACATTTTGGAATTCGTTCAGTCAGACCATCAAACTGAACAAATTTCACCATGGGAGCAACTCCAAATTCTAAAACCTTCTAATGTATGAAACAGCTGTTGTTTTTTTTTCGTGAATTTTTAGTTGCTCCTATAGTGAAATTCGTTCAGTTTGATGGTCTGAACGAATTCCAAAAATGTTTGCAGTGACCAAAAAGTCTCCTGGTATACCGGGTGACTTTTTATTTCGTCAGGATAATGAAATGGTATACTTTATTAATGACGGTATCCTTATTTAGTTTCATAATGTCAATTATTCCTTTTGATATGCTAGCTGACCCTGCAATAGGTTGTTTTGCTCTCACCTAACGGTATCAAAAATAGCCTACGACGGCGACCTATATTCTCAGACCCACCAAATATACACACACAAAAATCATAAATTTTTTCCAAACTGTTTTGGAAGAGTTCGATAAAAAACACATCGATTATGTTTTCTGCAGTTAATACAGCACGGAACAGCTTAATTATCGATTTTTTTCCTTTCAACATTTTCTACTTCATTGAAATTTGTCGTATGATTTTATTCGCGATTTCAAGTCACCCGGTATGTACATGTTGGTCAGTAGAAAATGAGCATAGAAAATTCGAGGTTAATTAGAAATAATTATCTTTCATGCTAGCGTTTATATATGGGAACGAAAAATGATGGTAAGTTGTTTGAAAAATATTTCTTATTCCCCTTTGTGGTATGCTGTTGTCTGTGGTCTATCCTTTACTATTCGGGTGTCCCTAGGTGCTTATTAATATAAGCCGAGAAATCTACGCTAGTAAAATTTTACGAAAATAGTAAGTCAGACCACCAGGCAAACCCAGACCACTATTGCAGACTTAATATGATAATAGACTTAATATGAGAGGAAGACCGAAGAACCATTCGGTGGATTGTACGAAAGATGATGTGAGGAATAAGGAAGCTCATGCTGAGCTCGCGTCTGATAGAAAAGAATGGAAGACTTGTTGTGTCGACCCCAAGAGTGGGTCAAGGGCAGGGGCAATAGAACATATACGTTTCTGTTAATGGCCAGTGTGGTTGGTTTCATCACCAACCCTTTAATGAACCCGCTACTGAGGCACATACCTGAAGAATATATTTATTACTACTACCCCCAGCCATCATCACCAGCCCTTGTACATCCCCACTGCTGGAGCACAAGCCTTCCCTATGTATGGAAGAATATAGGGAGAGTGGGCTAACTCACCACACTGGCCCACGGATTGGTGGATCAACTCGAGATAATATATTTTATGTCACACCTGACGATAAAGTGGACTTTTCGTGGAATCCCACTTTTTGGTCAGGGGTTGACATAGATCTTACCTCAGGCGATAAAAAAGAAATATATAACCAACTAAGTATAGAAGGTTATATATTTCTTTTTTTATCGCCACCTAATGACCAGTACATGACCAGCCTTAGCGGACATTGCTTAGCTTGCGCGATCGCAGGCCGAGCGAGCTAAGCCCCCGCGCTATCGTAACCCTCCTCAAACAGGGTGCTGGACAACATAATGAACACCCGCTACCACGACCGGCTGGAGCTGTACTCGGCTCTCTCTGAGCTTGAGAACAAGCACCCTGACATCGCGGAGTTCAGAGCTGGGGATGCGCTCGCCACCTCCATCTTCCACGAGCTGAAGTTGACTGATCAGGTATCTATTGTTGTGCTTATTAACTAACATACAGTCCCTCTAGACCAGTGGCATAGTCGTCGTAGTCTAGCCTAACGAATAGAATACAAATTTATGAAACTGACTTATTACAGAAAATACAACATGGCGACCGTAGTGTCAAATGTAAGTGAAGGTGTCAAAAAATGGCATTCGTATTCTATTCGTTCGAATATAATGGCCACCTTTCCAGATCCCCCTGATAAGATATCTCAAAGAAAAATAGGTTCGTTTTTTTGGTCCTGGTGCGGGAAACGAATCCTCGTCCTCCGTTATCCGGGCGGCTGGCTATACAATAATTTTTCGAAAACGTTTTGACCTCTATTTGAATCTCACCTCCAACATTTGTATATAGTTGAATATAGTTTAATCATGCAGAATGATTACAGTTGTACTAATATTATCCACTAAGTTCAAATGCAGAAGCAGCAAAAAAAACATTTCCCCCACTTCCAGGTCGGCTCACCCGAAGAAACCAAGTTCCATATAGCCCTAATGGGCAGCTTCTACGGCTCCCACCCTCTAGGGGAGGAGATGCTGCTGAATTTCGCGCGCCACATCTCCACAGCGTACACCATAGGCGAACCCATTCACAAGAAACTCCTAGAGACCACCGTCTTGCACTTCATACCGAACATAGATCCGTTGCGAGAGAAAGTCATCAAACAGCTGGATGGTAGCAACCGTTGTGACGTGGTGCCTCTTGAAGAGGAGTTTGGGGACAGCTTATACAGCTTCATAACGAAGACAGGTGTCAATCCAATGTCGAACTACACGAGAGAAAGGTCCTTTATCAATTTGATAGAGAGTGAGAAGTATGATTTGGTTCTGGAGCTAGCGTCCGGTACAGAGGACGTCACATACCCGGAACTCTCGAAGAACATATACGAGCAGTTCGCCCGGAGGTACCAGGACAACAGAACACCCAGCGACCGGTTTGAGTGTAAGAACGCCAAGAGCAGCGAGGTCCACGGCAAGCTTATAGACGTGTTGGCGGAGAGGTATGATACGCCTGTCATATCGGTTGGGTTGAGCTGCTGCAAGATGCCCTCGGAGGCCGAGATCGCGTGGGTCTGGAGGTACAACCTGAGGGGGATCATGCAGTTCGTCGAATTGGCGAAGACTGGTGAGAACTGAACCTTTGTTTTTACTTGTACATCGTTAGGCCTTTGACACACAAACACACGTATATCCGCGTAGAGCTAGCCAGAGGGTGCTACACTACACTACTTTTCAGCATCATCATCAGCCCATTTTTATTTTTATTTCAATGGAAGAATAAATAATGGGCCATAACCCACCACGCTGGTCCAGTGCGGATTGGTGCATAATATGCAGCCAGTGGTATCATGCCGTGTGGTGATGGCAGAGCAAAATACGATTATTGTCGCCACCCCATCTCTCCCGCGAGTGTCGTACAAGGCGACTAAGGACAGCGATGAGTAAAGGCAGCAGCATTCCCTTTATACCACCTAGCAATACATTCATACATAAGTCACGCCTATATCCTCTAAGGGGTAGGCAGAGGTGAACTAGCATCCACGTTTCGCCAATTATGTTAGGTCCCATGTAATAGGTGGCGAGCCTATTGCTATTTATCGGGCACAAAAGTCGCAGTACTATTGCTAGGTGATATAAGAGGAACGCTGCTGCCCATTCCTCATGGCTGATTTATCCTTAGTCGCCTTGTACGACACCCACGGGAGAGATTTGGGGTGGTGACAATTGTATTCTACTCTGCCGTCACCACACTGCTACCTGCTGCACCTAGCAATATACTGCGATTGTTGTGTGCTCGATATATGGCAAGGCTCGTCACCATTACATGGGTCCTAACTCGATTGGCGTAAAGTGGGTGCTTATTCACCTCTGCCTACCCCTTCGGGGATATAGGCGTGATATAAATATGTATGTATGTACTTTCTGGTTGCAGGCGTGTCTGGGTACATAAAGAACGAGCAGGGCGCCCCTATGCGGCAGGCGGTAGTGGAGGTAGAAGGCGCGGCAAAATACCGCGTCTCGCCCAACCTCGGCCACTACCGCGCGCTGCTGCCGCCAGGCGACTACCGCGCGGTAGTCCGCTGTCACAACTACCGCGACCAGGTACGACCACTGCTAGAAAGAAAATCAAGAAAGTAGAAACACGTATACAGGCCGTCCCACGCCATTCTACCTACATATTTAGTACTCAGTTTGGTTGGTGGTAGGACTTTGTACAAGTCTGGCTAGCTACCACCATTTTATCAAAGTCTGTTGCCTTAATAGTAATGTTTACAGCATTATTGTGTTCCGACAATAGGGAATCGGGCAAATTTTCAGAAAGTATTTTAAAAGTAATCTTCATGGATACAGGTACTTAAATTAATGTTTTAATATGTTTTGTTTAAAAATGCCACCAAAACGCCACGTTTGAATCTGACAGCGCATGACGTCATTTGTGGTCATAACATTGGGAAAACTAATAGGTAGTATACCCGTTTCATTCATGATTGCCCACAAATGACGTCACAAACTGTGAACTCATTAGTGTTTCAGCACAGATTAAAAATATTGTAAATAACAAAAATGTATTTCTTCATTAAAAAATATTTAAATGAATTATATTGAATTATTATTCGATAAATAATCGTAAAGCAGTATATTTCTTTTATCTAAGTACACTTTAGATTTATTAATCCAATATTAATCAAATATTTGTGATAAGATATTAGCCAGCCCTTCTGTGATGAAACTCGATTCCATCTTCGGCCCGTATCGTCACTTACCATCAGGTGAGATGAAGGCCGAGAGGTTCATGCATGAAAAAATACATACATATTTATATTTGTCATCACACAGACGCTGACCTGGCGTATAGTGGACAACGTGATGAAGCAAAAGGACATAGTGTTACAGCGTCTCAACTCGGACCACGAGAGTCTACCAGGCGGCCAGTACTCCGAGCTCCAAGTGGACGATGACCCTAACACGATCTACGTCACAGGTTACACTTAACGAATCGACGTACATTATACGTAGATATGCAACATGCTGCAGTACTAAACATACGAACTACGTATACGAACTATGCACACGTAGCTACGTTCATGTGCTAAGTTCACGTAACTACGTTCATGTGCTACGTAGTAGTGGGCAAAAAAGCAAAGCAATAAGTATAATCGTGCTTTTCAAAACATACTAAAACATTTAACTTTTTGTAATCTTCTTTTTTATTTGTTTCCAATTTTGTTTTGTTTCCAAATCACCCATATCTTTATCAGGGTCATCTATCGGAATTTTTGAAAACGCCATTTTGCTGCTATTAAGAGTTATAACTTAATTGTATTATCGTGTACAGATAGATAAAGCCGTGTGGTGACGGCAGAGTAGAATACAATTGTCACCACCCCAAATCTCTCCCGTGGGTGTCGTACAAGGCGACTAAGGATTAATCAGTGATGAGGATTGGGCAGCAGCGTTCCTCTTACACCACCTAGCTATATACCTACTGCGACTTTGTGCCCGATAAATGGCAATAGGCTCGCCACCTATTATATGGGACCTAACATAACTGGCGAAACGTGGGTGCTAGTTCACCTCTGCCTACCCCTTCGGGGATATAGGCGTGATTTATGTATGTATGTATGTAGATAGATACTTGTGTGCCCGATAAATGGCAATAGGCTCGCCATGGGACCTAATTGGCGAAACGTGGGTGCTAGTTCACACCCCTTTGGGGATAGGCGTGATTTTTGTAATATGTATGTAGTAGTATAGATGTCGCTCTTCGATTAAATTTCTGTTTTATAAGGCTATTCTTTCTACCAAAATAAATAGGTCTATCCGGAACATCTATCCGATATAGGTATTTAACTTTACTGCAAAAAAATTCGAACTTTTTCTGCCTGCCCGTATTCTTTTTTAAAATACCCATTGATTTATTATGTTCCATCTCAGGCTTAGCCCTGGACCGAGACAGCGAGCCTTTGAAAGGTGCCAACCTCTCCGTGTACCCGCTGCTCAACCCGAAGCTCAGCATCGGGTCCAACTCGAGCGACGACGCTGGCCGGTTCGTAGTGGCCGTGCCCGTCACGTACATGGGCAAGAAGGTCGCCATGACGGCCGCCATGGCCGGCTACATCGCCATAGAGCGCCACGTGCCGGTAAGTGGGTTTGTACCAGCGTTGCCAGACGTCCGGGTTTTAGCGTCTCGCAGACAGACAGAGGAGCTCGCTAGCGCAGTGGCACAGCGCGCTCGGCCTGCGATTGCGTAAACTGGGGGCCTAGACAAAGTAACACACCGACAAAGATAACGAAGTTCGATAAAGCAAAATGTATGGGATTTGAGGTAAGGCGTCGTTAAATCACGTGACCAAAATCGTCTTTGTAAGTTCCTTGTTATGTTGGTAGCGCAAGCCAAGACGCTTTAGAGACCAAAGTAATATGGACGATCGTGACGAATTTCGACACGTTATCGTTATGAAACGATTGCCACTTGGCTACGGGCCCTGAGCAGTGTTCGCTAAGGCCGGTCATTGGATGGTTGACCAAAAATGTATTATTTCGAGTTCCTGCGTGCTTCGGAAGGCACGTTAAGCCGTTGGTCCCGGCTGCATCTGCAGTCGTTAGTACCCACCAACCCGCACTGGGCCAGCGTGGTGGGTTATGGCCCATTCTCCCTATATTCTTCCATCCATAGGGAAGGCCCGTGCCCCCGCCAGTGGGGACATTAAAGGGCTGGTGATGATGAGACAGACGCGGTCAGCGGTGGCGGGCAGTTGTAACGTAGGTAACATAAGGCTTTAAGCCTCACTCAAATAGCAGCGGTGGTGGTGACGAACCCGAACAAACGCTGACCGCGCTGGTTTGAATAATACATACATACATACATAAATCACGGCTATATCCCCGAAGGGGTAGGCAGAGGTGAACTAGCACACAACATTTCGCCAATTATGTAAGGCCCCATGTAATAGGTGGCGAGCCTATTGCCATGTATCGGGCACAAAAGTGTCGCAGTACATTGCTAGGTGGTATAAGAGGAACGCTGCTGCCCATTCCTCATCGCTGATTTATTCGGAATCCTTTTGAATAATGTCTTTTTGTTATCTACGTTACAACTGCCCGCCACCGCTGACCGCGTCTGTCTGTGAGTATGCTTTTGGTGGGACTTCGCGATTTTTTTTGAAAATCAAATGTCCCGCTTTTCGGGGATAACTCGGCCGTGCGCGCAGTATAGTCAACTACCTAATCTACTGATAGAGTAAATTTGATCAAAAATGTCATATATTTATTTATTTTCTATAGCAATTTTTGCTATCTATGTATACCCAAAGAGGGTTGGTGTCAGGCAGGCGGCCGGCTGTAAAACCTAAGCCAAAACCTTGAGCAGTATGGATTGGAATGTTGTCATTCTAATCACTCTCTCCGTTCATGGGTCTCTCGACATGGTCCGTTCCGTCTCTTTTCTATACATTCATTCATCAGTAGCACCTTTACGGTGTGATGGATGATATGAATCAAAAGGGAGTGGATGGCTTAATGACGTCTGACATATGAATGGAAGAGGAAACATACTGCGCCGACCCCAGATAGACTGGGAACAGGGCAGGAAGAAGAAGATTTTTGCTATCTATTGTTACGTAACCGTAACTTAAAATTCAAACAATACGAGAAATATTCAAAAAAGAGGTCAGAAAATCACGAAACTAGTGTGACGCACTTTATGTATGACCCCTTAGGTTTACTTGACACAGAGTATGTAATTTTTGAGCAGGTGCATGTGGTACAAAAGTGAATATTTCTTACACTCACGGCGCCATTTTGTTTTGCAGCTGAACGGCAAAGACAATGTGACGCCCAATGTGCTCTTCAAGCTGGAGAAGGATGACCTGGTGCTCGGTATGCCGAGGCTGGTGTTCCTCATGCTGGCAGGTCAGGGTGCCGGCTGTCTAACCATTGTTTTTGTTTAACATTATACAGGGTGGAAAGTTGAGATGGGACATTAAGGGCAGCTACCAGTCCCTTGTTGCCACGCGAAAATGGTCTTAGGAGACCTTTCCCAACCTTTTAAGTGATGAGTTAATCGACACTCACAGATTTTTCATAAAATGTACAGACAGCGAGAAAATGTCTGAATTGTTTTTGATGCCAATCCATCCCACTTCCATAAACGAATAAAACACTTTGAGACCAACTGAGATTAGAATACTAGAACACGAGAGAAAACTTACATTTGTATTCTATTCGAATAGCATAGAAACAAAAGTATGCAACTGACGTGTTTGTTTTCTCTGTAATACGTCAGTTTCATACATTTCGTATTCTATGCGCTCGATAAACTGGCCACTGGTAGCTGTACCTACCTACTACCTACGGCAGATGTTTTCCAAAGTATTCAGAAAATTTCTTTTTCTTTTTTTATAAAAATGAATAATGTTTGGTGGCCAGGCGTGGTGGGCGTGGCGGTGGTGAGCCTGGCCGCGTGGTGCACCAGTGCCAGGCGGGCCGCGCAGAGGGACTACCTGTTCACGCAGCTGCCCTCGGAAGACAAGCGGCCTCTATGCGAGGACTCCAACTATGGTAACTTGATAAATAACTACTATTTTTATTATTATTATTTTTAATTCTCCCTGTATTTTAGGGAAGTCAAAGGGTCTACCTCATTCAGCCATGTCTTTAGTACATTTTCAATCTATATTCACATGAATGAGTGAGTGAAATGCCGTGTGGTGACGGCAGAGCAGAATACAATTGTCACCACCCCCATCTCTCCCGTGGGTGTCGTACAAGGCGACTAAGGGTAAACACAGCAATGAGTAATGGGCATCAGCATTTCTCTCATACCACCTAGCAATATAAATTTGTACTGCGATTTATGTGCCCGATATATGGCAATAGGCTCGCCACCTGTTACATGCGACCGAACATAATTGGCGAAAAGTGGGTGTTAATTCACCTCTGCCTACCCCTTCGGGGTTATAGGCGTGATTTATGTATGTATGAGTGAGTGAAATGAATTTTGACATTAAAATATGAGTGTAACACATTTTAACGCATTTAGGGAGTGCTTGGCGTGAATTAAATGGTGGTAACAGAGTTCAGGATGGTGACTGATGAGGTGGACAAAACCACTTTTTATAGTGGTTTTCATCAATTATTATTTTTATTAATCTTCCATGCGTGATCAAATTCCAGTGGGGTAACCACGGGACCACGGAGGTGGTAAAAAATAAAATGTGTACATATTGTGTTGTATTCTTAACAGGGTTACAAATTATCAAGATAAATATGCCTTTTAATAATTATCAAACAGATATAGGCCTAGAAAATTTTTAACTGATATTAATATCAACATTTACGTTAGAAGCAAGTAGTTTGAAATTAAAAAAACCAACTTCAATTCCTTTGTTTCGGCCACCCGCAAAACAAACATGAATGAAGAAAATAATGAATAAGTAACAGTTCAGATACGAAAAGTCAACGACGCGGGGAATCCCCGCTATTGACGTCAAGGGGCCCGTTCCGATACACGGAACGGAGTCGTTGAATGCGACAAACAATAAGTGGCAAATATTTTCGATTATACTTATCACGATAATTATCAACGTATAGTGCCGTGTGGTGACGGCAGAGTAGAATACAATTGTCACCACCCCAAATCTCTCCCGTGGGTGTCTTACAAGGCGACTAAGGATAAATCAGCGATGAGGAATGGGCAGCAGCGTTCCCCTTATACCATCTAGCAATAGAACTGCAACTTTTGTGCCCGATAAATGGCAATAGGCTCGCCACCTATTACATGGGACCTAACATAATTGGCGAAACGTGGGTGCTAGTTCACCTCTGCCTACCCTTTCGGGGATATAGGCGTGATTTATGTATGTATGTTTATCTTGATAATATTAGTGATAATTATCACTTCCAACCCTGATACTTATCGTGTCCATATTGTTCCAGAAATAATCCGAAAACCATACTACGATGACGAAGAGATACCGCCCTCTGATACGGATTCAGAGGACGAAATAGTCCTGCTTCGCTCCGAAAGAGACTGGAAGTCTGCCGAGAAAGAATAGAGCGTGCCGCCAATTTGGACCTTGCGTTCTTGCTGATAAAGATCAGAATGGTTAGCGTGTCCGTAGTGTTAGGCTGCAAGATAAAGTTATATTAAGGTTAACTAGTGTCGAAGTGAATTCTGGAGCGTGCAGAGTTATTTTCAGTGATCTGGGGGCTGATTCTCGCCATATACGAAACAGTATACAAATATAAAGTGTATACCTACTAAGATCACTGTTCATATTACAGATATATGCCAGCAACCTCACATAATTGTCACATTCGAGTACTTTAGATCTCTGAGACTCAAAATTATGTTGTTTTTTAATTCGCCTATTTGGTAAACAATCATTAATTGTGTCCCTTTTTGGAAAATAATTTTCCACCCACAGTAATAAAAAAAAATCTTAACCATATTACTTTCACTTACTAAAAAATTATTACAATATTACAAAGAGATGACGATGATGCGGGAATCGAACCCGCGTCCGCGATCCCAAACATGTCTAAAGAAAGCCAGAAAATTGTCTGATTTTATTTTCTTTGTAATGTTTTTTCTAACATTCATAAAATGATATTGAAATAATAATCGAATTTATAATTGTAACAATATTGTTTACCAAATACAGCACCTGAGACAAACAGACTGTACGTATTAAGCAGTATTAGATAGCAACATCTCCATAGAAATATACTTAAATTGACGAAAAAAAATGTTATTGGCCTACAAAATGAGACTGTTTGCTTAAACCGCGTTAAGATAAGAATATATTAGTTAATGCTTAATATCTGTATATAGGTTATATGTTTAGTAGTGCAAGTTAACACTTAAACCAACTGAAAACGGCTTACATAATACGGGTTCAGATAAAATATACCTTATAACTGACCTGTGAACCTGTTTTTAAATACTTATGAAAACAAAAGAAAACAAGAAAAACTAAACAATCTTTTTTCGAATTACAAAAGAAATTGCTTTTGCATCGCGTAAAAAAATAAAATCATTTTATTAAACTGGCGATAAATATCAGTGGTAACTGGTAACTATAAATTATATTGATGTAAATTTATTGAAAATGTTTTTTTTGTCTAACGTGGTTTAAGCATATGCAACAAAACATTCCTGTGTTTTTTTAATAAGTATTTATTGTTATTTATGAATAAATGAAAGGGATAATTATTAGTTATAAATTCTCCATTCGAATTCAAATGTTATATTTTTTGTATAGTATTTATTAAACAAATTATTGCTATTTACACCTAACAAGTAGAATTTATTCTATGGAATCTCTTATTTTTGACGTCTTGTATTAGTTTAAAAAAATTATCAATAAAATATAGATGTATCTTTTTCTATGAGTATGTACTGGTGCTGTTTTTAATGCTTTACAAGTTTTTAGAAAATTTATTAGACTGTTGTGATAATGCCGTATTGTATTTGTAACTGATATTATTTTTTGAATATAGATTATTATGAACTATTTTGATTTTCTTTCGATTTTATAAAAAGATTTTTACGTTGGATAAGGTTAACTCTTTAACATCAATCAAATGCTGCTATATATTTCATAAGCACATTTTTATTAGTGCCGAGAGGAGAGGATATTATTAAGGCACTCTAAAAAAATATACTTTAAAATTATTAAAATAAAGTGCATACATGCTTGAGCGTTAAACATGCTTGAACCTGACTTCCCATGCTGGCCTGGGATGGAAAAAATAATGTAGAATGTGCCAGCCCCGACTTATCCCATGGGTGTCGCAAAAGTCGACGATTGCCCGGTGTAGACCAATAAGCACCTTGGGGCACCCGAATGGTGGAGGCCAGACCACCAACAACAGCTTACCCAAAGAGGGCTGGTGTCAGGCAGGCGGCCGGCTGTAAAAACTAAGCCAAAACCTTGAAGCAGTATAGATTGGAATGTTGTCATTTCAATCACTCTCTCCGTTCATCGATCTCTCGACATGGTACTTTCCGTCTCTTTTCTATACATTCATTCATCACTAACACCTTTACGGTGTGATTGATGATATGAATCAAAAGGGAGTGGATGGCTTGATGGCGTCTGACCGATATGAATAGAAGAGGAAACATACTACGCCGACCTCAGATAGGTTGGGAACAGGGCAGGAAGAAGATGCTTGAACCTGACAAAAATATCACTATAGTTGACGAACTTTCGCGGCATACCCAGAACAGTTTACTCGCGAAGTCGCACGCAAGTTCGAGCATACGTAATCCGAAAAGAAAGTGCCCGTGACCGCGCGAGGATCATTCCTCCCTGTGTGCGCTGACACTAAGTATATAGTATTTTTATACCTACCTAATTAGCGACCGTTACCTACTAAAGTACTACAAGGCCAGAACCTTGCATGGGCCCCGCAAGCGTAGCGTTGTCACCACTATCTGCTTTAGGGGAGAAAGGTGTGATTTTGGTATGTATTTTAAGTTGTACTAATGCCATAATCAAAATAATAGATGAGAAAACGTAATATTGTTCTCTATGGAGTAAGCCTAATTGGACGGTGTCAACCCACAAAAACCCATATTCTGAGATTTCGACATAGGTTGATAAAGCATCATTTATTCTACAAAATTCAAAAGTGTTCGAACACTTTCTTTAACAAAAAGATAAAAACAATTTTTAATAACATAGCAAATCGTCATGCCTAGAATCTTTGGGCGCCATTTTCTGAAATTGATATTCATATGGCTTGACATATTGCTTATCTTCGTCCAATTTGCTATTCGCCCTAAATAATGTATGGAGCCGTAAAATCATGATCCCATATGTGTAAAAGTGTGTTATTTTAAGTATATATTATAAGCTACCCCTTTGCCTTTTCCATGATTTTAGAAACGCATTTATTCATGTGACACTGTCACCCACTGTTGACATTGTTTGCGTCATTCGTGCATGACCGTGTTCTCTTGCATTGCCTTTTTTCGCAATTTGCAGACATTTGAATTAAATTAGTATCATTTATTTTAATCTATATTGGGCTATTGTCACAATGTTGATAAGACTTTTTGAAAGAAGAAACAAACTTATCTCGTGTTGATTAAAATACATGACAAGATGTGTGGTGTGTTGTATTTTTATCACAACTGAAATACAATTAATTGTTGTGAGCTAATTATTGTAGAATTATAATTAATATAATGTCAATAATTGGACTTACCTGAAGAAAAATAGGTAGTGTTGTCTAATTTGTTATAAAAGACTGTGATTGTGATGGAAAGAAGCGGTGGTGTCTATTCAGATATGAGTCGTCGCGCCGGGGAGTTCTTACGCCGTCTCCATCGCATAGCCGATGGGCCGATGACAAGGAAGAAGTTGGTGTTAATATGTCTTGTTCTGATATTTTTCCTACTTTATATCGGTCCCGGTTTATTGAGTTGGTTATTTGGATCGGATAGCGAGGTTGGACATCAAAACTCGTGTCAAAGGAGCTTCCTGAGTCCTTTTCATGATGAGCTTATCGAATATGACGCTTATTTGAGACAAGAGACATCTGCTACCATGTCTCCACAAGGCCACAACTATGTACCTTACGTTGGAAACGGTTTCTTAGGCTTAACTCTAGAACATGACTCGCATTTGAATATTAAATATGGACGATCATTGACCCTACCTGTGTACTATCATCCACTTTACATCATAGATGACTATGAAATGAAAGAATTCACTGTGGCCGAGTATAAGAAAGGCATCATATATAGATTCCAGTGCAGCAGCACGGGACTTCACATCTCTTACCAGTACTATGCCCACAGGACCATCCCATCACTATTTGTCCAAGAGATATTGATTAACAATCCAACAAGTGCTGGGAAATCTTTAAAAATTACCACACCACGTGTGTCTGACTGGCCTACATCTGTAAAACAAACAATAAAGTTGCACCAAGGTGTGGATTCTAAAGAATATGAAGTTGTCACTGGAATGGTATCACTGCCAGACAGTGAGAATGTGATTGCAGTGGCAGTAGTGTCCAGGAAAATGGGAAGTAATATTCAGGTTGATTCCAGAGATGCATTAGAAATTCTTATTTTCACTACAGTTCAATACAGTAGCCCCATAAAAAGATCAGATTATGCCAAACATAAAGACCTAGTTGAAAAGAAAGCTATTGATGAAATGGAGAAAGTTATTGCTCTCACTGGAGATACTACTGCTGTACGTAAACTAAAAGAGAATCACTCCAGAGTGTGGCAGGGGCTCTGGTATACAGGCTTTTATATCTCAGACTCAAAGGCTGACGGTGTAATCAATGGTGATCGCATTAATGCTACAATATATGCCATCCTTTCACAAGTTCGTAGTTTTGAACATGAAGATCATGTTAAGCCTGGTTTTAAATCTGACACTCTTAGAACATTAACTTATGCAGAAGGGTGCTATGGGGGTCATTCTACATTAGATGCATTTAATTTGTGGAAACCTCTCAATTCACTGACCAATATAAATGCAGTAGCCAGTATATGGCTCTTAACATTGGAAAAACATGGCTGTCACAAGCTCATGAAAGCTGGAGCAAGTGGTGTAAGCCAAGCAATGATTCTCAGCTTTGGCTCTTTACGTTTTAGCAATCAACACTTAGAATATAACATTCATCCGTCAAAATTACACAGAGACTTCCTTTTCCGTCGCCTCAACTATGGTAATATGACACATGTAAATATAAGTGTTATTGTACAAGAGGATAACAAAGCTGCAATCTTTGTAGCACTAGATCGGTCTGACAAAACCTATTACGCTTGCGATGCTGGGTGCTTAGACTCTCCAGTACAGCTGGGACCATACCGAAAGTATTTTCCTGTGAAACTAACCGAACCATTAACAGCAATTTTGTATGTAACTGCTGACAAACAGCACATGGAGGAGCTGAGGCATACCATCCATGTTAAAGAGGTAGTGGAGGCTCCAGCTCATGAGCATCATGTCATAGCCATGCATAAACATGGACATAGCCTAGGAGGGCTAAACCCGTTATTCTGGATATCTATAATACTACTAATAGTTGTCTTCCACTTGTTCCTATGTAGAATAATCATGAATGAATTTTGCGACAACCCTGTTAATTATAGAAGGCTTTACAATAAACCTTGAATTATCTGTTGCCTTATAAAGTGCTTAAACAATTGCACCACATTGATTCAGTGGTGCTTGACTGATAGGCTTTTATGTATGAATTTAAGGCCGAGTTTCTTCACAATACTTGTGATTGCGTTAGACTGGCACTGTCCAATTTTATGAGTCAATAGTCAAACAAAAAACACGTGGTGTTTGAATTTGCTACGGCTGCGAGTATTTATTATCCAGTTTAAAGTAGGTAGCTACACTTATCTTGATCTCCAAAAACTTGTAGTTACAATTATCATTTATATTTTTTACAGAAACAAACCCCAATTAAATTAAATGTAAATAATTAAAAATTACAATGCTAAGTATGCCTTATAAAAATAAAAGATATAACGCAATATGTTTTGAAGCTATATTGTATTATTACAGCTCTAGTTGCTCATACTTTCATCGGAATATTAAATAAATGTGTGTTTGCTAATACATAATTTTTCTAAAAATATAAGTCGTGCACAGCTTACACCTGCTTTGTGGTATCTCGCAATTATTTCAATAGTTTGCCTGTAACATAAAGTGTGTCAAAACTGATAAAGTGCAGGCAACTGATAGTTTGAACACCCATGCTGTTATGTTCCAAAATAGTTGAAAATTGAGCAGTGTAAAAAATAAATGGCATGTCGTACATAAATTTGATAACAATAAGCAACAAAAATTGTGTATATAGTACATTATACTTATGTTTTTTCAAACATAATAACAATATTTATTATTTTTGTGTCTAATAATATTTATGATTACATAATATATATCGCCCAATATTGGTTTATTATAATTTCCGTTATTTTTAACACCAAATCTTAACAATTATTTTTTTTGTTAACAATGAATGTTATTTAGCAAGATTTACATCTATGCCCATTTTTCTTAGGCATGATTTGGTATTAAAATTTGTCATTGATTGGCGTCACTGCAATAAATTCTTGTATTATTTATGTATTATTAGTATAGCACTATAAATATTATTGAGTAATGAACAACATGCAGCAAGTAAGGGTCAAGTCACACCAAGATGCGACGCGACTATGATTGAGGAGGCCAGTGGTTACGCGCAATGAAACGTGTATCTTTTTGTGTAGTAAATAAAGTTATATTTTGTATCACTCTTCCTTTCGCGTTTCGGTGTGAATTGACCCTAAATATTTTTGACGTAAGTGCATAATTCATCGATACTTTCGAAAGGTTACTACAATAAGTACGCACAAAAAATGTTTATGTAGAAGTGTCATAATATTGTAATAAATTATTTTTCACTTGACTTGTTATGAGAAATTAATATTTGCTTGAAGGGAATCTTAACAGACATTCGCATTTTAAGTATTAATTCATTAGGAATAATTGTTTCCTATAGTTAGACTGTAAATATTCATAGAGAGGATATTGTTATAAAAAATGGTGTGTACCTGTAATTATATTTTTGAAATATAAAACGTACAGTTATCTATGTTACTATGTTTTTCATTTACATTATTTGTTCCTGTCTCCACTGCCGGGGCACAGGCCTATGGTTGTATCTACCTAAGAACATCAGTGGAATGAGTCATCTGGAAATGCAGATAGAACCATAGGATTTACGTGAGTTTTACGAAGCACGGAGGAACTCGATATACGTACTTAATATTAATTCGCTACCCATCCAATGACCGGCCTTAACGAACTTTGCGTAACGCACTAACTTCCGTACTCAGAGACGACAATTAACGTTAATGAATGAAATGAAATTACTTGAAAAGCTTTATGAAGTCAATCGGGCATTTACATATTTACACGTTGACTAATTTGCCTGTAAACAGTGGCGCAGCTGATTACACTGCGGATAGGTACGTCTATTTATTCACATAATTAAAAATCAATTGTAGCCTGTCACGTGCAGCCCGTTCATGACAATAACTCGTGCTCGTGTCACACTATTTAACTGCAAATATTTATTGTTGTTTTACATAGAAGCGTATTGTCTTCTATGCTGGCCTGGGAGCGAAAAAATAACGTAGAACAGGCCAGCCCCGACTCATCCCATGGGTGTGTCGACTAAAGGAGATTGCCCGGTGTAGACCAAGCACCTTGGGGCACCCGAATGGTGGGCGAAAACCACCAACAACAGCATACCCAAAGAGGGTTGGTGTCAGGCAAGCGGCCGGCTGTAAAACCTAAGCCAAAACTTTGATCAGTATGGATTGGAATGTTGTCATTTCAATCACTCTCTCCGATCATTGATCACTCGACATGGTCCGTTTCGTCTCTTTTCTATACATTCATTCATCACTAGCACCTTTACGGTGTGATGGATGATATGAATCAAAAGGGATTGGATGGCTTGATGACGTCTGACCGATATGAATGGAAGAGGAAACATACTGCGCCGACCCCAGTCTATCTGGCGTCGGAACAGGGCAGGGAGAAGAAGAAGACATAGAAGCGAATTGTAGGTAATTCAGAAAAGGGAATTTTTAATGACTTCGATAGGTAGTTTTAGAGCATAGTAGTATATAAAGATATAACCTACTTGATTTTTAACAGACGTGTGGTAACGGCAGAGCATAAAATAATAATCGTACAAGGCGACTGAGGGTAAACAGCGATGAGTAATGGACAGCAGCATTACCACCGATCAATATACTGCGATTTATGTGCCCGATAGATGGCAATAGGCGCGCCATCTATTCCATGGGATGGGATCTAACTTAACTAACGAAAAGTGGGTGTTTAATACGCCTCTGCCTACCCATTTGGGGGTATAGGCGTGATTTGTGTAGGTATGCTTAACCATAGCCGAAGTGGGTACTTTGATATTTTTTATGCCCTTAGGTGATAAGGGTAAAACAACGTTTAGTTTGCCGATTCAGCTAGTAATAATATATGGTAGGTAGGGTAAATAATACAACAGCTGAATTTGACTATAAATATATTTACAAAATAATATAGTAAGGTTTAATATCTATTACAAGGCACGTATACTGCGCGGATATTTAATGTCGCGACGACAAGAGAGGCACTTCGTTTATTATACTTCGTATTAATTCACATTAAGTAGTTACCTAATATTATAAAAATTCATACAAAAAAAATCAGGGCACATACTATTTCATTAAAATATTATTAAAATTTTACAAATTGTGACTGTAGTCTATAATGATTGTAGCTACGTATTAACGGCACTAATTACTTGATAATCTTATACAAATGACTGTTTGATTATAATCTTAATAATTTATAGTCAACAGCTTATCATCATCATTTATTATTCCATGCTGGCTTGGAAGCGCAAAAATAATGTAGAATGTGCCAGCCCCAAACTCACCTTGGCGAAGATGGTGGAAGGCAATCCCAAAGAGGGTTTTTGTCAGGTACGAGGCCGGCTGTAAAACCTAAGCCAAAACCTTGAGCATTATGGATTGTAATGTTGTCATCCCAATCACTCTCTTCGTTCATCGGTCTGTCAACATGGTCCTTTCCGTCTCTTTTCTATACATTCATTCATCACTAACACCTTTACGGTGTGATGGATGATATGAATCGAAAGGGAGTGGATGGCTTGATGACGTCTGACCGATATGAATGGAAGAGGAAACATGCTGCTCCGAGCCCAGATAAACTGGGTACAGTACAGGGCAGGAAGAAGACGTATCATGAGCTCATAATATATAATTTATACAAAATTTCAATCTGTCAGTGATTTTCATCTGAAACATTTTTGTTAAGATTGTAAGGGGGTTAAACAAATTTCAGTGTGCGATACCGATGATATGCTGTCGACTCTATACACTAGAATCGATGTCGGAATCAATATGATAAATATCAGTAACGAACAACTCTCTATGGAAAATATTCTTTATATCTCGACTACATAATTTACTGACCAAATATCGGCGTACAAAACTTAATATTTGTATTTAATTTATAGAATTGTAAATATTCAAATGTAAACAAAATTTCCTTTAAATGAGTATATAATAGCATACATTTATTATTTTAAAGAGTTCTTTGATTCATGAGAATGGACTTTTTTAACATTATGATTTCTATATAAAATTGAAATTAAGCCGATTGTACACCAAAAGCTACGGCGAAACCAAAGTAAAGCTATGCCAGTAAAAAAAATTACAGTCTGACAACATCCACAGGTATGAAAATTAAAACCAACACATGTAATCTAGGCATAAGAATATATCATGGCACCCCATGTGGGTGATTACTGATTAGTATCAGGCACTAACTACGTTACAATGTGTACTTTAGCGTTATACAAAACTTATTCTATAAGGTACAACAAAGAATGTATGGTACAATACATTTGAACTGATCGGGAAATAGGAGGCAAATTTAGGAAGGTATTCTTTCTAATTGAATCTATCCATTGAGTTGCCAATATAAATATATTAACAGGTTATTATTTGACTTTCATTTGAACATTGATGTTAATGTTATAAAAATGATTTGAGAATGCGAAAAAAAGACGTGAGAATTTTTTTAGTTAATTATTTGTACGGTCAACAGCAGACTACCTTCAGACTACCCAAAACTTTCAAATTTCTTTAATCGATTGTAACCTTTATCTTGTTGGTAGTAACACACAAAATCGATTGAGAAAATTTGACATTTCGTAGTAGCTAGACTTGCTGTTTACTGTACCTACATATTATTTTTTTAATTCTCTCTGTCCACTTTTTCTTCCTTATACAAGGTGTAACAGAGAAGTGTAGTCATTTAAAAGGGGCTATTCAGGCCATCAAACTGAACAACTTTCGCTAAGGGACCAAAATCGAAATCTCTGAAAAAATAAAACTCCCCGATACAAACTGATTTCAGCTGGTCTCTCGGTTTAGTATGGGGAAGTGATTTTTTTTCTGAGATTTCGATTTTGGTCCGTTAGCGAAAGTTGTTCAGTTTGATGGCCTGAATAACCCCTTTAATTATGACTACATCCAGTACAGTTGCAATTGTAAAATCCTAAAAAAATTGTGATGGTGATGATTCCACCAATAGATGGCGCTGTCATAAATCACATGTACGTTGGATGTGTAAAGAATGGATTACAGATGTCGCCTTCCTCAGAAGTCAGAATAAAGTCAGAATTGAAATAATATTCAAAAATGTAATATTAGTTTATTATTAAAAAAATACTAACGATCTACTTCAATAAAAAAAACCTGCCAAATGTTCGTATTGTTATATTATAAACTATTTAAAAAAAATTATAATTATTATGAACACGATGGGAGTAAACATTTGTAAAAAATATAATTTATCTTATTTTTAATATCTATTTGAGGCACTGCATATTATGTACACTAGTCACACGCAGACAGAAAGACTTTTACGTGTTGAAATAATATTACCGCCAAATAGGAATCGTTTATAAGCCGAGGGTCGGTTTACAAAGGAGTTCGTGGAAGAGTTTATATAGATAGACTAATGCAAGCCTACTTACCTCACGAATATTCAACATTTTCATAAGGACTTAGGCCCTGTACACGAAACTGCGATGCGACGTCGCATCGTTAAAATCTGCGTGCTCGCACTGCGCATCGGAAAAACTTGCAAATTGATTCGCATCGCGCATGCGTTCAATTTCATTCTTCTTTGTTTCGCAGCCTTGCCGCACCAAATCGCATCAGCGTTGCGTTGTAGTTTTATGCGTTGCTAATTCAGTTAAGTGTACCTGCTCTTACTCCTATTTTTCTTACACATATCAATCGACTTTGTACATATTTGATAACACATTCTTCAACCACTCAAGGCAATGTCGAAATGAAGAGTGGTGACATAATTTCACAATAGTAATTAGCATGTTGTCACAATATTTTTATTGAGTAATAATACAGGAGAGTTCCTTACATAAATTATTGTCTTAATAAACGTTTCTTTCTTTTTTTCAAATAGAGAAACTTTAAGATCTTATTCACCATTATGGATCGCAATAAACAATTGAATTGAATTGAAACTCTCTGTACATTGCCCTATGTCAATTAAAAAACCTAGCAATTATCACAAAACATACAAAATTACGTTTATTGTCATTTAGATCCCTCGTGTTGTGCGAAACCGCGTCCAGAAATCCATTCAAAATTACCTGTAGACGAAATAAAACATAGTCAAAATCCGTCTCAGCATATTATCCTTAATTCATAGGTTGCATTGGGTTTATTCCTATTTACTTTACCTCAGAGATCCCTGTAAAAGGGAGGATGAGGCATGTTTGGGGGGGAGAGTGACGAGGGGTGACATGTCTCACCTCAGAGCTCCTCGTGGAAGGCGACGCGCGTGTTGGCCGAGCCCTGCTTGAGCCTGCGCAGCGTGGAGTACTTGTCGTCGCCCTTACGCACCTGCTGCTCGTGCAAGCGGTCCAGCGTGTACGAAACATTGTTGGTAGTAGAGTTGTATGGGGGGAGTAGGGGGGAGGGGGGAGACACGACTCACCTCAGAGCTTGTAAAAGGGGAGTAGAAGGCATAGCTGGTGAGGGGGACTTGGGGGGGATTGACGGGGGAAGGGGGGTTTAAGGGGGAGCCAGAGCTCTTCGTAGAAGGGAAGAGAAGGCGTAGTTAGTGAGGGGGGAGTAGGGGATATGAGAGGGGCGTAAAGGGAATTGAGGGGGGGAGGCACTGCTCACCTCGGTATGTCTCACCACAGAGCTTCTTCTAAAAGAGAGGGGCATTGTTGGTGGCTGCGTGTGTGTGGCACGTCATACCTCACAGTTCTTCGTAGGAGGCGACCCGCGTGTTGGCCGAGCCCTGCTTGAGCCTACGCAGCGTCAAGTACTTTTCAAGTGCAAGCGGTCCAGCGTGCAGGAAGCATTGTTGATCAGGGGGGAGTAGGGGGATGTGAGGGGGGAGCATGATGTACCTCAGAGATCCTTGTAAAAGGGGGAAGGAGGCACTGTTGGTGAGGGAGAGTTGTGTGGGGAGGATGTCTCACCTCAGAGCTCGTAGAAGGCGACGCGCGTGTTGGCCGAGCCCTGCTTGAGCCTGCGCAGCGTGTACGAGACATTGTTGGTGAGGGGGAAGAGAAGGGGGAGACATGTCTCACCTCAGAGCTCCTCGTAGAAGGCGACGCGCGTGTTGGCCGAGCCCTGCTTGAGCCTGCGCAGCGTGTACGAGACATTGTTGGTGAGGGGGAAGAGAAGGGGGAGACATGTCTCACCTCAGAGCTCCTCGTAGAAGGCGACGCGCGTGTTGGCCGAGCCCTGCTTGAGCCTGCGCAGCGTGGAGTACTTGTCGTCGCCCCTCCGCGCCTGCTGCTCGGAGGAGAGGGGGAGACATGTCTCACCTCAGAGCTCCTCGTAGAAGGCGACGCGCGTGTTGGCCGAGCCCTGCTTGAGCCTGCGCAGCGTGGAGTACTTGTCGTCGCCCCTCCGCGCCTGCTGCTCGGAGGAGAGGGGGAGACATGTCTCACCTCAGAGCTCCTCGTAGAAGGCGACGCGCGTGTTGGCCGAGCCCTGCTTGAGCCTGCGCAGCGTGGAGTACTTGTCGCCGCCCCTCCGCGCCTGCTGCTCGGAGGAGAGGGGGAGACATGTCTCACCTCAGAGCTCCTCGTAGAAGGCGACGCGCGTGTTGGCCGAGCCCTGCTTGAGCCTGCGCAGCGTGGAGTACTTGTCGCCGCCCCTCCGCGCCTGCTGCTCGGAGGAGAGGGGGAGACATGTCTCACCTCAGAGCTCCTCGTAGAAGGCGACGCGCGTGTTGGCCGAGCCCTGCTTGAGCCTGCGCAGCGTGGAGTACTTGTCGCCGCCCCTCCGCGCCTGCTGCTCGGAGGAGAGGGGGAGACATGTCTCACCTCAGAGCTCCTCGTAGAAGGCGACGCGCGTGTTGGCCGAGCCCTGCTTGAGCCTGCGCAGCGTGGAGTACTTGTCGCCGCCCCTCCGCGCCTGCTGCTCGGAGGAGAGGGGGAGACATGTCTCACCTCAGAGCTCCTCGTAGAAGGCGACGCGCGTGTTGGCCGAGCCCTGCTTGAGCCTGCGCAGCGTGGAGTACTTGTCGTCGCCCCTCCGCGCCTGCTGCTCGTGCAGGCGGTCCAGCGTGGCCGCCGACTGGTCCACGCGCAGCACCGAGAACTCGCAGCGCAGCTCGTCCAGCTGCTGCTGCAGGTGCTTCGACTTGGCCAGGTACTCCACCCTGGAACGCACCGGTAGTTATATACCTCCTACTACCTTCAATTGTCATGATGACCCTAGCCAAGAATCACTGAAATAACGATTTATAATAATGATTTAGGATCTGAGAACTAGAGATAATAATCACTTGTCACACTTGTGATTGATATTTATTTTATAAAAATAATAATACTAAATTTAGCGGTCCTCCATATTTGGTCAAAAGCCGCGTGACGTCACTATTTCTTTGACATTTTATCTACCAATCAAAATCTGTCTATACTTTAGAAATTGTTTTGTTTTAAGCTATAGTGATCGGTCAGATGTCATCAAGCCATCGACTCCCTTTTGATTCTATATCATCCATCACACCGTAAAGGTGCTAGTGATGAACGAACATATAGAAAAGAGACAGAACGGACCATGTCGAGAGACCGATGAACGGAGAGAGTGATTGGAATGACAACATTCCAAACCATACTGCTCAAGGTTTTGACTTAGATTTTACAGCCGGCCGCCTGCCTTACACCAACCCTCTTTGGGAATGCTTTTGTTAGTGGTTTGTCCTCCACCATTCGGGTATCCCAAGGTCGTTAATAGTCTACAACGGGCAATCTCCTTTCCATACCTCCTACTATCTATAATAGGCATGATGACTAATTTTGAAAAACTACACCACGTTGTTTTTATGTATCTACTTTAGCTAAAATAAATTATAATTTTGTTAAAAATTAAGATTTTCATAGCAAAAACATGATTTGAATGATGGAAATTTAAATTTCTGTCAAACAACAATGGCGTCTGTGTCACATAGCGTAATAGTATAGAGGGATTTTGATTGCAAAATAAAATGTCAAAAAAGTTGTGACGACGCGTCGTTTGATCAAGAAAGAGAGTGAACGCGGGGGTATATATGGGTAAAACTTTGTGGTCAGGTGTGACATAGAGATAGAATACATTATTTCGCTTGTTACCTCTCCTTCTCGATCTCCAGCGAGAGCCGGTGTATGTGGGGGTCCGGCTCGTCGGGCACCAGCTGGTAGGCGGTCAGCTCCTGCTCGGGCGTCGCCCCGTTCACTAGGACTTCGCCCCCCAGCTCGGCGGGCAGCGAGCACGTGGACGGGTACAGGCTGACGGGCGCCGCGGGGGGCGGGGGGTACTCCACCTGGAGTCCAGTTAAAGTTGGTGTGAGAGTGAGAACAAGAAATAAATAAATAAATTGAAAGAAACACGTACTAGAGAAAAGAGCTAAGTATTCGGACGCTTGATCAGGCTTAAGGCGAAAACCCCTTGCATACCCGCGTAGGTGCACGTGACGACGCGACGTTTCGCAACTCGGACAATTCGGAAGGCCAATGAATTCTGCACTTTATTTTAGGCAGTTAGAGACTAATTTGAATAACATCTTATTGGGCATACCGCTTGTCTGTCACGCCACCTCATGGAGGTCGATGTCAAAAACCGCCCGTCTGTCAAGCCGCCTCCTGGAGGTCGATCGCTCTAACTTAAGCGTGCGCTCAGTATGCGTGCTTGATAACACGTGTGTATGCGTGTGCTTGCATGCGAATTAATGCGTGCACGCGTCTTTATATGTGCGTGCACGCGTTTGCACGTGTCTTATACGCGTTAATGCGAATAAAATATTGGTGTATGCGTGTGTGCACAAATAGGCAGTAGGCTCACCGTAGGCAGCGACCCATTGGACGCCCTCCGCGTATATGTGCGCGTGACTGATTGAACGTGTCTTCTACGCGTTAAAGCGCGCGTGTGTGTGTTACAGGCTGCATGCGCATTGTTGCATCAAAGTGCGTGTGTATGCATGAATAGAGGCGCGGCCGAATAAGTGTGCATGCTTGACAACACGTGTGTACGCGTATACGTGCGTGCGTATGTACGCGTACACGTGCGTGTGAATGTGCTTTGATGACTATAGTTAATTGTTATAAATGGTATTTTATATGGAACCTTATTTAATATTTGGGCATTAGTTTGTATTTTATTAGAACGGAGTTTGACATGTTTTTGTCGACACACTTCATCTTGTTCTTTAGAAAAAATTATACGTCTTGAATCTTTACTCACATATTTCTACTTATTTCTATTATTTACTATCTTTACCACGCAATACATAACCCCTCCAGGGATACCCGCCATTTTGAATTTCGCGCGCTTACGTCACGTGGCGGCCCCCTCACCCCTTGCAAAAACGGCGCGTCTTTTTAAAATGAAAATAACTCTAAAATGTTGTATGAAAGCTATTTTATAAATGTTGTGTTTCTGAAATCGTTATGAAACAAGCTATCTAGTGTATGTACACATTAATACAATTATACTGGAAATATGTTATTAATTCTATGTTGAAATGTAATTTTGAAATTTTTGACAGTTCTATGAAAACACAAAGGCAGCTCGAGTAGGTACAACTAGTGACTCATTCAATTCAGTTAAAATGGCGCCCTTTGGTTGTCATGTGTCATTATATGCCGTCCTTGTTCTTTTCTTTACGCGTTGCATAAGTTTGAGCAGTAATAGATATAATAAATCGCGTGAGTTGTGCTTTATTACAATGTTGGAGCGATCGACCTCCTGGAGGCGGCTTGACAGATGTGCGGTTTTTGACATCGACCTCAATGAGGTGGCGTGACAGACGAGGGGATAACAAACAACAACATTAACTCACCGTAGGCAAGGATCCATTGGACGCCCTCCCGAGGAAGTGTGCTTGCTTGACAAACAAACAAACACGCGGGTGCGCGTATACGTGCGTGCGTATGTACGCGTGCACGTGCGTGTGAATGTGCTTTGGTGTCTATAGTTAATTGTTATAAATGGTATTTTATATGGAACCTTATTTAATATTTGGGCATTAGTTTGTATTTTATTAGAACGGAGTTTGACATGTTTTTGTCGACACACTTCATCTTGTTCTTTAGAAAAAATTATACGTCTTGAATCTTTACTCACATATTTCTACTTATTTCTATTATTTACTATCTTTACCACGCAATACATAACAAACAACAACATTAACTCACCGTAGGCAAGGATCCATTGGACGCCCTCCCGAGGAAGTGTGCTTGCTTGACAAACAAACAAACACGTGGGTGCGCGTATACGTGCGTGCGTATGTACGCGTGCACGTGCGTGTGAATGTGCTGTGGTGTCTACAGTTAACTCACCGTAGGCAAGGAGCCGTTGGACGCCCTCCCGAGGAAGTGTGCTTGCTTGACAAACAAACAAACACGCGGGTGCGCGTATACGTGCGTGCGTATGTACGCGTGCACGCGCGTGTGAATGTGCTGTGGTGTCTACAGTTAACTCACCGTAGGCAAGGAGCCGTTGGACGCCCTCCCGAGGAAGTGTGCTTGCTTGACAAACAAACAAACACGCGGGTGCGCGTATACGTGCGTGCGTATGTACGCGTGCACGTGCGTGTGAATGTGCTGTGGTGTCTACAGTTAACTCACCGTAGGCAAGGAGCCGTTGGACGCCCTCCCGAGGAAGTGTGCTTGCTTGACAAACAAACAAACACGCGGGTGCGCGTATACGTGCGTGCGTATGTACGCGTGCACGCGCGTGTGAATGTGCTGTGGTGTCTACAGTTAACTCACCGTAGGCAAGGAGCCGTTGGACGCCCTCCCGAGGAAGTGTGCTTGCTTGACAAACAAACAAACACGCGGGTGCGCGTATACGTGCGTGCGTATGTACGCGTGCACGTGCGTGTGAATGTGCTGTGGTGTCTACAGTTAACTCACCGTAGGCAAGGAGCCGTTGGACGCCCTCCCGAGGAAGTGTGCTTGCTTGACAAACAAACAAACACGCGGGTGCGCGTATACGTGCGTGCGTATGTACGCGTGCACGCGCGTGTGAATGTGCTGTGGTGTCTACAGTTAACTCACCGTAGGCAAGGAGCCGTTGGACGCCCTCCCGAGGAAGTGTGCTTGCTTGACAAACAAACAAACACGCGGGTGCGCGTATACGTGCGTGCGTATGTACGCGTGCACGTGCGTGTGAATGTGCTGTGGTGTCTACAGTTAACTCACCGTAGGCAAGGAGCCGTTGGACGCCCTCCCGAGGAAGTGTGCTTGCTTGACAAACAAACAAACACGCGGGTGCGCGTATACGTGCGTGCGTATGTACGCGTGCACGCGCGTGTGAATGTGCTGTGGTGTCTACAGTTAACTCACCGTAGGCAAGGACCCGTTGGACGCCCTGCCGAGGAAATTGAGCAGCTTGTCCTTGGCGTGCTTCTCCGCCGCCCGGGCCGCCGCCAGCTCCGCCCGCAGCCGCTCCGCCTCGGCGGCGCGCCGCTCCGACTCCTCTACGAGGCGAGCTGTTAGGAACTCCGCTTCGCGGGTCTTGCGCTCTAGCACCACCTGCAAGGCATTCATCATCATCACCATCACCAGCCCTCTAAGAGGATTGTGAAGCTGTTAGTTTTAGTACGAAAACGTTAACATTTTTTGGATACGCTGTGGCCGTTGTATATGTGTACTATTGTACCTAATATAAAACTAGGTTCGTGCGGTTTTTTTTTTATAGAATTGCTTACGACAAAAGTTGTTAGCATCGAAATAAATATCTTTATTTTTGACATAAAAACTTCCTCGAGCATTACATATTTCTTTAATTTATACTAGACTGAAGTACCTAATTAAAATTAAACGTACATACCTACTTAGATTAGGATGTACTGAATCTAAAAAGACCAAAAAAATTTGAAAACTCATTTTCGTTCAATGGATTTCACAATTCATAACTAACAAATATGTCTTTTATTTTATTAAAAATAAAGTTGGTATATCAGATAAAAATACATAGTTCAATCTTAAACATGGTCCTTCGAGCCGGCTTTAAACACCACATCAATCCCAAAAGAAAAAGTGAAATACAATATACACAAGGAAAGAAAGACGCCTCATTATTTAGGCTTTCGGGGCGTACTTTTTTTGAAGGACCTAAGGTCTTGGTATAGAGGCGTTTACAGCATCTACCGGGTTTTTTTGGGAAAGGCGAAGACTTTGTCCTCAAGCCTTGCAATTTATTAGGATTTCTCCACCTGGGGGGAGAAAAACTGCCGTGGAGAGCCTCACAGGGCGCCAGAGTCGGAGCTTGGAGCGGCAGGCTTGAGGTGCCTCTAAAGCCAATAGACTGAGAGCTAGTGAACCCTTCGACTAACGGTCGTCCTGTAAGGCTAGAAATTTGTAGAATGATGATTTATAGCACCGTAAGGGCTATTTTTTTATATAATTTACAATAAATAAACTAAATCATATTACATTTTCAAGCTTACGGGAACAAGTTTTTATTTTTTTACACTTTTCGATTCGCCTGACAGTTACTTCTGCTTGACTGAAGTCGCCTGTCTATTTTTTTTTAAACTAAATCATATTACATTTTCAAGCTTACGGGAACAAGTTTATTTTATTTACAATTTCAAATGAAAAAATGACGATGACGTGCAGGGCTGAGGCCTGCCAGGTCATGGTTTTAGCCCTTAGCGTGCTATAAACAATCATTCTCCAAATTTCTAGCCTTACAGGACGACCGTTAGCCGGAGAGTTCACTAGCTCTCCAGCTGCAGGGTCTGCCTTGACCCAGGCGTGCTGTGTAGGGGAGATACTCCCACCTCCTCCTCCCCCTTTTGATGGCGGAGAGGCGCAGCCGGGCGTTGTTCACTCCCTATATTCTGCCGTCTCGTAGACGAGGCCCGTGTCCCGGCAGTGGGGCATGAAAGGGTACCCCTCCGCCCACCTTCTCCTCCTCCGTCTTGATGGCGCAGAGCCGCAGCCGGGCGTTGTCCCGCTCCGCGTCGGCCGCCTTCTGCGCCAGCAGCGAGGCCTCCTCCTCCGCCACGCGGCCCTTCTCCGCCAGCAGCTCCGCTGTCTCCTCCGACCTCCGCTGCAACATTTACTAAGCCTTTCAGTGGGCACCGGCATTAGTAGATTTTCCATCAAGTGCACAAAACGTATCATTCTCATCCGAGACTTTTCGCATTGATAGTAATGTCGAGGATAAAAATGGTTTTGTGGACGAGTTAGAAACTCTGCTTTTCACTTCGATTGGGAGGAAATAAAACAGTAGTTTATCATAAGCTTTCTTAAAATTCAAACTAAAATTAGTGCAGTTTTGAATACTAAAGGAAATTGTTTTTCCTATTGATATAAGGCTTGGGCTGCAGATATATACAGCCAAGTATTAATTTAATTTTGTAATAATAATTTTCTTAAATTAATTTAATAACCTACCGTACCTAATTGAATTAAAATTTTAATATCTTTTATGTTTTAAAAAACACATAAGGCAAATAAATATTATAAAATAACAAATTCTATCTCTGAATTTCTAAATGTGTTTAGCTGCATGGCTCATTTTCTTTGCCTTAATATAGACACATTTATGAGTAGATACGTAAATGCTCTAGAGCACAAAATTCGATTTTGTGCAGCCTATAACCAGCACAAATGAGCACTTTCAGAGCATGAGAAGTGAAAAATGTATTTGATCACCATCTTTAGATTAGTAGATATCCGGAGGTACACTCACTTAGTTTGGAATTTCCTTTCCTTCATGGCACAGTCAACATCATAAATATCATCACCATGGCCCTGCCCTTACTTATCTCATCCTATTTGGGGTCGGCGCAGTATGTCCTCTTTTTCAATTCTCTTCTGTCCCTAGTCATCTCCTCATTCACATCCATCACCTTCATATCACACCTCACACAACATCATAAATATATGAACACTTTAGTGATCTGTCATACCAACAACGGCGTATGCGCAGTAATAGTTGCTCCTATTTTGTGCAAACGGTTATTGGGACAAAGTACTAAAGTATATTATATTTTTAAGTTAAGTTTAGTAATATGATAAACAGTGTATACTTTTATATTTAGTTTAGTATATTTAAGAGCTTATGTTACTGAAAGTATATTAAATAAGGGCCAAGCACACTGACCTCTATTATACTAGTACGCTGGACTGAAGGTTGTCATCCATAAAATTATGCCATTTTGATTATCGCTATCTTGGTGCTGATGACACTGGTTTACGAAGGTGAACGTACATGGAACTAATATTAGAGATACATTTGTAATGTCAAATACAAGCAACAAACGTCACATTTATCCTTTCCGCTTGAGGGGGCGCTTCAAATCGGCACAAGAAACATTTGGCATTTTAGTAGACATAGTCGGTCCAGCGTATAATAGAGGTCAATGGCCATGTATGAGAACAGTATGAGATTGGATGAAAGGAAAGAAATATGTCATTGTAAGATTTGTAAGGATCGTAGCAAGTGCCTGCCTACCCCTGTGGTAGAGAAGTGTGACCATGATTCTCAGCATATATCCTCTCACAGACCAGTTGGAAGAGACGAGAGAAAAAGTGAGACATAAGAGTATATTATACTCACCAGCGCATCGTTGGCCAGCCGTATCTCCTCCTGGTACTGTAGCAGTCTCTGCTCCATTGCGGCCCTCTCCCGTTCCGCTGCCTCTCTTAATTGTTTCTCCCGGGACAACTTGTTCCGCTCAACCTGGCGTCTCTGTGCAAACATGCACGTTGGGCAGTTAAAAATAAATAGCAATATTGATTGCCATGCCTTAGCAAGGGGCGTGGACAAAATCTCCTCGGTGGACAAGAAAATATTTTCTTCTCGCTCCAACTCCCACTAAATCCCGAGACGAAACACTGTAAAGTGGTGGAGAGAGATTTTGTCCACTTCCCGTGCTAGGCCTACAGGGCATGACATGAATGCCTTTTTAAATATACCACCCTAGGTTTGTAATGATCACGCTTATGTCCCCGAAGAGGTAGACAGATGTGAATTAACACCCACTTCACGCCAATTAAGTTAGGTTCCAAGTATAGGTGGCGAGCCTATTGCCATATATCGGGCACATAAATCGCAGTACATTTCTAGGTGATATGAGAGGAATGCTGCTGCCCATAACTCATCGTTGTCTTTACCCTTAGTTGCCTTGTACGACATCCACGGGAGATATGGGGGTTGTGACAATAGGTCTGTTTCCACTAAGAATAAATCGGTTAGCTTAGTATTTTTAATGATTAATCATGATGAGTAGTTAACAAAAAACAACATCATTTATTTTAATAAGTAAAGACTATTATTATTTTTGTAAAATAAAATCGGCAAAAAGTGGCATGTAGCCACGTGACACTAAACACCAATCAGAAGCCCGTAGCACGGGATGTGGAGAGAATCTCTTCGGGAAAAAGAAAATACTTTCCTATCATCCTTCGCTCAACTTCCGCTAAATTCCGAGACAAAACACTGTCAAGTGGCGGAGAGAGATTTTGTCCACTTCCCGTGCTAGAGAGCGTGACGTCATTTGCTTATTTGACAGGCAATGCAGACGTTGATTGACATTACTACATAGGAAATGTTATACCGTGACTTCATTCAAGACGCCATGACAGTCTTGGCGGTTTTCAAGGAAAATTTAAAATTCGTTTTTGAAAACGTGAAATATATAAGTAAAACGCCTATTTTTATAATTTTTTTTTTTTTGTGTAAGTTAGACACAAAGGTATAGTTTTATCCCATTTTCCAAAACTTGTCAACTAGCCTATTGTATTCTGTTCGGCCGTCACCACATTGAACACATGTGGTGACAGCAGAACAACACTATTTGTATGGCCGTATATTAATTGTCATACCTGTTTCTCTTCCTTGGCTTGTGCTTTCATCTGCTGCACCTCCATGGTGTCCGGCTTGCGCCTGCGCATGTACAGGTCGTGATTGCCGATGCACAAGTCTAGGATCTGAAAAAAATAAAATAATACAACAATAATATAAAACAAAAACATATTGACAACATGTAACAGAAATAACACCCTGAAATCTACTCACACTGATTTAGTCATACAAAAAAGCTATGAACATATCACAATTACAAAACTAATTTCAGAATTTTCTATACATTCTGCTTTAATGCCTATATAACTGTATTGAAAAGGGGGCAGAAAAAAAATTAAAAAGAAAAAAAAATTAACAATTTAGTTTTTTAAGACTACCCAACGAAACAACCCTTTGAAAGGCCTGTGCCCCAGCGGTGGGCACATTAAAAGCTGGCGTTGATGATTCTGCTCTGCCGTCACCAAGCAGCGGCGCAGGTTAGGTCCTTAGAGGTGGACGCACATCTATCCGAGCCGAACGCGCCGAAGTCAACGAGGCTACGGACTTCTCAAGTTCTAACAGATTCGGACGAATCGAACGATGCGACACGGGCAAAGATTTCTTTAAATTCGTTGACTTAGAAAATTCGTTTATTATTAAGTCTATACCATGGATGCCGTGTGGTGACGGCAGAGTAGAATACATTTGTCACCACCCCCATCTCTCCCGTGGGTGTCGTACAAGGCGACTAAGGGTAAAGACAGCAATGAGTAATGGGCAGCAGCATTCCTCTTGTACGATCTAGCAATATACTGCAATTGATGTGCCCGATAGATGGCAATAGGCTCGCCACCTATTACATGGGACCTAGCTAAATTGGCGATAAGTGGGTGTTAATTCACCTCTGCCTACCCCTTAGGGATATAAGCGTGATTTATGTATGTATGTATGTATACCATGGATGTATCATACTCCTGGTCTTTGATATTATGTTTTGCATGGAATTATGACCGGCGCGGATTAATCGTGCGTCCAGCTTAAAAAATACCTGCGCACTTACCAGCTTGTTCATGCCTTTCGGCGATAGGAAGATGAAGTTCGTCACGGACTTGTCGACGAACTTGATGACGAACTTTTTGTCGTCGAACGAGATGTGCTTGATCTCCGACCAGGGGAAGGTGGTCTTGGGCGTCAGCTTGTTGTCCTTCTCGTAGATGTTCAGCCCTAACGCCGTCACGCCGAGGTACAGCTCTGTCTCCTTCTTGTTCTGGAGAGAAGAGAGAGATTGTGAGTCGCAGAAGTCAATTTTGTATGCATAATTTACAATGTACCTGCAATATCATAACTCGTTGACAATGGTGGGTTTCTCTACAGCCTGCTTGCGTGCCGTTCTGCTAGCGGAGCGTTGGGCTCTGATGCGTTTAGTATCATCTTGGTATTGAACGCGGCAGGGTCGGCGCTTCGTTGCGGATCGGGGCGTGGGCGGGTTTGGGAGACTTATCATTACAGACTGAGGCGTGCTGCGCACTCCCCTATTTTTTTCTTGTAATCATACCAGATATGAATAAATTAATTTTGACTTGACTTGACTTGACTCACTATTCCGGTGTGTTGGATTATATGAATCTCTGGTGGTCGCCCGCGGCTTCGCTCGCGTGTTTTGGTTGTTATAATAATATAGTCAGTAGCCTTCCTCAATAATGGACTATTCAACACAAAAATAATTTTCCAATTTGAACCAGTGGTTTCTGAGATTAGCGCGTTCTACCAACCAAAACAAACAAACTAAACTCTTCAGCTTTATAATATTAGGATAGAAAAAGATAATTAATGCCATGACGACGTCTGACCGATATGAATGGAAGAGGAAACACATAGCGCAGACAACAGATAAACTGGCAACAGGCAGGAAGATGAGGATATTATAATTAAACAACAATCATTCTTAAATTTATATTAATCTTATGATTTAAATCCATTCAACGAGTAAGTAATTTAGACTTAAGGTGGTCAGTATAAAGGCCCATTTTTGGATTACCAACCAAATTCACTTTCACATTAACCTATATACTATGGAACTAGCCTTGAACTCTAATTATAATAAAATTGTCGCATACCCAGTTTCGTAGACCACTTTTCGACCCTATCGCAATGCCATTAGGCCTATAATCAAGTACTAATAAAATAGTACCATACCCAGTTTCGTAGACCACTTTTCGACTTTATCGCATTGCCATAAGGCCTATAATCAAGTAATAAAATAGTCCCTATACCATCCCATAAATTTCGTTACCACTTTTCGACCCTATTGCCTTGCAATAAGGACGAAATCTGGTCGCCCGACTGATCCGATAGCACCCAATAAGGTCGAAATCTGGGCAACCGACTGATCTGATAGCACCCAACTTGTAGAGCACTTTTCGACCCTACTGCCTTGCCATAAGGTCGAAATCTGGTCGACCGACTGACCCAACTGACCTTGATGGCGAAATAGTTGACCCCATACATGTCCAGGTCCTGGGCTATCTTCAGGTACTCCATCTCGGCCTCGTCGCGCGACATGCCCTTGTGGTCCGCGTACCTGAAGTGGGTACCCTCGAAACACGAGGATATTTCCAATTAAAAAACAATTCGCGTTTTCTCAACAGCTGTTTGCAAGCAAAATTGTATTAAAATATTAGATCAGACATAACGGCAATTGTTTAAACGGTTGCAGTGCGATGGTATTAAAGATGAATGCCTTTACTATAGACTAAAAAATTTTTACAAAGAAAAGGTCAGAAAAAATTTGAAAATGTATAATAATCTTGATGCGGGAAAGTAATAAAACTATAGAGTCCTGATTTGTGCCGTGTGGTGACGGCAGAGTAGAATACAATTGTCACCACCCCAAATCTCTCCCGTGGGTGTCGTACAAGGCGACTAAGGATAAATCATTCATGAGGAAAGGGCAGCAGCGTTCCTCTTATATCACCTTGCAATGTACTGCGACTTTTGTGCCCGATAAATGGCAATAGGCTCGCCACCTATTACATGGTACCTAACATAATTGGCGAAACGTGGGTGCTAGTTCACCTCCGCCTGCCCCTTCGGGGATATAGGCGTGATTTATGTATGTATGTAGTCTTGATTTATAGTCTTTCCGCATCAAGACAATATATAGTTTTTCGACCTTTTTTATATTTTTCTGACAAGTCCCAGGCGCTGCCACGGACTCTCCTCTCTGCCACACTATGTGCACGGCACCCGCACGGTGAATCCATGGGATGCTCAGAGTTTTCGTCTTATAAAGATTCGAGGACCTTTCCAGTCCAGGCAGGCATTGCTTCCAGAAATGTGCCCTGCCCACTGCCACTTGAGGTCGCAATTCTTTAGGCTATGTCGGTGGCCTAAGTGCTAAGTTCTCCTACTAATTTCAATTTCTGATATGATCACAATTCACACGGGGAAACAACGAGCATAGCCCTCCCCGGTGTTCTGTGAGTGACTTTGAGCCTTTTAATGAGGCCCATTGTAAAAATCACCCAAAAGGAGGTACGAACTCTGATAATAGGCATGATGACTAATTTAGAAAAACTACACCAAATTGTTTTTACGTACCTACTTTACCTTAAATATTTTTGTAAAAAAAAATAAGATTTTCATACAACATTTTCGCCAAAAAAGCTATAGCGTCTGTCTGTATGACGTCATTACAGCGAAATACATTTCTATAGTATAGATGGAGCGATTTTGATTGGCAAATCTAACTGCCGCACTCGTAGACGTCAATTAACGTTAATGATTACTTAATGTCAAAAAGTGACTATTCAAAACAAGTCTCTATTCTTGCCGGGTCTATGGTCTAGATTTAATTGAATTTTTTTGACATTAAATACTTATTAAAGTTATTTGACGTCTCTGAGTGCGGCAGTAAATGTCAAAAAAATTCTCCTCCTTAACCTTAATTATTATTTATAAATAAAATTTTCAGTTGATAAATAATAAAAGATTGACTGCCGCACTCAGAGACGTCAAATAACGTTAATGGTACTTACCGTCAAAAAATGACAATTCAAAACTAGTCGCTATTCTTGCCGGGTCCATGGTCTAGATTTGAATGAAAAATTTTGATATTAAATACTCATTAAAGTAAATTGACGTCTCTGAGTGCGGCAGTAAGAGTCATCATCCCTATTCGACCGACGTTGGCTACGTTGTCTACAAGAACAGGGAGCTATGGTCCTCACCATATTTTGATGCGGTCCTCCCACATCTCGGGCGTCATCTGGTACTGGTCGATGACCCGCTGCGGCAGGAGGTCTTCGCTCGCCAACATGCCCGGCTTGTAAGCGCTCTCGTCAAAGTCACCATACTGCATAAGGAGGGTTAACATTGGTGATATGCAAAATATCCGTACCAAAGCAAAATATACGCATATACGTAGCATAGCAACGTGTGGTGCCGGCAGAGTAGAATACAATTTTCAACTCCCCAAATCTCTCCGGTGGGTGTCGTACAAGGGGACTAAGGATAAATCGGTGATGAGGAATGGGCAGCAGCGTTCTGCTTATACCACCTAGCAATGTACTGCGTCTTTTGTGGCACGATAAATGGCATTAAGCTCGCCACCCATTGCGTGAAACTTGACATAGTTGGCGAAATGTGGGTGCTAGTTCACCTCTGCCTACGCCTTCGGGGATATAGGCGTGATTTATGTATGTATGTATGTAGGTAGCACAAACTTATTGTTTTACTATTTATAGTATTTTATTAAATGTATTGTTTGTTTCTCAAATAAAAAGGAATAATAAAAAGCAATGATTAGAAAATTTTCTTAAATCTTCTTAATCCGAGAATCGAACCCACGTCCTCCGCAATCCGGACGGCTGCCTTTACCACTCGGCACACCCGGGCGTTAATTCATTTGCCGTTAACGCGGGTTGCATACATAATTTTTGAAAAATGTATTGACCTATTTAAAAAACGCTCTACTCAACATAGCTATCGCGGGTGTTGTATAAGGCGACTAAGGTTAAAGACAGCAATCAGTAATGGGCAGCAGCATTCCTCATAAACCACCTAGAAATATACTGCAGTTTACAAGCCTTGCCCCTTTTACATAAGCCCCTTGTAATAACATAATTGACAAAATGTGGGCTTTAATTAACACCTCTGCCTGTAAAAACAAGTTGCCAGTGAAATTATTATGTTAAATGTTGCCAATACCTTTGCTTGTACAGCATAGCTGGCCAACAGTACCGATGCCTCCGGTGGGCAGTATATATCCATACTGAGAATGGCCTGCTTCACCTGCAGGAAGAGCAAGTGCTGTGTCACCTCCTGGATCAACTCCTCCGCCACATCTTCTGGATACAACTTGCAGAGCAACATGAATGGGGTTCCTGGCATTTGGGACACGCATTGGTCTTGCACTGAAAAGGAAAAATTATGCTTAAATATGCATATTGTGTTCCAATAAAACAACCAATTATGTTACTGGTCTTTATTATGCTAGGTATCAGAACAGAATGAATCAAATAAGAAATAGTAAAAATATTAACCTACCCTACATATCCTACCTACTTTATTGCACTGTACTAAATTATTGAATAATAACTAATACATGTAGACTTTCCATATATATCACAATGGAAATGTTGTTTTTAAAATTAACTGCACTACCCTCGCCCTCTGTTGCTATCAATTCTCAATTGATATTAATAAAATAGTGGCTATTTTTGAAAGCTTTACAGCCGACTAAATTAATAATTAACAGCATGGAAATTATTATTGCAAGCCTTTTTAAGACTGACATAGCTGTTACTAATTATTATTATCAAAGATTTATTTGCTTTTGGTAAGCAAATAAATCTTTGATTTGTGCCCAATAAAAGTTACAAGTTTTGTCACTAGTAAGTACTAAGATTTAGTTACAGTTACGTAAAGCAAAATTGTTCTCTAGGAGAAGCATAACATAATAGTTTAAACATTCTTAAACAATACAATGTACAGACAATGTTACAAAAATGATTTAGTGATTTAATTTGAAGATAATAATATTCTAAATACTAATAATAATTATATTATTAATTCCAAAATTACCTCTCTTATCCAACTTCAGCCAACTAATAAAGTGTTTGGTATCCTCAAACTGCAATCCAAAGAACCATGTCTCTCTCAGTCCAATTGTGCGACATACCAAGTCAAATAAGTCTCGACCAGTCGCTCGCCACTAAAACAATACAAATAAAAGTTAATTCTTATATGTCTACAATGTGAAATAGGAAACATTTTTGTAAATATTCGGTAATGAAGTTATAAATTAATATGTCTTATAAAAGTGGACACTACAGAAAGATCTTTAAAATGCTGAACTCAGTCCAAACAATGTCATAAACTAAAAAATTACCAAATAAAAAAGGAAAAGAAATAATTGGGACACATTAACAGTTTATTAGCCTAAACAATAGTAAAGAAACTACTGCTAATGAATAGTAGCACAGGCTCACCAACTTACATGTAGGGTTAGCTGTTTGTTATGATTATGACTCATAACAGGGGTATTGTGTTGAGACTAAACATTTGCACATAGAATGGGAAATTGGATGTTACAAAGTTAAATCTCACCTCAAGGTTGAATTCCAATTCAGCATCCAAAGTGCAAACCTTAACAGGAAACGATTTAGACGCCTTCTTTCTCCTGAAGGGCGGCATTTTCTTGTCGCATATCGTCAACACTTCCACCCAAGAATATCAAAACACAGGTCAATAGGTTATATTATTCTTCCACAATAATGTATTAACTGAGCAATGGTTATCGTTTACGTAATGTGCAGTCGGTCGAGGAATGTGTGTAATATCACATTGCATACTATTTCCAGCGTTTATTATTTACAAACAAGAAAAACGTCAATGAAACAAGAACGAAGGTGAATGAAAAGATTTTTTAGGGAAAATTCCATTCCGTTTTGCTTTAGCTATAGTTTGATAATATTACCAAATAGAACAATTAGTTCAATAATTGAATCCAAGAAATTTGTCATACGCGGGGACTCGAACGATGTAATTGTAAGTAGTCACGCAATATATTAAAATAAATAAATAAAGTCTATTTTTTGATTAATTTTTATCATTTATGAACATTCAATAGTTTCCCGGCATGGCAACTCCTTAGTGTCAATGTCATCAGTGTCTTAGTGTCAATGTCATCAGTGTCTTAATGACATGTTGACAGTCAACCAAACCATTTAATCAATGTGACAGTTTGTGACTAACTTCATCGTGGTTGTGATTCGTGGTAAAATTGTTCACCACGTGTGGATCGAAAACTTTTGTTTAGTGTTATGAAATAAAGAAAATGGGGAAATTCAGATCTAAGCTTAAAGGAAAATCGAAAGGAAAGAGATGGCAGAAAGGACAGTCCTCGAACTCCAATCCGAAGATCCAAAAGTACAGAGAAATGGCAAAATCCCGGTTTTTCCAGGAAAATCTAGGTAATCCAGTTGTGTTATGTTTGAAAACTTACTATTAATACCGTATTTTACAAATAATCAAAATCAAGTTGTATGTAAACTTCCTTTATACCAGCTATTGGTTAAAAATAACTTTGCACTGAATTTGTGACTTTCCCAACCTACTATCTACTACTAGCACTATCTTCTAGGTAACACTGGATTGACCCAACAGGCTGTTAAGAAACACGATGCCATATTTACCTACGGTCATAGTATCAATAAGCCTAAATCAGAAGCTGAAAATGAATTGTCTATTGCTAAGGAGTTTGAAAATATGTCTGTAAGAACTGGCGATGAAGGATCAGAGAGTGAATGCTCTGGAACATTCAGAGCCGGTACATTTAAGACCTTCCAGACTTTTGCTTCTGACTGGAGTCAATGCTCAAACATTAGTTTCAGCAAGTGAGTTTTTTCTTTTCCTTTTTACTAATAAATTCTAGATTGCCCTAATATTTTGGATCATGGAAGAAAGATGGAGGTCTATGCTTACAATTCGAATCTTCATGTTGTAAAAAATAAGCATGGTTGCTAACTATGGCTTGCACATTGAGTGCATGTATTAACCCAAATTATGATTGTATATTGTAGTATTATAGGTGGTAGTAATTACTTTTATTTCCAGGCTACTGAACAAGTTTGACTCAAATAATGCAGTGCATAAAGAAATGTTGGCAGTCCTAGCTGCTGTGACAGAAGTTATCAAAGAACAAGGTGGCAAAGAAAGCACCACCGAGTACTTTGCAGCGTTGGTGAGTAAAGTTGAAATATTTATGTGCTAAAATGTGCTAAAACACTGAAAGCTGCCAGCATTCTTAGTATGAATGTGTAACAATACTGCAATTAAAGCTCAATTAAAGCTCTCAGTAGATTGCAAGAGGCTTACCCTTATTACATAGGATTTGGATAAGGTGGTGAAATGTGGTTTTTCCACACCTATACCTACCCCTTTAGGCATAAACAGGTATATTCATACATAATTACAGTTATGCAGCTATTGTTTTTGTATTATTCGATATAAAGAATTCATAATTGCATCATGGATAGATGGATTTGCTGTGAGAACATTATAATTTGTAATTATAACTTTACAGATGGAAGCTCTAAAAGCGTCAGAACGCGAAGAGGATCTTGTTGCAACACTGTCCCTACTCTCCATGGGCATTAAGTCTGTACCACAAGGTGTACTTCGTAAACAATTTTCTGATGCAGCGACAATATTCACAGATATTCTAGAAAAGAATTCCCAGTCAGAAAATGGAACTTTACTAAGAAGCACTATCGGTTGTTTGTCTGTCCTGCTAAGATCTCAAGAGTATGCATTATGGGGTGACTCTTCTACAATGAAAGTTTTTGATTCAGTTTTAGCATTTGCGTTACATTCGAAACCAAAGGTTTGTTGTTTTTATTTTATTTTAATCTCTGTTTTGACACCTATATTTTTATTATGGTTATTTAAAACTAGTGTTATTTTATATTAAGGACCTAGAAAAGAACTCTAACATCATAAGTGTGAAAATGCTATATTTATTAAAGGACCTTTGCTTTCTGCTATGTCAGTCCCATAATGGAATATTTACTATTATATTATAATCAATATAGCAGGGTGAAGGTGGTACGCTTAGCATATTTCTGCCATATGACACCTTTGCCATTTTCTATAATAAAATATCATAAAGAGCTTTACTTTAGGACCACAGTATATGTAATAATTATCATGTTTTTAGGTTAGAAAATCTGCCCAGCACGCTGTGACTGCCATCCTACGTGGCAGCTGCTTCATGGTGCCATCAGAAGATCAAAAAGTTAAGGTAATTAAGTCTGAAGTAGATATTTGGACTACTGATAATTTTTCGAATTTTTCTAAATATTCTTGTTAATCCTTTACATTATTAAAATTTTACGATAACACTTCTAATAGGTTCCGAAGTTACATCCTGCTGCCAACCGCATGGCAGAGTACTGCCTGTCCCAAATAAAGGCAGAAGCGTTGCTGGCTGGTCACCGAACAGTACTGCATACCCTGACCCTGCTTAGAGATGTACTGGCTGTTTTCAGCAAGGATTATATCAAGGTAAGATTTTATTATGTATCTGCTTTATTTATAAACACGGTTTAAGTATAGACTAGTTACTCAGTGTTTTGTCTCTTTTCCTCGCATTCAAAATCATGTTGGTGAGACAAAGACAAAACACGGAATTTTTTTTCGGGTCAGTATGGGGAAATTATAAACAATAAGAGATAGAGAAAAACTCTCTTAGGAACCGTGATCTAGATAAAATAAAAAGGGTATTTAAATTTTTTTTTAATCTTAATTTGATTTGATTTGAAAATATCGCATTTAAAAAAAAATATTATATCGATTATTTATCACTATGCAAACCAAAAATTGTATGGAGACCATAGGTCTAAAGTTGCTAGAAGTTGTTGAAATTGCTTGAAATTAACATTTTATTTGTATCTTAAATTTAAATTTTACTATCTAATAAATTTGAATGCTTTTTATTCTTCTTTATATCTAAAATTAAGATCACGGTTCCAAAGAAAGTTTTTCTCTATCTCTTATAGTTAAGAATTTCTCATACCGACCCGAAAAAGAACTCACCATGTATAATGATGACAAAGAGTCATACTCAGAGACGTTGATGAGTACTTAATACAAAAAAAAATACCAATTCAAAAGTAGACAGTATTCTTAATGGGTGGGTGTATGGACTAGTTTTTATTGACATTTATTTTATTAAGTTACATTTGTATGTGAGATATATATATTGTATGTAGACGTTTATAAATTCTGTTTTTTTCAGTTGATCTGCGAGGCGATCCTCTCGCTGATGACGCACAACAACGTGTACATAAAGACGTGCTGCCTGCACACACTGCACGCGCTGTTCTCGTGCCCCCGGGGGCACAGCAACGTGACGGCGGGGCTCGCGGTGCAACTGACCCGGGCGCTGATGGCGGCCAGGCCTCCGCCCGGGGACGTAGGGCAGGTGCCCGCCTGGGTGGCCGTGCTGCAGCAGGGCTACGGGTGTTTGGCTGGGTGAGTGATCTCGACGGCCGCCTTGGTCGAATGCTCCAGATTGCTGGGTATTGGCCAAGAGGTCCCGGGTTGGAATCCTGGTAGGGGCAAACTTTGTGATGACCACAAATGTTTGTTTCCGAGTCATGGTTGTGTATATGTTTATGTAGTATATTTTCAACATCTATATACATAATTATATTAAAAAATATGTCCGTCGTCTAGTATCCATAACACAAGTGCTTAGGCTACTTACTTTGGGCTGGACGATAGGTGTGAGTGTAAAAATATTTATTTATTATAGTGGTCTGCAATTTGCATCACACACTGACCTCTACTATACGAGTACGCTGGTCTGAATACTTCAACTAAAATGACAAGTGTTTCTTGTGCCGATTTGAAGCGCCCCGTCGAGCGGCAAGGGTACTAAATTTGACGTTTGTTGCTTGTATTTGACACATTTAGCATTACAAATGGATCTCTAGTATTAGTTCCGTGGACCTTCAGACACCAGTGCCATCAGCGCCAAGATGGCGACAGTCAAATTCTTCATTTTTTTAAAAAGAAATCAAAGCTTCATTTTTTGGATGACAACCTTCAGTCCAGGGTACTTGTATAGTGGAGGTCAGTGGCATCACACTGTCGTAGCTAAGTAAGGCTTTTTTGAGGGGTGGGGGGGGGGGTCGGTCAGGAAATAAACAATTGGCGGCTAAGTAAGAGCGACCACAGACATACGATGAAGTTGAACAACTATTGTCCGACAGGTTCGTGCGCGACCTTCGGGGTGGCGGACGCGGGGCGCTCTGGATGTTGGCGGGGGTGGGTGATGCGGGGAGGAGGGAAAACTAACATCTAGAGTGCACCGTCCCCGCCTCATACCGCAGGAAGGTCGCGCATGAACTTGTCGGGACTATAAGTTGCATAGTCTGCGGACTTGCATAGTAGCCCCTTCTAATAAGCTATCGGCAGTTGGACAACTTTTTAGTTGTCCGGTCATTCGATTGTTGACCAAAAATTTATTTTCTGGAGTTCCTCCGTGCTTCGGAAGGCATGTTCAGCCGTTGGTCCCGGCTGCATCTGCAGTCGTTAATACCCAACAACCCGAACTGGGCCAGCGTGGTGGGTTATGGCCCAAAGTCCCTATATTCTTCCATCCATAGGGAAGGCCCGTGCCCCAGCAGTGGGGACATTAAAGTGCTGGTGATGATGATGATAACATAACTGGTGTTATGTGGGTGTTGCAATGTGCCACCTCTGCTTATCACTTCGGGGATGATGACTAGTGATTTATGTATGTAATGCAAGATATTTGTGTCTTACAGTCTGGACCTGAACCTATGCATCCCGAATTTGCCACCCTTCGTCGGTATCTGCGTCTCCGAGCTTTGGTTGTCTGACGTGGCGGAGATCAACGCAGTCGCCACCTATGCCTTGAAGGTAAGAAAGAAACTCGAACTTTTTGATTTTGTATTTTATTTTTGGAAGTAAAGTCGACTAACTGCCGCACTCAGAGACGTCAAATAACGTGAATGAGCACTTAACGTCAAATAATGACAATTCAAAACTATTTGATTTTAATTTTAACATTATATAAATGTTAGAAAAATTAGTACAAAGATTTTAGTGGTTAGAAAAAGAATTTCGAAAAATTATGATTTTTCATAATTTTTCGAACGAACATTTATATAATGTTAAAATTAAAATCAAATAGTTTATAAAGCAAACCCAAGCTTAACCGAACGCACGGTATTTGTAAAAATATCTGCTTTGGAATGTTTGAAATTTATTTCTACATTGCGAGGGTACCCGTTGGCTTACAACGTGAAGTGTAAAGGTTAGAAGAATTTTGGCAAGTTAATTAGTATCTTGGGTGGCCGAGCGGTCAGGCACCTGCTCGGATAGCAGCGGACGCGGGTTCGATTCCCGCCTCAAGATCATAATTTTTCGAAATTCTTTTTCTAACCACTAAAATCTTTGTACTAATTCAAAACTAGTCGCTATTGTTGCCGGGTCTATGGTCTAGATATGAATGAAAATTTTTGACATTAAATACTCATTAAAGTTATTTGACGTCTCTGAGTGCGGCAGTAAGGGCCGGTTTTTTAATGCATACATAAATCACGCCTATATCCCCGAAGGGGTAAGCAGAGGTGAACTAGCATCCACGTTTCGCCAATTATGTTAGGTCCCATGTAATAGGTGGCGAGCCTATTGCCATTTATCGGGCACAAAAGTCGCAGTACATTGCTATTGCTAGGTGGTACTAGAGGAACGCTGCTGCCCATTCCTCATCATTGATTTATCCTTAGTCGCCTTGTACGACACTCAAGGGAGAGATTTGGGGTGGTGACAATTGTATTCTACTCTGCCGTCACCACACGGCACAATTAAGTAATTGTTAAAACTGTTACTTATGGTTGTATATTATTATCAGTCTTTTATTTAACCATTAGTAACAATTGGTTGAGTTAACTATGCATCACAATACCGTCCCTCCCTTAGTGTGGCGGCCCAATAAGCTAATCGACTTTTACACCCCTGGGATAAGTCGGAGCTGGCACATTCTGTGTTACTTTTTCGCTCCCAGTCCCAGGCCATACATTGATGGCTTCTTCTCCCTGCCCTGTTCCCAGTAAAACTGGGGCGGCGCAGTATGTTTGCTCTTCCATTTATATTGGTCAGACGTCATAAAGCCGTCCAATCCAAATTTATTTATATCATCCTTCACACCGGAAAGGTGCTCTTGATGAATGAATGTATAGAAAAGACACGGGACAGACCATGTCGAGAGACCGATGAATGGAGAATGTGATTGAAATGACAACATTCCAATCCATACTGCTCAGGTTTTGGCTTAGGTTCTACAGCCGACCGCCTGCCTGACACCAACCCTCTTTGGGTATGCTGTTGTTGGTGGTTTGCCTCCACCATTCGGGTGCCCCAAGGTGCTTATTGGTCTACACTGGGCAATCTCCCTTAGCGACTTTTACGACACCAATAGGATGACTCAGGGCTGGCCCATTCTACGTTATTTGTTCGCTCTCGGGCCAGCATACAAGACAGCAAGAAGAAGGCCATCAATGTATGTATTATATGTATTAATGTCCACAGGCCATCCTCTTGGACTGCGTAAAACCAGCGATAGACAGCGAAGAGTTCCAGCGTCACAAAGCCCACGTGGACGGCATCTTCAAGTGCATAGGCACCGGCCTCGACAACCCCTTCAACCAGGCCATCAAACATGTCATTCTCACCAGCGCTGTCTGCTTTGAGGTAAGCACGTATTCCCAGCTCGGCGTATTGTCGTCACCTACTCTGAGCTGGGAGTTATTATTATAAAGTCCATTATAGTGTACCATCTAACTTGTCTTATTTGAAACTAATCTTAAACAATCTTGGCACACATTTTTATTGAAAATGCAGCATTATAAAAATCAACTGATAACTAGATTCAATAGGTTCCAGTCTATAATAACGATTTATTGTAATAGATTATTGACTTTGGTATTATTTTATTTTTTAATGGGGTGATTTAAAAAAAAAGTTGTATTAAGATAGTTTACCAAATAAGACAAGTTAGATGATACAGATTGCAGCTGAACACAGCGATTGCATAGTCTATCACGCATAATTAATTATATAGTATAGTTGACATGGAAACAAAAAAATATAATTATATAATAACCTACAGATTGGCAGAACGGAAATTAATTTTATGTCATACCATAAAGTGGACTTTTCCGTCCGCTACGCTACGGAAAATCCCACTTCCTGGTCAAGGGGTTACGAAGCTATGATCTTACTTTGGGCGATAAAAAAGAAGGCCTCAGCCCGGCTAGGATAACTATCGAAACACAGCATGATTAAGCTATTTACCGCTTAGAACTGTCAAAAATCCAATGCTTTTTGACAGTTCAAAGAAATGGCCTAATCAAAATGTGTTTCGGTGGTCATGCTAGCCGAGCAGATCGCATATTTATCGCAATTACTTGCGATCTGAGGCATTCTTTGTTTTATCGCCGCCTTGGTCGAATGCTCAGATTGCTGGGTATTGGACAAGAGGTCCCGGGGTCGAATCCTGGTAGGGGCAAACTTTGTGATGACCACAAATGTTTGTTTCCGAGTCATGGTTGTGTATATATTTATGTAGAATATTTTCAACATTTATATACATAATTATATTAAAAATATGTCCGTCACCTAGTATCCATAACACAAGTGCTTAGGCTACTTACTTTGGGCTAGATGATAGGTGTGAGTGTAAAAATAATTATTTATTTATTTATTTATCGCCCTTGGTAGAAAATGTTGACTTTGACTATTAAGTTACCACAAATTGTATGCCACACAACACTACACACTTACGTCTATAAATTACCATTTATTTAATTACCAGTCGACTTCCCACTCTATCCAAACACTATAAGGTCGTATTCCGTTATTGCTACCCGCAGATCGGCAACGAAAAAGTCGCCCACTGCCTGGCGCCGCTCCTGAGGAAGATGAACGAACGACGTGAGAGTCACAACTTCCACAACGACAAAGAGGTGGAATATGCAACCGGGTGCGCCATCAAAGCGATGGGCCCAGAGTTCGTGTTGAAAGTCATCCCCTTAAGGTTAGGGTCATTTTTTTTATTTAAAAAGACTTTGCATAAGTGGCTCATTGACCACCGCACGGAGGAAATCGAGTTCCTAGAGTTTCTTACAAACCACTTAAAGCAAATAAATTAAAGTATTATAGCATAACAAATTCTATCTCTAAAACTTCTTATTGCGTTTGGCTGCATAGCTCATTTTCTTTGCCTTAATAGAGATACATTTATGAGTAGATAGCATTTCGATTTTGTGCAGCCTATATCCTGCACAAATAAGCTCTTTCAGAGCATGAGAAGTGAAATAGTAGATTTTCCATCAAGTGCACAAAACGAATCATTTTTGTCGAGGATAAAAATGGTTTTGTGGACGAGTTAGAAACTCTGCTTTTCACTTCGATTGCGAGGAAATAGAAAAGTAGTTTATAATAACATTTCTTATAATTCAAACTAAAATTAGTACAGTTTTGAATACTGAAGGAAATTGTTTTGCCCATTGATATTAGGCATGGGCTGCAGACCTATACAGCCAAGTATTAAATTAATTTAGAAATTATTTTTTCTTAAATTAATTTAATAACCTACCGTACCTACTTGAATAAAAAAAATAATATCTTTTATGTTAAAAAACACATTAGGGAAAACAATTTAAGTAAATATTATAAAATAACAAATTCTATCTCAGAATTTCTTATTGTGTTTGGCTGCATGGCTCATTTTCTTTGCCTTAATATAGACACATTTATGAGTAGATACGTTAATGCTCTAGAGCACAAAATCCGATTTCGTGCAGCCTATATCCTGCACAAATAAGCACTTTCAGAGCATGAGAAGTGAAAATATTATTATTATTATCAAGGGATGGACCGGAGAGCATCAACCTGGATCGCAGCTGGCTTCTGCCAGTCCTCAAAGAGAAGATCGTCAATGCCAACCTGAAGTACTTCGCCACGGAGATCCTGGAGATGGCCACCTTCTGCAGGAGGAAGGCGAGGGAGATGAGCGAGGCGAAGGATGTACCAGGCTCGCATACTTACGAGCTGCTTTGCAGTCAGCTATGGGCGCTGTTGCCTAGCTTTTGCAATTGCCCGAAGGATGTGAAAGAGAATTTCAAGAGTATGGCTAGGGTTTTGGGTGAGTTTTTTGGTAAATTTATCACTGTTGACTTCCCTCTCCCTATTGAGGACCCTCAAGACTATGGCTCGGGTTATGGGTAAGTTTTTGCCCCCTTCCCCCCTAATAAGTACTTGGTCACGGAGATCCTGGAGATGGCCACCTCCTGCAGGAGGAAGGCGAGGGAGATGGGCGAGGCGAACGATGTACTAGGCTCGCATACGTACGAGCTGCTATGGAGTCAGCTATGGGCGCTGTTGCCTAGCTTTTGTAACTGCCAGAGGGATGTTTTAGGTGAGTTTTTTAAAAATATTGGCATTTGACAACCCCTTTGACATTAAGGACAATTTCAAGACACGGCTCGGTTCGGGTAGTCTTTGTGGTGACTCTGACGTATGTCAGAAATTTATTTCTACATTTCGAGGGTAGCCGTTGGCTTACAACGTGAAGCTGTACGTAAAGGGCTTATGATGAAACTGCAAAACGTCGTATCGTGGTGACTGACGGTAGGGCAGAATACAATTTTTAAAATGAAAGAAAGCGGGATTTATTCCACGTGTACCTTTGTTTTTTGGTTTATCCGATATTTTGGCACAGTTACATGCGCCATGATCACGGAATAAGAACTGTAGTCTATGCAAGTCGATGTTTATTGGCAGACAAATCTGTCTACCCTCTTTCTAAGTCTTTTACTACGCTCGGCACCGGTACCACTGTTCTAAGCGGTAGCAGTTTTAAGTAAATAGTGAGAACGAGAACAGTGGTACCGGAAATATCGGATAAACCAAAAAACAAAGGTACGAGATATAAATCCCGCTTTCTTTCATTTTAAAAATGTTAGTGACCACGTTCATTTAAAACAATACAGAATACAATTGTTGTCCACTGGCAACACAGTCTCCGTATACTGCGAGACTGTGTTGTTGACAGCTAACTGGGAGACTAACGTGTAATGTAACCAGTTGACTGAATCCGTAATCTCTATTTTGTTTCCAGGCAACGTTTTGAAAGACAACCCGGAATTCCGCCTGTCCGTAATGCAAGCCCTGAGGAGGCTGATCGCGTGCTCTGCTGACAACGAAGAGGACTCCAAAGAACTGGGCAGGTTCGCCAAGAACTACCTGCCTATCCTGCTCAACGTCTACATGTCGCCGACGAAAGGCAGCAACGCTGGGGGTCATAGGTTGGCCGCGTTGGAGACTATACAGGTTGAACATACATACATACATAAATCACGCCTATATCCCCGAAGGGGTAGGCAGAGGTGAACTAGCACCCACGTTTCGCCAGTTATGATAGGTCCCAGGTAATAGGTGGCGAGCCTATTGCCATTTATCGGGTACAAAAGTCGCAGTAGGTACATTGCTAGGTGGTATAAGAGGAACGCTGCTGCCCATTCCTCATAATTGATTTATCCTTAGTCGCCTTGTACGACACCCACGGGAGAGTTTTGGGGTGGTGACAATTGTATTCTACTCTGCCGTCACCACACGGCATCCACACCCACTTGGAAAATTCAACCTGTATTCATATCGGTGTGTCACAGGTGTACCTCACGATATGCGAGCCGTCGCTCTCAGAGGAGCTCTTCAAGAACGCGCTTCAGCAGCTAGCCGCGTCGGCAACCAACCATTTCCAGAGGGAGTCAATCCTTGACGTCATCCGACTCTTAGTTCTCTACCAAACCAAGGAACAAATCGCAGCGCTCTTTGACCAATGGGTGTTCCCCCTGTGCGAGACCGTGCTAGAAGACCCGAAGACGTTTAGAAAGACCAAAAAGGAGAAACAGAAGAGTCAGGCTATGGAAGAGGACACGACTGAAGGGGCGGACGTCAAGAAGACTGATCTTAGGCAAGTATTTGACTATTCAAATGGTGGACAACGGTTTTCTGCACTGTCGTCACCATTCAGTATATTTGACATGTTATTGCACCGACATGATCGAAAAACTCTACCTCTGCCTACCCCTTCGGGATGTAGGCGTGATTTATGTATGTATGTACGACGGCCGCCTTGGTCGAATGCTCAGATTGCTGGGTATTGGCCAAGAGGTCCCGGGTTCGAATCCTGGTAGGGGCAAACTTTGTGATGACCTCAAATGTTTGTTTCCGAGTCATGGTTGTATATATGTTTATGTAGTATATTTTCAACATTTATATACATAATTATATTAAAAATATGTCCGTCATCTAGTATCCATAACACAAGTGCTTAGGCTACTTACTTTGGGCTAGATGATAGGTGTGAGTGTAAAAATATTTATTTATTTTAAAGTGTCATGTATGATCGAAAAATTGAGAAGTAACAGGTAAGCATGGTACGGGCATATGATGAGGAGGGATGAAAGTTACGCAACTAGAGGTATTTTAAGTATGGATGTGCACGGACCTAGAATGAGAGGAAGACCGAAGAAGCGATGGGTGGATTGTGTGAAAGCTGATAATTGAGAAAGAGTTCATGCTGAGCTCACGTCTAATAGAGGAGAGTGGAAGAGGAAGACATGTTGTGCCGATCCTACTTAGAGTTGGATAAGGGCAGGCAGAAGAAGAACATACATACATAAATCACGCCTATATCCCCGAAGGGGTAGGCAGAGGTGAACTAGCACCCACATTTCGGCAATGTTAGGTCCCATGTAATGGGTGGCGAGCCTATTGCCATTTATCGGGCACAAAAGTCGCAGTACTATTGCTAGGTGGTATAAGAGGAACGCTGCTGCCCATTCCTCATCGCTGATTTATCCTTAGTCGCCTTGTACGACACCCACGGGAGAGACTTGGGGTGGTGACAATTGTATTCTACTCTGCCGTCACCACACGGCTGAAGAAGAAGAATATTTATTAATGCTTCGTCTTGTTACCTCTTTCCAACCAGGTACAAAGACAAGGCCAGACTATTAGAGATGGAACACAAGAAGGCGTACAGAATACTAGAGGAGATCTTCAAGAGCGACAGGGACAACTGCAAGCAGTTCCTCGTGGTCAATCGCAAGAAGATAAAGAAGCTGCTGATGACGTCACTCAACAAAGCAGCCGATAGCAGCAAGGCGGCCAAATTGAGGTCAGCAGTGTATTCGATTTTCAACCTTAAATCCCCTTCTCGATTCTAATTGTAACATTATTTAAATGTTAGAAAAATTAGTACAAAGATTTTGGTGGTTAGAAAAATAATTTCGAATAATTATGATATTCCTCAAGCCTCAAGATCATAATTTTTCGAAATTGTTTTTCTAACCACCAAAACCTTAAGTCCCCGTAAAGGTAGAAATGTAAATGTGATCGGTTTTTTTTTGTCTGGATTTCTTCTTGTTTGCTTACGAAGAGGTGTAAACTATACTTGACTATTGTAAATAAATATAGAAGATACTAATAATACCACCGCACATTATATAAATAATGTGGTGTTACACATATAAATGTGTGGTGACGTCATCCCACATTTAAATATTTTTGTTTCCTGTAATTAAGAGAAAAAAAATGTTTTGACGTCACAATAGGAAAATATAAAAATGGTACGTTAGTTTTAGGTGATTAAAATGTTTTAAATTGCTGCTGATGCCAGTTATATTACTAAGGATAAACTAATTTTGGCTTCATACATTGAGACAGCAAAACTGAACCTTGTCTCCAGGTGCATAGAACACCTGATCAAGTCCTCGCAGCGCCTGACTGCCGACAGCAAGCTGCTTCGTGGCGCCATCGCGGAATCCGTCGTGTGTACTCGGGACATCAACTCTAAATGCCGACAGTGTGCGTTCAACGTCATCAACTCTATTGGAGAGATACTGAAGCCTCAGGACGGTGGTGAGTCATACAGTGTGGGGGGACATACATACATACGTCTTAGTCTTCCATACTGGCCTTCTAATTCTTCTTCCTACCTTATCCCGCTGTTCATCCGCTCCTTTCTATCCTTCACCAATTTTTATCCACTCCTCTCGCTGTCATTATTATCCTTTACACAATCCATCCATCTCTTCTTTGGTCTTCCTCTCCTTCTACGTCCTTTCACGTTCATGCCTAACATTCTTCTGCTAACATATCTTTCATCATTTTGCATAACATGACCCACCCACCCAAGTTTATTACTCTGCAGCCTCTCGTTCACTGGCGCTACTTTCTGACTCCCCTGATACATCATCTTCCATACTGGCCTGGGAGCGAAAAAATAACGTAGAATGTGCCAGTCCCAACTCATCCCTTGGGTGCCATGACAGTCGAATAAGGGAGGTTGCCCGGTGTAGACCAAAAAGCACCTTGGGGCATCCGGATAAGGAACATCCCACCAACAACAGCATACCCAAACAGGGTTGGTATCAGGCAGGCGGCCGGCTGTAAAACCTATGAATTGGAATGTTGTCATCCCAATCACTCTCCGTTGATCTTTCTTTTGACATGGTCCTTTCCGTCTCTTTTCTATACATTCATTAATCACTATCACCTTTACGGTGTGATTTTTTGATGTCGTCTGAGCGGTGGTATATCTTTTCAGGCATGCAGTCTTTCGTCGACATGCTATCGTCAGGCCTGTCGGCGCCCCTCCCCCGGGTAGTCAGCGCCACCCTACGGGCTATAGCCTCGGCCCTGTTCAACTTCTCCGAGGACATGGGCCTGGAGATAGTCCAGGGCCTCCTGGAGAGAGTGGCGGAACAGATGCTCACGAACAACCGGGAGATAGTCGCGGCGGCGCTGAGCTTCTTGAAGGCAAGTGTATTTGTGGCCTTGTGCCTTTAGGGCCTGACCCCGTATTATGTAAGCCGATTTCAGTTGCTTTAGTCTACCCGTCACTCTCACACTTTGCTATTATTCTCAATGAGTGAGGAGCTCGCTAGCGCAGTGGCACGGCGCGTTTGGCCTGCGATTGCGTAAACTAAGCAAGTTCGCTAAGGCCGGTCATCGGATGGGTGACCAAAAAATTTATAATCGCGAGTTCCTCCGTGCTTCGGAAGGCACGTTAGCCGTTGGTCGTGGCTGCATTTGCAGTCAGTCAAACCCACCAACACGCACTGGGCCAGCGTGGTGGGTTATGGCCCGCACTCCCTATAGTATAGGGAAGGCCCGTGCCCCAGCAGTGGGGACATTGAAGGGCTGGTGATGATGATGATGATGATGATGAGAGAGACAGGTAGACCAAAGCAACTGAAATCGGCTTACTTAATACGGGGCTGGACAAGTGGCCAATTTGTTCGAACGGATTTAATACAAATGTCAATTTTTACAGCTTCTCTTGCATTTGACACAGCGGTTGCCATATTGTTTACTCTGTAATATGTCAGTTTCTTACTATTGTATTCTATTTGTTTGAATAGAATAGATATGGCCACTTGTCTAGAGGGGATGATAAGGCCAGTGAATAGATGGGTGACCAATAATATTTTATCTCGTGTTCCTCCTACGGTACACTGTTGGTCCCGGCTGTATCTGTAGTCGTTAATACCCACCAATCCGCCTTGGGCCACTCGGAAGGCCGTTAGGGGGTACATTAAGTGAGTTGTGCCGAATCCACTTGAGTTTGAGATAATAGACTGTCTACCCTGATCAGGGCGAGTTGTTAAGAGTTAAGGCCTGTATTCCCGAAAAGAAAGCCTTAGATCGCATATTTATCTTCCGTCAAATACTTGCGATCTGAGACATTCCTCGTATTATCACCCTTGGTATATAATTAACTATTCCCCCACCAGGTGTACACAAAGGTCCTCCCTACGGACGTCCTAGCCGGCAGCCTGCCAGTCATCTTCAAGACCCTCTCCTCCATGTCCGAAGACTGCAAGAGGCACTCTCGCCTAGAGATGGGCTACTTCCTCACCAGGATGCTGAGGAAGTACGGCGCCGACACCGTGGAGAAACTCATACCGCCGTCCGACGAGGTCATGCTGCGGAGGCTGAGGAACCTGAGGAAGATGGAGAACAGGAAGAAGAGGATGAAGGAGAATCAGAGGTGAGTGGGTTTTGAGAGACGCACAATTGTCGGCTGCGTTGTCTGATTACATCAGAGTTTCCCGAACTTTTTTCTCAAAGGCCACTTTTAAAATCTCATATATTATATATGAGAATTGATTTTTAAAGAATCTCCTAAATCTAATAATAATTATTTCAGTGATTTATTGTTAGTGTCGGAATAGGGATGATCCTTATTTGCGTTGCGGCTGAAACCGAACTAATTAAGGTTTTCCCAAAAAAAATTGATAGGTTTTTTAGTATGTACATATTTATAAATTAGTTTTTCACTATCGAAACCAGCTAGATTTTGTTGACACTAACAAAGAATAACTGAAATATTTATTTACAATAATATAGAAACTGTCATGTTTTACGAAATCGTGACTATCAAAATCATAAGTTTTTACAAAAATATAATTTATTTTGGGTAAAGTAGTCACGTAGAAACAACACGGTATAGGTTTTCAAAATTAACCAATCATGCCAATCATTCTTGCAGAGACGCCGACGCCGACTCAGACATGGACACCTCCATCAGAGGCACCTCCAAGACCCTGGAGGACATTCTCCAGGACTCGGACTCGGAGATGGAGCATCTGGAGGAAGAGGAGCCCCAACGGCCGAGGGCCAAGAGGGCGAAGACCCAGGCGTGGATCCAGGACGATGCGGACACCATCGTGGACTTGGCTGATGTGTCCGCTGCCAGGAAGATCACTGGTGAGTCTTATTCTTCTACTCCCTGCCCCCGCGGCCGAGGGCGAAGACCCAGGCGTGGGTACAGGACGATGCGGAAACTATTGTGGATCTGGCTGATGTCTCCGCTGCCAAGTGGCCAATCGATTCGAATGTATGGAAATAGTAGATTGTGTACCTAGGGTGATAAAACAAAAAAAATCTCAGAACGCAAGTATTTGTAAGCACTGTGAAGCCTACTTTTTATCGCCCGAGTTAAGATCTTAGATTTGTCACCCTCTGATCAGGAATTATGGTCAGGTGTGACATAATAGTAGATTATATACCAAGGGCGATAAAACAAAGATCGCCCCAGATCGCAAGTATTTGACATATATAGATATAGATCTTTTTTATAGCCCGAGGAAAATCATAGTTTTATGTCTCCCCGTGACCAAGAAGTGGAATTTTCCGTACGCGTCGCGAGCGGAAAAGTCCACTTTATATAGTTAGGTCAGCATTTCAATACGCACTTTACGCAATGACGCGGATTCGAGCCCCCTTTAAGACATTGTTTATTTTTATAAATCTAGGCATGCATTACATGGGACCTAACATAATTGGCGAAACGTGGGTACTAGTTCACCTCTGCGTTCGGGGATATATGTATTTATGTATCTTGCCGTGTGGTGACAGCAGGGCAGAATACAATTGTCACCACCCCCATCTCTCCCGTGGGTGTTCACCTCTGCGTTCGGGGATATATGTATTTATGTATCTTGCCGTGTGGTGACAGCAGGGCAGAATACAATTGACACCACCCCCATCTCTCCCGTGGGTGTTCACCTCTGCGTTCGGGGATATATGTATTTATGTATCTTGCCGTGTGGTGACAGCAGGGCAGAATACAATTGTCACCACCCCCATCTCTCCCGTGGGTTTTCACCTCTGCGTTCGGGGATATATGTATTTATGTATCTTGCCGTGTGGTGACAGCAGGGCAGAATACAATTGTCACCACCCCCATCTCTCCCGTGGGTGTTCACCTCTGCGTTCGGGGATATATGTATTTATGTATCTTGCCGTGTGGTGACAGCAGGGCAGAATACAATTGTCACCACCCCCATCTCTCCCGTGGGTGTCGTACAAGGCGACTAAGGGTAAAGACAGCGATGAGTTATGGGCAGCAGCATTCTTCTCATACCACCTAGCAATATACTGCGATTTATGTGCCCGATATATGGCAATAGGCTCGCCATCTATTACATGGGACCTAACTTATTTGCCGCGTAAAAGTGGGCGTTAATTCACTTCTGCCTCCCCCTTCGGGGATATAGGTTGACGGCCCCCTTGCTCAGATTGCTGGGTATTGGCCAAGAGGTCCCGGGTTCGAATCCTGGTAGGGGCAAACTTTGTGATGACCACAAATGTTTGTTTCCGAGTAATGGTTGTGCATATGTTTATGTAGTATATTTTCAACATTTATATACATAATGATATTAAAAAAATATGTCCGTCATCTAGTATCCATAACACAAGTGCTTAGGCTACTTACTTTGGGCTAGATGATAAGTGTGAGTGTAAAAATGTTTATTAATTATTATAGATGTGATTTATGTATGTATATATCTTACAAAAGAAACCCTCCAGTTTGTACAGTATACAAGGGTCAATGAATCCCCAGACTAATTGTCTTGACATGTTCACAGCGACCGACCCAACGAGAAGCAAGAAGGTCAAAGAAGTAAAAGAGAATAAGAAAGATGGCGGCTTCAAGACGGCCCCCGACGGCAGGCTGATCATCGCCGACGACGGTTCCGATGAAGACGATGGCGACGACGAACCCAAGCCGAGCGGGGACATTGATACAGACACTGACGATACAGGTATGTATCAAATATAGATTAAGAGGATATAAATGATTCGATTTTAAATTGCAGCATTATATAAACTATTCCATTTTAATTTTAACATTATATAAATGTTAAAATTAGTACAAAGATTTTGGTGGTTAGAACAAGAATTTCGAAAATTTATGATCTTGAGGCGGGAATCGAACCCGCGTCCGCTGCTATCCGGGCAGGTGCCTGACCGCTCGGCCACCCAAGACACCAATTAACATGCCGAAATTCTTCTAACCTTTACACTTCACGTTGTAAGCCAACAGGTACCCTCGCAAGTAGAAATAAATTTCAAACATTCCAAAGCAGATATTTTTACAAATATCGTGCGTTCGGTTAAGCTTGGGTTTGCTTTATAAACTATTCGATTTTAATTTTAACATTATATAAATTTGAGAAAAATTAGTACATACATTTTGGTGGTTGGAAAAAGTACGAAAAAATGTGGTCTTGATGCGGTAATCGAACCCGCGTCCACTGCAATCTTTTTCTAACAAACTTTTTCTAACCACCAAAATCGTTGTAGTTTATAAGTGCCAGGAATAATTATTATTATTTATATGAAACCATGATGTGTACCTAAGTGGATTGTTGTTCTGCCCTTGTTACTGAAATAATAGTTTTGAATTGTATTGATAAAAATCTGTCTGTGTAACTACATTAATAAATAGCTGTATAAATAAATAAATAAATAGCTGGAAAGCAGTAAGTAAGGTAAAGGTAGGCAGTAAGGCGGCCATTAGACCTGTTATCATGTATGGATCAGACTGTTGGGCTATGATGAATACTGATGGAAGAAGAGTGCATGTCACAGAGATGCTCTAAGCCACTGCGCCACCGAGCTGATCGTGCCTGATAGATGGCAATAGGCTCGCCTCTAATTAGTTCACCTCTGCCTGCCCCTTGACAAATAGGCATGATTAATGTATACTAATATGTTACTGGAGGAGCTCGCTAGCGCAGTAACCAAGCGCGGTTGGCCTGCGATTGCGTATACTAAGCAATGTACGCTAAGGCCGGTCATTGAATGGGTGACCAAAACCTATTTATTATCTTGAGTTCCTCCGTGCTTCGGAAGGCACATTAAGCCGTTGGTCGCGGCTGCATTTGCAGTCAGTCATACCCACCAACCCGCACTGGGCCAGCGTGGTAGGTAATGGCCCAATCTCCCTATATTCCTCCATCCATATGGAAGGCCCGTGCCCCAGCAGTGGCACATTAAAGGGCTGGTGATGATGATGAATATGTTACTCTGTAACCATGGATTTTTTTGTATACATTAGACAACGAGGATGGGACCAGCAAGCCTTCTAAGCTGCTGAAGACTGGCAGCAAACGCCGCTACGATGACATCCTCAGCATCAAGAGTGGCAGGAGCAGGGCGTCTACCGCCACCGTCAACTCCAGATACAAGGCCGGCGGGAAGGGCATCCACAGGTACCATTCCCCCATCTTCTTTCTGCCCTGAAATGTCAATGTTTACAGCTTCTTCTCCTCACTTTGTTTGTTTTAATTCTCCTTACAGCCATGTCCTTGTAGTATTCTTTTTCTTCAGTTTTACCTTGAAATAATAATGAATATGGGTGTTACACATTTTAATGTCGGTAATGACGGTCGCCTTGGTCGAATGTTCAGATTGCTGGGTATTGGCCAAGAGGTCCCGGGTTCGAATCCTGGTAGGGGCAAACTTTGTGATGACCACAAATGTTTGTTCCCGAGTCATGGTTGTGTATATGTTTATGTAGTATATTTTCAACATTTATATACATAATTATATTAAAAATATGTCCGTCATCTAGTATCCATAACACAAGTGCTTAGGCTACTTACTTTGGGCTAGATGATAGGTGTGAGTGTAAAAAAATATATTTATTATTATTATAATGCATCTCATCAGTACCATATGTCATGTTGGCGACTGCTGTGGTGGTGAAAACCGCTATAAAATTAATTGAACATCAACACAGATGCTTGTGTATCAAAATAACACCACTTTCACTGAACAAATTCCAGTCTATAACAATTTTTGATTTAATGAAAACATAATCTGACTGATACCATTGAAAACAATCCTGCAGCTTCTCTTACATTTGACACGACGGCCGCCATGTTGTCTTCTCTGTCATACGTCATTTTCATACATTTTTATATGCTATTCGTCATTATGATACTGTTCACAGGCCTATAGGGTCAGCAGCGTCGGTAGCATCAACAGCAGGACGGGACTACACGTCGAAGAAAGCGAAGGGAGACGTCAAGAAGAAAGGAAAGCACGACCCGTATGCGTACCTACCGCTATCCAGGTCCAACCTAAACAAAAGGTATACCACTTTTATAATGAAGCCGTGTTTTTTTAAACTAAGTGTAAACAAACTAGGCAAACGGTGTGTTTTATGTAAATGTAAATGAGAAGGGAAAAGGGCCACGCAGACCCCTTTGATGCGTGTCGATAGGTGAGGTCGACGATTTTATAGTCAAAGGAGATGTTCCAAATTGGCCCATGTATTTGTACACTATATCAAAAAGTTAAGAAAAATTAGTACAAAGATTTTGGTGGTTAGAAAAAGAAATTCGAAAAATTATGAATTTGATGCGGGAACCCGCGTCCGCTGCTATCCGGGCAGGTGCCTGACCGCTCGGCCAACCAAGACACTAATTAACTTGCCGAAATTCTTCATACAACGGGTAAGTCAACGTTGTAAGTCAACGGGTGCCCTCGCAATGTAGAAATAAGTTTCAAACATTCCAAAGCAGATATTTTTACAAATACCGTGCGTTCGGTTAAGCTTGGGTTTGCTTTATAAACTATTCGATTTTAATTTTAACCTTATATAAATGTTAGTAAAATTAGTACAAAGATTTTGGTGGTTAGAAAAATTTTTCGAAAAATGATAGCCTTTCCGCATCAAGACCATAATTTTTCGAAATTCAAAAAATTTATGATTCTGGGAAAATTGCAAAAAAATATATATAATGTTTAATTTTTGGCTTAAAAATATTTTAAAACCATTAAAATCACATACATCTGCAAGTGGTACCCATCTAATGTCAAATAAAATACGAACATCAATGTTATAAAGTGACATCTTCCTTCCGCATTCTAGGCTCTTGTGTTGCAATTTAGGCCTAAACATTAGTACAACAAGCCAAAAAACAGAGCTTAAAAATAGAAACTTTAACAATTAAGAACTGTTTTATAAATTATTGCCTACATTTTGAACAACTGTACAAATATATGGGCCAGAGTCCATACATTTTGGAACATCTCCTTTATACACTTGATCATCTATATAATTTTTATTTGAACATTTTATAAATGTCAGAAATTATATTATTAACGTCCTGGTTGGCTGTGATATAGGCAGCCGTCCGCATTGCGGAGGACGCGGGTTCGATTCCCGCAACAGCACAATAACTTTTCGCAATTTTCTGACCTCGTTTTCATTGTAATCATCATTACGACCATTTTGATCGAATATAAAATCCTCATGTAAGCATTTTTTTTACAGGAAAAAGGCAGTTACGTCTAAACAGTTCAAGGGTATCGTCAAATCGAAGACGAAGGGTGGAAATAAAATGAAATCCAAGAAAAAAGTGTAAAGAGAAGAGTTATTAAATTAATTTATTTTTATGTAGCAGTGATGTGATAAGCAATTTGTTGAAATTTAAATTCGCTCCTAAAGCTTTGTTTTGTGTATAAATCTGGTGTTGCCAGTATAATAATATTTTTTTTATGTAGGCGCAATCGATTGAAACGCAAAGGGATCTGTATTACCTGTAATGCCTACTGAAAAATAACTATATAAAACTATAAAAATGTGACTGTGACTTGTTAAAAATATTAGATTTCTAATAAATCTGTATTGAAAACATTGAGTTGTTGATTATTCATTTTCCTGCAACTAAATTTGGTAAATTTATTAGGTAGCCAGCAGTGAATACAAGGATGCATAACTTTACTATAAGTTATTATTACTTAATAAGTGCTTAAACTGCTTAGGTATAATAGAACAATATGAAGTGAAAAGCTGGGGTTGTACTTTTTTTTCAGTAACATTCCTTTGTTTTTGGGTGACTAAAACTGTCTGATCAACAGCCGTTTAATGTCCCCGCTGCTGGGGCACAGTCCTACCCTATGGATGGAAGAATATAGGAGAAATGCGCTATAACACACTTCGTATATATTTGGACGGTGATAAGCAATAATGTGTCAACCCACAAAAACCCATATTCCGAGATTTCGACATAGGTTGATAAAGCATCATTTATTCTACAAATTTCAAACGACTTGAAACACTTTCTTTATCAAAAAGATAAAAACAATTTTTAAAAAAAATAGCAAATCACATTATCTTTAGAATCTATGCGCGCCATTTTCTCAAATTGATATTCATATGGCTTGACACATAATTGCTTTTCCATGTCCATTTTTGGTCATCCATGATGCCCCTTAAGCTTAAGAGGAAAATCTATAAGGCGGTCATTAGACCTGCGGGCCTACCGCCTAACTCTATTGCTAAAGAAAAAGCTATAGTTTATGACGTCATGCTGTCACTATCAGATATAGCTTTAGATTTTGTATGAATTTGGCAGAAAATCCGTACCGCCTAAAAATTCAAGATGACTGCTAGCTAAATTGATAGCTGTCAATACTGCACCCCCCGTAGCACGGGACGTGGACACATCTCTTTCAGGGAAAAGAAAATCTTTTCTTCTTGCTCTAACTCCCACTAAATCCTAAGAAAAAACACTGTAATTTTTTTCACGTCCCGTGCTAGGCCTACTGCTCGTTGCGTCCGTCAACTGTCAATACTCTGTCTTGCACTTTCCTTTGTACCGCTAGCAGCTACATATATTAATAATATTTCGCTGTTTTAAGTATTATATTAGTGAAAATTTTAATCCCATTGAAAATATATGGGCAATGGTTTTGACCATGCAGTAAAAGAAGAAAAAGCATTTGATGATCGCGACGCCGCTATTGATGGTTTTACGAAGCGCTTCATCATCTGTGCGATGATGTGTCATCAGATGAGAGTGAAGATGAAGATAGTAAAGATTCAATGACCGATGTAGAAGATTTAGATTTTTTTTTAATAAGTTATGGACATAAATAGTGTTTTACCAGACTGGCGGAGAAGCCGGAGGATGGTTAAGTGTTCGATTTGTGTGTATGTCCGTTCCTATATACGTTCGTAACTACTCAATAACTTGCTTTCTAATAAAAAAATAATAATTTTCTTTTAAAATATTTAATTAAATTATTTTTTTCACTAACCCTACTTTTGCTATCACTCACTCAAATGCAAAGCTCATCTTATACCAAAAGAACTATTTCGTTCGTTCACGTTAGCAGTTGTTGTTATACTCTGTGCTTATTGCTGATACAATTGTAGGCGGTCGCTCGGATAATCAGTGCATTGCTATAGAGCTATCATCAGCAATCGAGTTAGGCGGTAGGCCCACTGTTGTCATGTATGGATCAGAGTGTTGGGCTATGAAGAAGACTGATGAAAGAAGAGTGCATGTAACAGAGATGCGTATGTTAAGATGGATGTGTGGTGTGACACGGAGAGATAAGATAAGAAATGAGTATATCAGGGGAAGTTTGAAAGTAGCGCCAGTGACAGAGAGACTGCGGAGTAATAGACTGGGATGGTTTGGTCATGTTATGCGAAGAGATGAAAGCTATGTTGGCAGAAGAATGTTAGGCATGGACGTGGAAGGACGTAAAAGGAGAGGAAGACCAAAGAAGAGATGGATGGACTGTGTAAAGGAGGATATGATAGCGAGAGGGGTGGATGAGAAATTAGTGAAGGATAGAGAGAAATGGAAGAAGAAAACATGTTGTGCCGACCCCGCCTAGAGCGGGATAAGGGCAGGAAGAAGAAGAAGAAGAAGAAAAGAATTTTTGGTCATCCATCCAATGACCGGCTTTAGCCGAACATTGCTTAGTTTACGTAATCGCAGGCCGAGCGCGCTAAGTTAAATATAAAAAAAATACATACGTTCGTCGCCCACAGGGGTGAGTTCACTTCTTTCCACCTGCTACGATATTTACATACATCTTTCTCTTCATCCAATCTAATTTCCCCATGCAAGCCCGTCGGTGTTGCCCTTTTTTAAAATACTTTCAATTTCATTATGATATGAATGCTCTGCCGAGGCCTTTCCCTGCTATTATTTCCATTCACCTCAGACTATAAATCACTCATCATTTCTACATCCCTTTTTAAATTCATGTAATTCTTCGTCTTCTTTCAAACCACACATATAAAAAAAAAATAAAGAGCCGCTGTGGTGACGGCAGAGTAGAATATAATTGTCACCACCCCAAATGTCTCCCGTGGGTGTCGTACAAGGCGACTAAGGATAAAACAGTGATGAGTAATGGGCAGGAGCGTTCCTCTTATACCACCTAGCAATGTACTGCGACTTTTGTGCCCCATAAATGGCAATAGGGTCGCCGCCTATTACATGGGACCTAACATATTGGGTAACGTGGGTGCTAGTTGACCTCTGCCTACCCCTTCGGGGATATAGGCGTGATTTATGTATGTAATATAAAGAATTTCCAATAAAGTTAAATCAAACTTCGAAATTGTGTCTAATTTCCAACCTTAATATTTGTGGAATAAAATTCCAAATGTTTTGAAAAATAGCCAGTATGTAACCCGACATGCCGTACATACACTACTGTGACCTCTAGATTTCAGGTTCAACGGTGCTTTTTTTCCTAAGTTGCTCAGGGGCTGTCGCTTAATGTAGAACCAGTTTTATATTGACGCAAATTAGGTACATTGTATGGTAAACATTCTGCAGAAGTCGGAACGCGCACATGTCAATCTGCACGTACCTACGTTCTTTCGAAAGGGCGTCTTCCCCTGAGTTACAAGATACCGGAGACTTATCGAAATTAAAATCTAGTGGCATTTATTTAGATTATTTTTCAGAGTCATCATCATTCATAACTTATTTGCTCGAATGGTGAGATCGCTGGCTACCGCCAGAGTTCCCGGGTTCGAATCCTTTTAGGGTGTTTGATTTTGTATTTTTAAATAACAATAAGCTTCGGAAACTTAATTTATCATCATCATCACCCCTTTTTAAAATGTCCCCACTGCTGGGGCACGGGCCTTCCCTATGGATGGAAAAAATAGGGAGATTGGGCCATAATCCATCACGCTGGCCCAGTTTGGGTTGGTGCAGACGCAGCCGTGACCAATGGTTTAACGCGCCTTCCGAAGCACAGAGGAACTGGAGCTTTTGGTCACCCATCCAATGACCGGCCTTAGCGACTGCTTAGTTTACGCAATCGCAGGCCAAGTTCACTTATTATTATTATACTATGCCACTGCGCTAGCGAAGCGAGCTCCTCAAATCTTCGTTATATTATTGACGAATCAAGAGCAACATCACACGGAATGTTGGGCTGTGAAAAAGAAAATGGCAACCGTTTGTGGTAACCTGAAGGAGCTTGATAGCGCAGTGGTTTAGCGCGCTGGGCCGGCGATTGCGTAAACTAAGCAATATTTGCCAAGGCCGGTCATTAGATGGGTGATCAAAAACTTATTATCTCGAGTCCTTTATTACTTCGGAAAGCACGTCAAGCCGTTGTTCCCGGCTGCTTCCGCAGTCATTAATACCCACCAACCCGTACTGGGCCAGCGTGGTAGGTATTAGGTATCTACCTTACCCACCTATCGAATATTCTACCATATTCTTCCATCCATAGGGAAAGCCGCTGTGCCCTAACTTGATGTTGACTGTAAGCCGCGGCACTAATTGGCAAAAGAATTACATGCTATAAAAGTACGGCTCGCGGAAGGAGAAAGCCAATTTTACAGTCCTTGTGAAAGTAGGTAAGTGTCACACCGAAATTAGCGCGCTGCAGTATTTCGTGGCTGGCTTCGTCAAATAAACAGAAGACACAAAGAAATTTGTGGTTAAAAATAGTCCGAAAAATTATAGTTTTGATGCGGGAATCGAACCCGCGTCCTACGCATTCTGCCGGTATAGGCCAGGAATGCGAAGAACGCGGGTTCGATCCCCGCATCAAGACTTTTTTTCAAACTTTTTCTGACCACAAATTTCTTTGTGATATTTTTTCTAACATATATACCTTGTTGAAATAAAAATCAAAATAATAAAATGAAGACAGTCAGACAGACATTTGCAACTGATCGTGCGATCGGTTGGGAAAAATCCAGATATAATCACAATTTCTTAAGTACAATTTCTACAGCCGCGTGATGACAGTGGAGCAGAATAGAATACAATTGTCACCACTACCTTCCATCTCGCGGATGTCGTACAAGGCGACTAAGAGTAAAGACATCGATGAGTAATGGGCAGCAGCATTACTCTAGCAGCTAAGCAATATACTGCGATTAACGTGCCCGATACATGGCAATAGGCTCGCCGCTTATTACATGGGCCCTATCCTAATTGGCGAAACGTGGGTTTGGTTCACCTAAGCCTACCCCTTCGGGGGTTTTAGGCGTGATTTAGGTATGTATTTAGTTCCCAACGGACCACGCTATCAGTATCCTGGTCTGTTGGGGACTGTTAGTGCAATCAGTTGAAATTACCAACGGAATAACAATAATGGGAATACCCAAAGACGGTTGTTGTCAGGCAGGCGGCCGACTGAAAAACCTAAGCCAAAACCTTGAGCAGTATGGATTAGAATGTTGTCAACTTGTCATTCCAATCACTCTTTCCGTTCATCGGTCTCTCGACATGGTCCTTTCCGTCTCTTTTCTATACGTTAATTTATCACTAGCACCATTCCGGTGTGATACATGATATGAATCAAAAGGGAGTGGATGGCTTGATGACGTCTGACCGATATGAATGGAAGAGGAAACATGCTGCGCCGGCGCCAGATATACTGGGCAGGAAGAATTTCACAAAGATAATACGATGTAACGCCTTGGGTAAAATGAGTTCTCTCAAATGTTATTTACAAATTATAATTGCCTACTTCCCATGAACAGAATGCTCTACACAAGCAGCCGTGAGAATTATTTCTAACACTCTCATTGTAGCATGAACGAATAACGACATACGAGTTAAAACGTGACTGCAATTGAAACAAGTTGTTTTAGTTATTGAGGTATTTGCCTTTATTTTGAAAAGGAGGCGTTTCGCTATTACGGATAGACTTATTATACATTTTATTTATATTTTTACATGGAAATTTGCATCACATTAAATCGTCATCTTCATTACCTAAATAGGCCATTTTAGCAGTATTCAATTGATCATCAACAATGAGTAGAAATGTCGTTTCGAAAAAATACAACCATTCCGTTTAAGCTACTTTAATTTCCATCGACACAGCGGTCTTGACGCAGAACGTCACTTTCGCAGAACGACATTTTCGCACAACGTCACTTTCGCAACACGATATTTTCGCATCATGTGATGTCACTTTCGCAAAAAATCATTTTCGCTGGAAATCAATCAATCAATTAGTTATTAATCAAGTAATGAATAAAAAAATCAGTTTAAAAATAATAACCGATTATCTACATGATAGATAAAAACAATTTGATTCTTCTTTTTTATATATGGCAATAGGTCATCCCAATATTGGAGAACAGCTCTGCCAGACCAGTGTCGTGACAGAGCATGTGAAAAACAATTTGCTGCAGTGACATCCTGCGAATATGCCGGTTTGCGAAAGTAGCGACCTGCGAAAATGTCGTTTTGCGGAAGTGACATTTTGCGAGAATGACGTTCTGCGAAAGTGACATCATACGAACGAAAGCGACGTTCTGCGTCAAGACCGACACAGCCATGGTATCCGCATCCGGAAACGATTTTTTTTAAAAATCTTACGATTAATATTATACAAAATAATACAAACATCAGTTCGCGTCCCGACGAAAAAGGACGGGACCGGCGACACAATCACAATGTCAATGTCCACCGCAATCCGGCACTTGGTTCCATTTTTACAAAAAAAATAAATACAGGGCCATTTGTAACACACCATCAACATCACCCTAGGCCTAGCACGGGAAGTGGACAAAATTTTATTGGGGAAAAGAAATTTCCTCTCTCTTTTACTCCCATTAAATCCCGAGACAAAACACTATCAAGTGGTGGAGAGAGATTTTGTCCACGTCCTATGCTAAGCTTATTGGACTAAAGGAAAGCCATTATAGCGAGAGACAGAATTACCACCATGAGCCAGTAAGTTGTCTTGGTTAGGTTAGTAGTTTAGTACATGAACCAACAAATGCCAGTAAGTTGTGCTTTTATAGAAAAGTTAAAAGGAATTTCATCATAATCCTTAGAGGTTAAAATATTGTTTCATATCTCAAAGAAAGAGGATCAATCATTAAAATAGATACTGTTTTTGCAAAATTAAAATGATCATTCAAATACTTGCCGTTTTAAAATACAATTTTTATATTTTAAATGCATTTCGGACATAAAGAAATATATCAGTACTGTTTACATTCTATATCTCTTTATAATGGCCTGAGTTTAGACAGTTAACATCATAAACTACAACATTTGTTTGACGAATTTTAACATACCTAACTCAATACATTGAACAAAAATGATTTTTCAGGTTTATGTTGTACTGTCGCGACATTTGTAAATCTGTGGTCCATTCATGAACGAAAGGACGACGCTGCGCTGCGTCTAATAACATAGAGTTACTAAGCATTCGAACAATGAATTAAATTAATATTTACATTATACGAAAATAATTTCTAATCAATTATCAAAAGTCGCAGAACAAACGTTCTAGTTTACGTTAGCTATCTAGTCCTTTGAGGTGGTGCTTTACTACTAAGCCCCTTCTTACACTAGGCTACGCAAACCTTCGGTATTTGAGGGTTTTAGTCTCCAAGCGACTACCGCCATACAAATCGGATCGCGGGACGTGGACTAGTGTACGCAGGGGCTCACCCTGACACACAATACGACTACACAACCGGTGACGGGCTTTGCTCAGCACTTCTCGTCGGCTAGCACGTCTAGGGGAAAGCCTAGGTCGAGCACCGCGGACGGGGGCCGCTTGCCGTGCTTGCCCCTCCGCCGGTCCGCGTGCCCGTTCAACGCCCGCACCTCCCCCCCGAACAGATCGCTCAGCGTCTGCTGCACCTCCTTGCCCCCCGACCCGACCCCCCCGCTCGATCCACTACACGTCACTATCAGTTTCCGCACTTCCGGTTTGTTCGTCTTACTAGCGTTCATGTGCACAGTCTTCGAGAGGGACAGCGCGTTCTGCCCGTAGTAGTTCGTGGTCGTTTTGCTCTGGGAGCGCGACAGGGAGGACTTGATGTTGCTCCGGACGGTGGCGAACTTTTTGCCGAGCGTGACCGCGCCGCCGGCGTGCGACGCGTTGAAGGTGCACAGGGCGAGTGGCCGCGGACAAGAGGAGTACCAACACACGTCGGCGGGCACTAGAGGCGGCCGGTCGTCCGGCGGGGGCGGGCCAGTCAGCGCCGGTGAAAAAGCACCCGGCTCCGCCTCCTCAGGCAGCAGGAACGTCTCCGGCAGCGGCTGGCTTAGCAGCGAGGTGATGTTGGAGGTGTCCGGGAGCACCGCGCCCGGGTCTTCCAGGAGGCTCGCGTAGATGTCATCCACCTGCTGGTCGGCCGTGAGCCCGTTGAACGCGCTCAGGTCTAGCGCAGGGTTGACTAGGGGCGGGGGAGGCGCGGGCGGCGCGGGTGCTGCGACGCCTGCGTCCCTAGACGCTCGGTGCTCGGCGAGCAGCGTGTCGAACGGCTTGGCGCGCCCTTCCACCGTCCGCCGGAGAGACAGCGCGTGCGCCTTGCACGTCAGCGACCGCGTGCAAGGCTTCGGGTTCTCCGCGGTCACCACACCGCAGTGCTTGTTCGGGTCGTACTCTCGGAGGTTGAATTTCGTTTTGCTGGTTTTCGATCTCGACGGCGTCTTCGTCACGGTCGAGCTCGCGGTGGCCCCTGGCGGTTTTAAAGCTTGAGTATTAAGTATACCAGTGTCCATCACGTTTGGTAGCATCGGAGACGTGCTCGGCACGAATTGTAGGCTAGACAGATCTGTGTCTGGTATCGAGTATGCGGACAATGAACTCGGGTGCACTGTGGGATACAAATCTTGCGGCGGTACCGGCTCAGTCGCTTGTGGAAAATTTATATCAGGCATGTTGCCGATATCCCTAATTATATTTTTCCAGTCTGTTGAATTTGCAATGTCGTCTGCAGATTGGATACCTTCCGAATTCATTATAGCAAATATATCATCTGTGATGTTTTCCCCTAACGGTAGGTCTTCGGTGTCCTGTATACTGACTACGGGCAACTCTCCTGTTTCTACACACACTTGCACCTCTCCGGTGACACCTGCGGAAGTGCTAGCTTCATCAAGGTACTGCAAGTCGGGCTGTGGTAACACTATCCTCGAAATTGGGGCTGTCGCAGTGTGTACTGGCGAAGTCTCCATTTTCACAGGGAGCATATCTACAGGGAGAGTTGGTGGAGTTTCTTTTTTATGTCGACTGCGACTTTTGACTGTGGAAACTGGTGGTGGCGGTGGGAGGATTGGTTCGGTGCTAGAGTGGGACTCTAGTAAATGTCTGTACGCAGCACTACACTTCACTATGACGCCGCACATGTGGCACACAGCCGCGTTGAGATCGTCCAGTTGCGGGAAGAGGCCGTGCAAGCTCATGGAATCGTACCGGAGCCTGTTGAGGCCGGCCCGTCGGTGGCGCGCCACCTTGTATGGGTGCGCGTCATGGCCGCGCCGGGCGGGCGGCCCCTTCGCCTCCACGCCCGCCGGCGCCGTGAACCCTTCATCGTCCCGTCGAGGTGACAGGTGCCCTATTTCACTGACCCACAAGTCCCACGGCTTTTCATTGCACTTCACTGGACTCACTATTTTCGCCGCGAAGGGAAAGTCACCAGACATATTTCAGGTTTCACACGAGAACTGACTGAAAACTAAGCCTCATGGGAGTCTAGCCATGTCAGGACCGCTGGCACCAGAGATAGGTTATTATCCCATTCTGCTACGGGACTACTGCTCGTCCGTAATTAGTCGGGGTCACATCGTAGCTTGGTTGTTTACTTCATTATTTACACTGAATAAGCTGATACGTGTTATGATTGTTTCAACTTTTATATTTACAGGGACAGATGATCTATCTCACTGACAGCTGATTATGCAGAATGTACGTTTTTCTATAACACGAACCACTTCCATCTGTCGACGATTGTCCCTAAAACACTCTTCATGTTCCAATTAATTAAAATGAACAACTATGTAACTGTATTTATGTGACATTAAACTCGTTTCATACAAATAAAATGTCCAAAAATTCTGTTTGGTTGGTTGTAATTTACTATAGAAAGCATCAACACTTTTTTGAGTATTTGTAAAGACCGAAAAACTCTATGGTCATTCATTTCTTGAATGAAAGTGACGTGATTGAAAGATAATAAGTCAAAATTGGTTAATTTCAATTGATCAATTAAGTGAACATTCAATTTATTTTACTGATCCGTAAATTATTAATTTTAATTTATTATTGCAATCATATTATAATCTATGACATTATAGTCAGCATCATAAATTCTGCTTGATTTATACATTTGCTATTGATTGTTACTTTATTAAGAATCGTAGGAGTTCTAACAATAATTAAAATTGTTATAAAAATGTGTTTATATTATAAATTAATTACGAAAGCAATATTAATTGGCCGCGAAATATTCTTGGAGATTTAGGATAAGAAAATGTAAAATACATAATTATTCCAAATATTTAAATCAAAAGTCGTATGGAGACTGTTGAGTAGAATCCACTTTTGCCCAATCCTTTGATATAAGAGCGTGGGATTTTTTTATGAATCTAAAATATTAGAATTATATTGAAGAATTAATTAACTAATTCAAGAATTTAATTTGTGTATCTATGCCGTAATCTGACAATTTTCATTTATTGCAACACTGAAACTACTGTCACATTTTACAAAAAAATATTTTATAAATTTCATCTGTGGCTTTTTTTAGCCATGCAAATTAATCAGCTTTAAAATGTTACAAAAATAAACTGACCAACCAACCTTTATTATCAAATGACTATGTCCGGCAATCTTCACAAGCCCAAACTCACCTGTCGGCATATTCATGTGGCTAAAGAGTTTCTGCCGATCCCTGCTATTTGGTATTCCCATCGGGGCGACATTTCTCGATACTGTTGGTTATGTAGCTCGAGTGGAAGGTATATCAATGCAACCGGCGCTCAACCCAGAGGCAAAAAACACCGACTACGTTTTCTTGTCGAGATGGTCAGTCCGAGATTATGACGTCAAGAGAGGGGACATAATATCACTAGTCTCACCCAAAGATCCCAATCAAAAGATCATAAAGCGTGTAGTGGCATTACAAGGAGACATCGTAAATACCTTGGGTTATAGAAATCCATATGTGAAGATTCCGGAAGGCCATTGTTGGGTTGAAGGTGATCATACGGGTCACACTCTCGATAGCAATACATTTGGACCAATCTCTTTAGGATTAGTGAATGCTAAAGCTATGTGTATTGTGTGGCCACCGAGCCGATGGCATTACCTTGAAAATAAACTACCGGAACATAGGAAACCTATTAGCAGCCGTTATTAGTATGAATTAATATGTTACATAAGGCTTTTAAAATGATGGTGGTAATATTTTAATAGTTAGCTCAATAAGTTATGTAAATTTCTCATATTATCGATTTTACTTAGCTGGCTGAATACTTAAATAGTTCATTTGTGGTTTTGCTTAACAAATTTAATTTATTCTTGACAAATGTGTACTAGTCTTAAATCCAACTGATTTCTGTGATTGATATTATTTCTAATACTTCTTACAATGTAGTAAGCCTAAAAATAGAAATATTCTCTTAATTTCAAAAGTGAAAACTATAACAGTATAAAGTAATTATACCACTCATTTAATAAAAAATGGCACAGACCAAAAATACTACCATACATTGTGTATTCAAAGTATGAAGAAGTGTTTTTGATTTGTGTTTCTGTTATATTCAAGAAGCGTAATGCACCATTTATTTTGCAAAATCTGTTATGTAATACCATATAAGGTTCAAATGGTAATTACTGTTGTGATTTTAGGATGAATAAAGTATTGTTGAATATAAATCTCAGTTTTATTTGCCATTATCATTATTTTAACTATTTCACAATTTTCCTCAATTCATGTTCCTCTAAAATCTTAACAATATTTTCATGTGATATCCCTTTCCTTATGATTCTGTAATGCTTGACTTCTGACAGGTCTATCACTGTAGATCCAGTCCTATTTTGGTCAAGTCCCCAACTTAAAAGTCCCCCGTCAAAAACAGCTCCAAGGCTGCTATACAAATGTTCAAATTCACTAATGGAGAGAGTGGATGGTTCATTACTAAAATTTGCGCTAGTCAAAGCAACTGGTAAATTTAATGTCTTGGTAACATTATTTATAAAACTATGTTTAGGTATTCTAATACCAATCTTTGTTGTTGACGGATTTAAATATGGATTATCTAAGAATTTGGTTTTCTCTAGAACAACAGTGACTGGCCCGGGTAATAGGCTTTGTAGCAATTCATCTGTGAGATGACCTGCCTCACCCCATTTACGCACATCCGTAATATTTGTCACACATATGGCAACAGGCTTAGCAGAATCTCTGCCCTTAATACTGTACAGTTGTTTTATAGCTTGCGGGCAGTTAGCACTGCACGCTAGTCCATATATTGTGTCGGTTGGTACGGCTATTACTTGACCAGTTTTTAACAATTCTGTAGCCTTAGATAAGGCCTCTGCACCCGTGCATGGTATCACAGAAGCCATTTTATCAATTTTCATTTTGGTTGAAGTAATCTTATGTCTAATTAAATATGTATAATAACAATGTCTGGAGAGTTTTTTCAACGATTTCATGCTCTCACATTAACACTTTGCACAATAAACAATATTTGTTTAATCACGCCAGTTATGTGCACATTTATGATTGCAGCATCGGTAAAACGTAGTCATAGGTTCGTCAGCGGACCGAGTCTGAAGTTGCATGAAGAATGCTCTACCGTGACTACACTTTGGACATACAGCGTCAGTCGAATCTACGTTTTCCCAGGCGGCTGCACCACCCATAATATAATCAAGTTCCTAAAAAATAATAACAATGATGAATTTTATAATGGTAACATGTATATTTACTATTCAGATCAAGAGTTATTTATTTAATTGGAATACTATCTGATCCAGAATATATAAGAGTTGGATAACAAACACTGACAATATTTTTATATTACATTAGATAAGCAAGCAATGTAATTAGCAAATTCTAGTATACAATAATTAAAGTACTTAAAATGCCATTAACTTAATAATTCTATTGTAAGTCATAATAAAAATATGTCTCTGTTTACCTTCAATTTTGGAAAAGTCCGGGAGGATATTTTTTTCCGGATATTGTAAACATACGGACACGTATTGCACGCGTACCTAAGACCAGAATCTGAGCCTTCCTCTACCATTAATATGTTAGCGCACGTTGGACAGAACAGCATTGTTAAAAGTACTGTGTGTGTATCATTATTCACTTTATTTCTATAGCACTTTATTTCTTAAAAGTATTCATTTTCCACGTATGTTTATACAGTAGTAATCGAAAACGAAATCAGGCACTGGCATAACCAATAAGTTGTTCGTTTGTCGTGCGGTACAGTAATATTAGTATTCTTCTTAGGCAACGTGCTATCAGATAATAGGGCAGATATTTTTTAATAACTTCTTCAATGAATTTGAATGAAGTGTGAATCAAAGAGTATAGACTACGTTCAAAGAGTATATAATACACTACGTTTAACTACGTTGTGTGAATGAACAGAATAGATAGCAGCGGGCCTAGCACGGGGACGTGGACAAGTCTCTCTCCACCACTTGACAGTGTTTTGTCTCGGGATTTAGTGAGTGTTAGAGCGAGAGGAAAAGATTTTCTGCCCCCGGAAAGAGATGTGTCCACGTCCCGTGCTACGGGGACAGTACAGCACTTAGGTACATGACAGCTGACAATACAATGACAATCTTGACAATGACAGTATTTTTTTTTAAATTTCTTTTCTCATTTGGAGATGCAGCATTTATAGCCCATACAGCTACATCTATAATATTTCGTCTAATAATTCTATTGTTTAACATTTTAATGTCTTTCTTAGTAGAATTTTACAACGTCTACCCGGTGGACTGGTTGTCAGGAGGGGGAATGGATTATCATTAAAGCACAAGAAAAGTCGACTCTTCTTCTCCCAGTTTATCTGGGGTCGTTATCTGGGGGCACAGCATGTTTCCTCTTCCATTGACGTCATTATGCCATTCACTTCCTTTTGATTCATATCATCCATCAAACCGGAAAGGTGCTAATGATGTACTTATAGAAAAGAGACGGAAAGTCGAGATATCGATGAACGGAGAGAGTGATTGGGATGACATCATTCCAATCCTTTGACACTGTTAGAGGTTTTGGCATATATTTTACAGCTGGACGCCTGCCCTACACCAACCTTCTTTCTTCACAACTTGATTCTTAAACTTAACTAAACTTGATTTTTCCTTCAAAAGACATGGCTGTTAATAAGTTCATAAGCTTTGCATTCGTTGCCTTCCAAAATAGAAGATATAATTAAAAAATATCGAGAATGTTTGGCGCGTTTCGTGGTGTCAGTCAGATTTATTTTCACTAATTCAAAAATTGTTACAGAGCGGATTTTGTGCAGTGAAAGTGGTGTTATTTTGATGCACAAGCATCCGTGTTGATGTGCAATTATGCAGAATCATCGAAAATAAGTACCATGATGTGTTTGATGTTGTGGTGAAGATCACTATAAAAAGTGGTTTTATCCATTTCATCAAGCACTATCATTAACTCTGTTACCATTCAATTCGCGCCAAGCACTCGCTAGAAGCGTTAAAATATGTGGCACCCATATTTTAACGTAAAATTCATTTCATTCTTATATTTCACCCACTCATTATTTCATAAGGCTACAGATAAAATATACACTAAAGACTTGGCTGTATGGGCTAGACCCTTTGCCTTCCCTAAAATATAGGGAGAATTTTAAAACTAACTTAAAAAATATCTGTCAATCAGCCGTCATTGTTGTCATAACAAAATGTCAATAGTGTTCTTGTTTCAAATGTGTCAAATCGGTGGCCGAGCTTGGTTGTTTGCTTGAAGTTCTTTTTCGGTTGTGTTCGATAATTTGGGTGTGTTCATTTCACGAACAGTTTTCGTTAAAATATTGTGACAAATATTGAAGCGCAGAGGTTGTGAAAAATGTTGCGATACTTTTTGGACGCATTCTGGAACGAGGATGTATGGTTGCCGCCGAATACAACTTGGAATGATATCGCGCCAGGGCCAGACAAATTCGTGGTTTATACAAATCATTGGGATCTGCTGTACCCTATCCCCTTGGCTTTCGTGCTCATAGCCCTCAGGCATATGCTGAACAAGTAAGTTGGCACACTTTAGCATAGTTTCAGATGTATGTAACTCATTAGTTATCAATTAGAGTGTTACGCTTGGTGAGTTGCTTTGCATTTTTCCGTTATCATCAATAGAACTGTATTTTATAATGAAAATTAACACCTCTTTTATGTGCCTACTTTACCTACCTTCTCAGAGTGGCAGTAAAAAAATATATATGCGAGATTTGTTTTGTTAAATTCTCATTTTGTTTCAATTTCAAAAACTATTTGACAGATTTAATAAATTTTTATTTCCTAAATGTTACATGATAAAAATAATTTAAATATTAGGTCTATTGGGCATAATTTGAACAATAACAATATAACAATATTTATTCTGTTTATAATTATCATCTTAATTATTTAATTAATTTTTAACTAGAAAAAGCTAAATGTTACTACAAGCAGGTATTTCCTGGATATATCAGTTTTATAAATTCTTTTTTTTTAAGTTTTCATGTCTATAATAAAATAATTAACAAACTCAATCAGTCAAGGATATTGTCAACAAAATATTTTTCTTATAAGCCATTTTTTTAACAGTATTTAGCCATTATTAACATTGTTGCCGTTGGATATTGGTTTTCACACATTGTTAAGGTTTACTGTAAATCAATCATTGGGTCTTTGATCTATGTAAATTGTATGTCTAAATCATCTATTAAGAAAAATTACTGTTAATACTTTGTTACAGATATTGGTTTGCACCATTTGGATTATCTTTAGGTATAAAAAATACAAGGGCTAAGAAAGCCCCAAGCAATCCGAAATTAGAAAATGCTTATCAGCTAACACCAAAAATTAAACATAAACAGGTATGTACTGGAACAATATGTAATTTTATATAATTAACTTTTTCCAACAACATTATATTATATTGATAGTAGAATGGGCTGAACATCTTAATCTTTTAGGAATGTAATAATCATAATCAATTACTGCAGACAGAGATTTGTAGACTTATGTAACTAAATATTTATAACAATATAAGTGCACTTCTTAAAGTATTAATAAGCTATTCCTTAATGGTGATATTAAAATTTTGAGGGTTAACAGTTTTTCATTCCACATCGGCATTTTATTTTAAAAACTAGCTATTTAATCTTTTATTCTATGGTATAAATGAACTACTAAGTACATTTATGTTGTATATCCTTAATCTTTTTATAAAGCTTTTACCAATATTCAAGTCTCATTCAAGTTGACAAGTATGTAACATTTATATAATGTTCAAATTAAATTAAAAAATTATAGTATTCATACTTCCAATTGAATAGAAAAAAATACAAAAAGCGTAGTAAAATATAATGCTAATTTAATTTTCCCTTAAAAATAAATAAACTTTACAAATGAAAAAATTGGGGAGCCTCTTAATTTTTAGCTAAAAAGTATAAAGGAAGAATATAATATGCTCACGGAATCTATGTGTGCATTGCATATCGCTTTCTCACTAGTGTGTACAAAAATTTGGGGTCAACTATAACAATTAAGGCTTCAAAACAGTTTCAGAAAATTTTTATTTAAATTATTTACTAATTTAGTCGTAAACCGGTATGATATTGATTGACTAACGAACTGGTGTCAGTAATGCATGTGATGTGGTGTTTAATAATTTACTTGATGCTTTTATTATTAGTGCACAAGTGATATAAATAAATTGAAGTACTTAATATAGTTATACAAGGTAATAATGAGGTAATCAAAATTATTCTGATTTTATTTAAAGGCTTTTCCTTATGCTTTCAATGTTTAAATTTGAATAGCTTTGTGTAACAGAAATTACCAATGTATAAATTTATGAATGTAGGTACTTAAAATTGACATTAATACAATTTATAATGGGTTTAGGAAATATGGGAACCACCACTTAAGAGATTTTTCAAAAAGCCCTGTCTATGTTTCCTGTAGACATCGCCAAGGCGTCCTAATGAGTTATTATGTCCCTTAAAGCATAATAAATATAATGTTCAAAGTCCAACAAAACGCGTGTGTGGTCGTTGACGCTTTGCAAAGTGAACCTTACGTTACCAATAACTGGGCTTCTTTTCATTTCAGTTGTTTTTGAACAAGGATGAGGTAACTGCACTGGTATAACTTGATCACAACTTAAGTACGCACTTAGAATAGTTATACATAGTTCCTTTTCTATTTTACTTTTCTATTACTATAGAGGCTTACGAATAGGTAGCTACACATAGTACCTTTTTTTTTATTAACCTATAAGATGACTGCTGGGCAAAGGCCTACTCTATACTACATAGTACCTACTATAAATTAATCGCATTAAAATAAAGACAGCACAGAATTGCTCTGAGACATTTTACAACTTTAATTTCCTCAGAAAAAAATTATCTGTCCTGATGCGGGAGGGAACCTGCGTCCTCTGCAATCCAGCCAGCCCCGTTAGCACCGGACGTGGACAAAATCTCCTCGTGGAAAAGAAAATATTTTCCTCTCGCTCTAACTCCCACTAAGTCCCGAGACAAAACATTTTCAAATGGTGGAGAGAGATTTGTCCATGTCCCGTGCTAGGCCTGCCTATACAAGCAGCAGGACAAATAATTTATCTGACTTTATTTTTTTTGTAATATTTTTGCTAACAATGCAAATATATACAATGTTCAAATAAAAATCAAATCATACTTAATTAATCTACAAGGCGTTTTTTGGCCGTTTTTTATCAACACATCTTAACATCACTGTAGAGCTTCTAGAATCTTAAGTTGCCACTTTAATTAAATTAAGACTTACCTACGTAAGTAGTCTATAGTTTCTGCTTATTAAATATGAAGGTAGTTTTACTATAAACTGCTGCGGGCCTAGCACGGGGACGTGGACAAGTCTCTCTCCACCACTTGACAGTGTCTTGTCTCTGGATTTAGTGGGAGTTAGAGCGAGAGGAAAATATTTTCTTTTCCCCGAAGGAGATGTGTCCACGTCCCGTGCTACGGGGGCTGTAGTCTTGATGCGGGTTTTTTTTTTAATATTAGCCTAATTTAGAGCTTTTCTTAGGTGAAACAAATAATTAGGTTTATTATTTAATTAGTAATATAGTAGCTCACGCGACTACCATTAATTTGTCGGTTATGATAAAACAGGGGTAGGTACTTAGGTAGATTGTATGTTCTGATTACCTTTATGATTCATTTAATTTTTATACTGTCTTATTCTAGTGAGATTAATTGCTTTGATATTCGAATCTGTAACGTAAAAAGCTATGGTAGTAAAATGCAAAAAAAATTCATTGTCTACGTTGTAATGTTTATACCGCGATTAGTTTCCTTACTGGTAGAACGCTACACACCACCCCTACATCTCCCGTGGCGACTAACAGACAGTTCATGTAATAACTAGCATAGAATATAGCAACAAATGGTAATAGCAACGATTTGTGAGAAAAAGGGAGTTAAAACAATCCCTCTGAGATGTCTTAACACCCACGTTTCGACAATTACGTTAGGTCCCAGGTGGCGAGCCCATCCGATTTATAACAATCTGCACCATGCACAAACGAATTCGTACTAAAAACCCACTTTTTAATCTGCTGTAATCTTAATGAGGTAACCGGCTTATCTTCTGTAAAGAATACGCTGAGATATCTCCACATCTTATCGGGTCACGGCGAGGATTGACAAGAATGACAAATCGTGAAAATATAAAACGACTTTGTATCACTCTAACATCCCCGGAATACTGAAACGTTACTCAAAGTTTGAGACCTGCTTAACATATATTGTCGAAATTGATGTTTTCACATACAAATTCTGACAGATATTGTCCACTTAACTTTGTAAGCAGTGCTCAAAATTTGAGTAGCGTTTCTGTATTCGGGGATATGCTAATTGAAACGGTGAAATAATATGTACACAAAGACAAGTGTCTCTTTCTTTCCTTCTTCCTACCCTCTTCCCAGTCTACCTGGGGTTGGCGCAGTATGTTTCTTCGTTCATTCATATCAGGCAGACGTCATCAAGCAATCCACTCACTTTAAATTCATAATTATTATTACGTTTTTTGATTCGTGTTCTAGTGATGAATTTGTGTATAGAAAAGAGACAGAACGGATCATGTCGAGAGACCGATGAAAGAGTGATTGGGATGACAACGTGCCAATCCATACTGCTCAAGGTTTTGGCTTAGGTTTTACAGCCGGCCGCCTGCCTGACACCAACCCTCTGCTTTCTACTTTTGTCTCTATACGCTATCTATACTAATAATAAATATTAGGACCCATGTAGTCCGTTCTCTATTACATACGATATATATACGTTACCAAGCCAAGGCCTGTATTACTGCTGCCCATTCCTCGTTATATTATAAAGAGTTATAATACAACGAGGCGGGTTAGTTAATTTTTATTGTCATATTCATTATGTTACACTTCTTCTGTTATCACTCATCATTTTCGATAGCTTCGGTTTCCCATAAGTATTCATTGATTCAATTTGTAATTGAGGTCTTTATTAGTATATCATGCGGGCCTATTTCCAATCCCGCCAATGGTTGTTCAATGCCGGATTTGTCACGCCAATATAGTCCTTGTGAAGTGCCCGGTTAAATCCAACCGCTGTTTGAACTTCGTGTTATTGATCAGTTAATTGGTTTCTCTGTGAAGCTAACCCCACGCTTGATATTTTCTATTTAGTCTACGACGTTCTTTGTTGAGGGTATACACGCTTTTTATGTCATTTCATTGCATACATACATAAATCACGTCTATATCCTTGAGGGGTTAGGCAGAGGTGAATCAACACCAGTTCACCTCTGCGCGGTAGCGAGCCAATTGCCATTTATCGGGCACGTAAGTCGCAGTATATTGCTAACCTATAAAAGAAGCGCTGCTGCCCATTAGTCATTGTTGTCTTAATTAACCCTTAGTCGCCTTGTACGACATCCGCGGGAGAGATAAGGGTAGTGACAATTGTATTCTGCTCTGCCGCCACTACACGGCGTGATATTTTGACGATGGTTTAAAGGTCATCGTTTGCTCTTTTATATGGCAATAATTTATCAAAGTGATTTGTCATACCAATAGTACCTAAGAAAGTTGACTGCCGCTCTCAGAGACGTCAATTAACGTCAGTGAATAGGTACTAAATACATAAAAGTGTCAATCAAAAATATCCATATCCTGGCAACAACAGAGACTAGTCTTGAATTTTAATTTTTAATTACTCATTCACATAATAATAATAATAAATATTTTTACACTCACACCTATCAGCTAGCCCAAATTAAGTAGCCTTAGCACTTGTGTTATGGATACTAGATGACGGACATATTTTTAATATAATTATGTATATAAATGTTGACAATATACTACATAAACATATACACAACCATGACTCGGAAACAAACATTTGTGGTCATCACAAAGTTTGTCCCTACCAGGATTCGAACCCGGGACCTCTTGGCCAATACCCAGCAATCTGAGCATTCGACCAAGGCGGCCGTCAAACATTAATTGACGTCTCTGAGTACGTCTCTGAGTGGTGATGATGATGACGATAACGATTCCGCCTATTCAGCACTATATTAGAGTTACAACCTTCAGTCTTCCCTGTACGACACCCGAATGAGAGATAGGGATTGCAACAATAGTATGCTCCTTCGCAAGTCCTTATTAATTTCAAGAAAAAAGTAAAATTCCTAATTCGATCTTGCACCTTACGTTGTGGCCTTAGGGTTTGGATCAGTTTGTCTGTCCTTTATAAACTTGTAACTGATACTGCACCTAGTGTAGTACCGTAATGTATGTTTATTAGTTAGCTTAACACATTTCTTTGCGTCTATGCGATGCTCTCTTTCCGTTATTCCGTAACTCATAAACGGTTATATCCTCAGATTTGAACTGGGAAAGTATTCCAAATTCAATACTGTAAGTGTGTTATATGAAACTAGAATATTTTTTTTCAAGAAATAAGATGAATGCACTTTCGTATGTTGACTGCGCCTTCCCCAAAAATCCGGTAGATGCTGTAAACGCCTCTCGGCCAACAGCTTCGGTCCTACAAAAAAAGCCCAATCGCCACCGCCTTAGGAACGCGAACGCCCAGCAAACGCCAAGTGTGTAAGCGGCCTAATTCGCTGACGTCCTAACTGAATAACCACCTCATAAAATGAAACGACGTGTTGTGACCTAATCGTCAAACTTCGTCTATTGGCACAATAAACAAGATAAATTAACCATGGCAATATACATACGCAATTGACAAGTATACATACGCATTTGAATAGTAGGATATAGCTTCAGCTAGAACACTCATGGCAGATACAGCCGCATGGTGACGGCAGAGCAGAGAATAAGATAAATACGTACGGCATGTCGGGATACACATGCGCCGGCTATTTTTCAAGTTATCTGGAGTAGAATACAATTGTCACCAGCCCCATCTCTCCCGTGGGCGTCGTACAAGGCGACTAAGGGTAAAGACAGCGATGAATAATGGGCAGCGGCATTCCTCTTAAATTAACCATGGCAATATACCCACATACCCCACTTGCGTATAAGGAATATCGATATCATATGCAGCAGTGTGGTGACGGCAGAGCAGAAAATACGATTGTCACCAGCCCCATCTCTCCCGCGGGTGTCGTACGAGGCGACTAAAGGGTTAATTAAGACAACAATGAGTAAATGGGCAGCAGCATTCCTCTGCTACCACCTAGCAATACTGCAATTTCCGTGCCCGATAAATGGCAATATGCTCGCTACATGGGACCTAAACTGATTGGCAAAATGTGGGTATTAATTCACCTTCGCCTATAGATCAATGTATATAATATGTATCTAATGTGAAGTATGTATGTATGTAGAACACTCATGGTGACATGCTAATATCGAGGAGATGAAGTTTATTGAGTGGGATTTGGAGAACCATCATTATAGACTGAGGCATATTGCGCACTCTCCTATTGTTTCTTAGAATCACGGGTTTGCGATGTCTAGACGTAATGATTTATAAGTGTAATGTGAATAAATGAATTTTTGGGACATACGACAGCCGTGTGGTGACGGCAGAGTAGAATTCAATTGTCACCACCCCAAATCTCTCCTGTGGGTGTCGTACAAGGCGACTAAGGATAAATCAGTGATGAGGAATGGGCAGCAGCGTTCCTCTTAAATACCACCTAGCACTGTACTGCAACTTTTGTGCCCGATAAATGGCAATAGGCACGCCACCTATTACATGTGACCTGACATAATTGGCGAAACGTGGGTGCTCGTTCACCTCTGCCTACCTCTTCGGGTATAGGCGTGATTTATGTATGTATGTATGTATAAACTTCCATCAATCAGTGGTTACTACAATTGAACTAGTCGTTATATCTCTGGTTAAAAATAAAGCAACTCATGTTATATTCACGACCTCAAACATCAGTAAAAAGGATTTCGTTTATTATGCACCAGAAATGCCATCAGAAAAGCGGCGTACTAAATCATATATCGTCTACGACTTTAATATCGTAATGGAAGTGCCACGATAACCAACTATGTAATATTTCATAGAGTTCGTTTAGTCTACATTCGGTTCGGACAGGCTGAGGTGAAATCACGCACATTCGTCTGCTTCTGACTTTCGATCGATAAACCACCAATTACTGTCCAATAGTTTGTCAAAGGTTAAATATTAGACACGTGTATACATATGTAATTCGCGCCTACTCATATAGTGTATTAATACCTACATATCGCCATGCTAAAATACCGAGTAAAAGACATCGAGCCTATTTCCCGATAGACACCTATTTATTTGTCCAAAATCACTCTTACATCTTATGAAGGCCTTTGCATTACTTGGTGTCGCAAGGGGCGACTATGGGCATTTGACTATGGGAGTTTTCTGGACCTGGAGAGTTGGTGTCAAACAGATGGTCTACCAAAAAAAACTACCTAGCTGTTCTAGAGTGATTGACAAGTGCGTTCGGTTTCGCTTACAAAATAATTGAGATTAATAAATTAGAAATCAATAAATAAACAAAAGTCCTAATTGAGGAGCAGTTTATAGAAGAATCTATTAAAGGTTGAAAATTACAATTATGTGGACGATTTCATGACCCATATAACTGAACGTGAACTGGTTTGTCTGACCCCAAGTTAAATGGCTCGTAAAAAGTACCACCTATTAGTTTGTAGTGAGTAATTACAAACACGTTACTCTTCAAACGACTAACCACGTGACATATATTAATAACTGCAGTTAATAATATAAGATTCTCATCAAATTCCTTATTAAGTATAGCGTCAACTAAAGGCAAGTATGCTTTACGGTAGTACTTGCTCTTTCGTTTAAATGTTATCTCCACATCATGGTCGAAGGAACTTCATATCCCCTTCACACCATGCATGATAGAATCATTTGCTCACCTCGTATTAAAAAAAGAACATTTATGGATGTGGATGGACCTAGAATAAGAGGAATGTCGGAAAAACGGTGGATGGATTGTGTAACAGATGATTTGAGGAAGTAGGATAAGGGCAGGAAGACGAAAAAAAAATATATATTGTTCAGTACAAACGACTAAACTGCAATGCATGGAGTGCAACTGAAAGTAATAACATTCAGTTCCTCAGTGGGTCAGATTAGAAAATGAGCTCTCTCATTCAAAAGATACAACATAGTCCGATATTCAGTCAACCATTTGTCGTGAGGCCGGTCGCGCTAGATTCTGAGCTTTGTCGTACACATACTATCTTTGATAGTAAAAGCTTTAATGTATTATTTTTGTTTGTAAAATAACTTTCATTAGACTGTTATTTTGAAAAGGAAGTTGTTTTTTCTCGTTTCATCACCGCCAGTCGAATCTTTCTGCAGCATAGTTTTCACAAGAAATTATTTATTTTTGCTAGGAAAAAATATGATAGCAACACCACAAACATGACAGAACACAGCTAAATTCTCTCCTTGAGCTGAATTCAGCAGATACTAGCTGAAGTTACGCAAGAGCATACCGCTAGACAAATAAAAATCATCCACTGCGCTAAATGGTCTGTATACGTGCGCAGGCGTCGTGACCGCTATTATGAGCTCTATTTCTAGCTGGACAAGGATCTTTGAGAGAACTTTCAGCTGCTTTGCTTAAATTAGTACTTTAAGCCTTTGCGACAGAGTCACTTATGTTAAGTACCCCAACGTTCATTGGACATCAGCAAATCACTGAGCATTTAAGGCAATAAGCGTTCGTTGAGTGAACTATTTAGCGCCTACGAAAATATGGCTTGTGTTCGGAGCCCGACCTAGTTTTTTAAGGACCACCTGTTTGTTTGGGTTTTCACAGTAATTGGGTCACGTAGATATCACTTCATTGCGCCCGCCCTTACATTGTAATTTGGTCTAGCGGCGTGTCTGTTTTATGCTGAGTGTACTACGCTCAATAAGTTTTTTCGGGACTAGGTGTCTGTTCATATTATCCTGTTCATATAATCACGCAATAATTTAATTGGGTTCAATCGAGAATTTTTAGCAACAGCGTTACATATACAGTCTGCTGGTCTTTAGTCTGGCATAGGTTATCTGTGGCGAATGTTAACAAGATATTAATTTGTGTTATTTTGAATGTTGTGTTTACTGCCTTTTTTATCCAATGAGTTTCGTCTTTTCCACTTTCGCGTACCTTTCATTCACATGCATCTACAGATGGACCTAAAGTTTCAGGCAGGCCTCGATTCATAATTGAGTAATTAACATTGACATCTTCGTCTGACTGGTTTGCATTTTTTTTAAATATCCGTCATCGAAAGCACTATGTTCTTTACTTAAAATTTATTAATTCACCCTGAAACAATTTGTATTACATCTATACATGTAAATGTTTAATTTAGTATTTACCACAATATTTTTGTAAAATGTTGGTAATAAGTAATAACCAATGTGGAATACATACTACCAACTATTTAAAATAGTTTACAATTCAACCAGTGGTTTACCAACTGTTTAAAATAGTATTTTACAATTCAGTCAGTGGTTGCGAATAAAAAAATCGAGTCTGGGGTCTGCCTAAAGTAGGACAGATCCGTGGTTGGAGGCAAGGCACTCCTTTGAGCTGTAAATAATTGGTGTGACCTATTTCTATGCTTTTTATGAGTTCGTCGATCATATTTAGAGGTCAAGTTCCGTACAGACTAGCTAGACAAATGAAATGAAATTAATATATCCACAATTTCAAATACAAGGGCAAAGATAATTTTCAATGGAATTTAAATGTTTTCCAATACATTTTAAGACAAATATATTTTTTCCTTTTGCTTTACTGACCGAACAATTTGTATGATGGATGAAAAAAAATTAACAATTTAGATTCTTTGTAAAGCTAATGCTAATTTATACTAATATAGTTCTATGAGAAATTGTAACTAACATTATGGACTCTGCCTGAAATAAATAATTTTTATTTTATTTTATTTTATTTATTTAATAACATCATAGTAGTATATTATGACTATGTTAGCATGGCTAGGGTTCAGGGTGTGCGTTACTTTTGTTACATGTTGTATAGGCGATGTACTGTCCCAAATATTCAACAAATTGCCGTCGCAGTAATAAGTGTTATCGCCCCCTATCAGGTACTCCAATCACCTGTTTCATAAACTCCAGATTACGATGCTTCGTATGGGTACCAAAATAACAGTTTATGCCGGTTTAGCTTTAAGCGGTTACACATATAACATAAATCTTCTTCTCCCTGCTCTTGGCATACTCTAAGTAGGGTAGGCACAACATATCTTCTTCTTCCACTCTCCTCTGTTGCATGTGAGCTCAGCACGTACTGTCTTCCTCATGTTATCTTTCACACAATCCATCTACCGCTTCTTCGGTCTTCCTCTCATTCTAGGTTCATGCACATCAATACTTAACATACCTCTAGTTACGTAACAATCATCCCTACTCATCACACGCTCACCTGTTACTCCTCAATTTTTCGATAATCGGCTACATAAATAACGTTTATTTATCCCCAAAGGGTGTGGCACAGGTGATTGACTCCCACGTTTCACCAATTAAGTTAGGTTGGCACCTTGGGGCATCCGAATGGTGGAGGGCATACTACCAACAACAGCATACCCAAAAAGTCTTGGTGTCACGCAGGCGGCCGGCTGTAAACCTAAGCCAAAACCATGAGCAGTATGGATTGGAATGTTGTCATTCCAATCACTCTCTCCGTTCATCGGTCTCTCGACATGGTCCGTTCCATCTCTTTTCTATGCATTCATTTATCACTCATTAGCACCTTTACGGTGTGATGCATGATATGAATCAAAATGGATCGCTTGACGACGGCTGACCGATATGAATGGAAGAGGAAACATACTAAGCCGACACCCCAGATAGACCGGGAACAGGGCAGGGAGAAGAAGAATTGAATTGAATTTTTGTGATCTATTATTTTCAAGAACTGTCAATGTTTTAAATATGTACGAGTATATGAATAATAGTATAATTCTAAGTAATGCACAATTTTATTTGTACTCTAGATAACTAGAGATAAGATATAGGTACATGCTTACAAACCTTTAAGTTATCAAAAATATTTTCAATTGATTAATTAAAACGCAGTATCTGGTTATCGGCAATTTTCTTTAATCGCTTTTAAATGTTAACTTAATATTTATATTATCTGTGTTGAGTCATCTACACTGGCTGTACCTACAGGAAAATCCAGACGCGACTAGTGTATCTAAATCTAACTACATATAATTTTTCTCTACATTCTTCTATCATGCCGTGGGCTGACGGCAAAGACGGAGGTAACCACAGATATATCAATTTAAGTGATATATCTGTGGAGGTAACAATCTCTCCCGCGGACGTCATACAAGGCGACTAAGGTTTAAGATAAGACAGGGATGAGCAATTGGTAGTAGTGTTCCTCTTATATTTACGTCCTGATAGATAGCAATAGGCTCACCGCCTATTACACGGGACCTAATATAAGTGGCAAAATGTGGGTGTTAATTCACCTCTGCTTATGTTTTATTTATGTATGTAAATTGAACAAAGGCCCCCCTTATTATAAAACATGGACTAAAGTCATGGTTTAAAATTGATGCTATCTCTGTCTTTCATCTAGAAAATAAAAGTGACAGCATCAGTTTTAAACCACGTCTAACTTTAGTCCATGTTTTATAATAAGAGGGTTATTAAAGTTTAGAATCGTTGGTGAAAACGGGCTTATCATTGTTATTTTTCAAATTATATATACCTGAGACTTTTCGATCATCTTACAGCGGTTATGGTCGCGGTGAGACAATAATATGAGCCTCTTTGTGACCGCAGCCGGTAATGCCGGAAAATAAAACCCCTAAGGGCGCTTACACACGGTACCGCCTCGGTAGCAATACTAAATTGTTCAGTCCAAAAATGGTATATCTTGCTTACGAAAAACGCGTTATCTACTTTTTTACAATTTATGAGAAAAACGCGATTAAAGTTTTTTTTCTTAGCCTAGGTACTTGTATCTCCGGAACTAAGCTAGCTATTGATTTGAAAATTTAACTAGGAGTATTATATTGAAATGGTGTCTATGGGAAAGTTATAGACCTCGATTTCCTGATTTCAAATACATATGTATAACAACTCAATTCCGCTACAAATCGTATAACCTACCTTCCTACCTTAAAAAAAATAACCAAGTTTATAATTTATTATGAGTATGAGTAAACAAATGGCGCCACACGTTACGTGATTTCTGGCATTATCTGTCGCCGTCTCCCACCTATTATAGTGAAATAACTAGTAGACACCCACATACAGTAACAAAAATGGTGACATCATTTTATATTATCATTGATGCAAGTTCGTCTGATTGGCGTTAGTTGAACGGTTGTAAATTCTTTAGATTGTAAATTAAGCCATCACGACTGAAATTCTGCTGTAAGTGTCGAGGGAGAGCAGATTTATATCGCATTTAAAATTTAATCCAGAATTATTAACATAGGGTTTATTTTTACATGTCATTGTATTTGCTGGGAGCGGCTTTCGAGCATTTCTATACAAAAATAAGTGAAAATAAGAAACCTTATTACAATGACACAAAACTCTATTTTAAACGCGTTCAAATTATGCTCTTCTCTCCGAGCCGGTCTGTGAGAACGGACCCTAATAGTTGCTTGTCCTTGCGATATACGTGTGGCAGAGGCAATTTTTTATATTTTTGTAGTATTTTGTCTCTCCTTGAAAAAGCATCTTTTAAGCACCGTCATTATAGCTATTACGATACCTATGTAAGTAGTTGAAGAAAGTTAACATAAGATATATTTGCTTTTTAAAAATTAAATCGCATACTAGTGTTATGTGCGAATAAAGGTAGCATACAGGTATTATTATTTACAACATGCGCATGCGCACGTATATAGCTAATCGGCATTACTACACGTTTAGTTAATCACTTCAGACTACCCAAAACTGTCAAATTTATTCAATCGATTGTCAACCTTGACTTGTTAGTAGTGAAGGACAAATTCTTTTGAAAAAAATTGACATTTTATTGTAGTCTGACGTGTTGTTGACTGTATTTACACTTATAGCCTGTTTCTTATACCATATTCTGATAGGTACTATCAACAGATAAATTCAAATAAGGAACTTGAACTTATACGAATAAGGAGAGAGGACTCTAAGGGCCGGCGCAGATTGGCGGCACGTCATGGCAGGGTATTTTTAGGCGACGAATAAAAATATAACTAAAGAGTATGAAAATAAAGTTGAAAGTTCAATGTTGAAGGTCGGTACAAATTAGTACAAATTTATTAAATTAGATTGTTGTGTGCGCTTACATGCAGGGATGCCGCCGAAGGATCCCTTGCCGTGCCGTGCCGCCAATGCCGGGCCTTAATAAGAGATGATGAACAAGGCTTTACTGATTCAGAAACATTTCCAATTTACTCACGTTATAGCCGTCACTATAATTCTTATATGGCTTTGTACAGACTACAGATAGTGCATAGTTTTCCAAGTTCCTTTTGTGAATAAATTAGCACCATTCATACTATATTCACAATATCACTGCGAAAATGGGAATCTGATCCGAATCCGTGAAAATTTGGTCTTTAGTAGCCGTAGAACTATTTCTATGGTAACTTACTCACTAGATCCGATCTCCGTCATCCGATTTCTTTCCGTCAAATCAAGTATTCCAAAAGGTGGCTCCCGAACTGCTTGGATTTGTATTGGAGATCTGAGTAGTGCGTAAGCAATATCCGAATTTGGTCCGAGTTTTCTAGATCACGGATTCGGATCGTACGTTACCAGTAGTGCGTTACCACTCTTAAGATAAAAAAGCTTTCAGATCACTGCCCTGGCGAAGCAGGTGGACATGACAGAGAGGCAAGTGGAGCGCTGGTGGCGGCTCCGGCGCAGCCAGGACAAGCCATCGAACCTGGTGAAGTTTTGTGAGAACCTGTGGCTGTGCACATTTTACGTGTTCAATTTCTCGTATGGCCTGTTCGTGCTCTGGGATAAGGATTGGCTGTGGGACATCGACCAGTGCTACGTCGGGTACCCGCACCAGGTAAGTAGCTAACCTACCTCTGTCTTAGAGCTGCCATACATACACGGATGGACGCGACTGCATAATAAACTACGCAACTGCTCGCGTAGTTCCGTAGACGATTGTAGTTCACTATGCAGTCGCAGCTTGAAGCAGTCTATCCTGACTGCTTAAAGCTGCCCGTGTATGGCGGCTCTTAAATGTTCAATAGATCCATTTAGATCCTACCACGTAAGTTGAACTAAAATGCAGATCGTCTGCGCTGGTATAATTGAAGGGAAAATGTGTCTACAGACATGGATTTTAAAACGCGCGTTCTATGGTTACAGGATTGACACATTTCGTACCTCATACCGCACCTTGATTGATATCTAAAATCGTCTTGCAAATTATTATTCATTGTAAACTCCTTCATTTGTTCACATAAATTGTTGGCATGTCTAAGATTTTTTTCCTTTAATCCCACTGCTGGGCAAAGGCCAACCCTGCGACCCTCCATCCCGAGCGATCCCGAGCCAATTCCGTCCATGTCTTCCAGTATGCCTCTAGCTAGATTTTCTCTCCATCTCTTACTGGGTCGTTTGACCAACCTGCAGTGTCCACTCTGAATAACCATGACCTTTTTTGATTATGAGGGTTGTTTTCGAATCTTCGAAAAGAAAACTCACACTTTTCAAATAAATTTAAATTGTAAAAGTTAAATTGTGGAATTGTACCTGGTAAAAAATTAGGCTATGGTGATTTATATCGCTTAAAATTGATATTCATAACCCTATACTATTGTCGTTCTTTAATGAGGCGTTCGCTTGTAGTGATTGAGAAACGAATTCCTCAATTACGGACGCCATTCCGTTTGGTATGTCATCTAATCATTTTAATAATTATGTTGTGTTAATTGTTTCAAATGTTAAAGTGTGGAGGCCGTGTTGAAAGGTCACGGTATGTGTTATTTATAAATATGTATCCTTAAAGCGTATATTACGCTGGTCATCATACTCTTCCATTTCTTTACATAATCTATCCATCTCTTCTTGGGTCTTCCCCTCCTTCTCAGTCTACCTACGTTCGTACCTTTTTGTTTTTGTTTTTTTGACGAGTGGAATGCATTTAGGCACCATACCAGCCGCTAGCTAGGCGGCTGACGTGTGTGAGACTCGCCCAACTATCTACAGTCGGAAATACGCTTCGTTCATCTGTTCGCATAATATGACTTATATGACCAAGCCATCCAAGTCCATTACTACCAGTCTCTCGGTCACGGCCGGCGCTACTTTCAAAGTTCTATCACGGCCTATATTTTTAGGGTTAGTTAGTTAGTTTGACGTATTCGGCACTTGGTCTCCTGATTGGTGCCATTGTGCGTGTCTACTTTTATCTTCCAACCGCAACCGACCCAGATCACCCCGAAAAGTTAACAGCATTTTCAGACTGCTGCAGGCTCCCAGGAGCGATACTGGAGATTGGAGATGCCTTGTGGCCATTTATTACGCCTATCACCTTTCGGAGTTTGTCCCTTTTTAAGCTGTGAGGTTGAGTCTCTTGGTATGACAAAAACCAACAAAAAATGGCTACATTTGTTAGTTTGTACGCCATTGAGGTGGGAGCGATGGCACACGAGTAAATAAATGGATCAGAGTAGAACCTTGTCAACTGGCTGTGCGAGCGTTTTTTCCAGTGTCGCTTAGCGGCCAGTTGACGAGCTTATTCTTTGTTCCGTTTATTTACTCATGTCGCAATGGGTATGATATACCAGCTAAACCCTATAGACATTACCAAAAGACCTTTACTTGTCTAGAGATTTCGAAGAGGGTACGTGGATGAACCTTAGATGTTTTCCAGGGTATCACGGCAGACGTGTGGTGGTACTACATGATCTCGGCGGCGTTCTACTGGTCCGCCACGCTTTACCACTTCTGGGATGTACGCCGCAAGGACTTCTGGCAGATGTTCATCCACCACATCGCTACAGTGCTCCTGCTGTCGTTCAGCTGGGTGTGCAACCTGCACAGGATCGGATCGCTGGTGCTGATAGCGCACGATTGCGCGGATATATTCCTGGCGGTGAGTGCCTAGTGTTCGGCCGGTGAGGCCGGGATATTCCCTGGACTCCGCTCCAACTGGGCCGGGCTATACCCTGGACACCATCCTTGACCCGTACGCTTCTTTCTTCATGACGTGTCTTCATAATCCATATTCTTCTCTTCTATAAGGGTTTTTTTGTATTTCTTTCTTCTTTGTTTCTTTTGTTTAGTAATATTCATTGGCAATCTTCATTTTCTTCTTATTTCTTTTCTAACTCCAAATCCGTTTCACGCAGGGTCGCCATCAAATACGATGAAGTAGTTTGTTCAGGTAGTGTTTAATAAAACTCAGTTGTCAGTGGTGACATGTTGTATTGTTGAAGGTTACAACACAAGAGAGCGAAATGCATACAATTACAAGAATATATTTAATTCAGTAATAGTATTTCATCACCGATATACGTCATGTTGCAGAGCGTAATGTTAAGTTACGGTGCAAGTATAATTAAGTACGCGTATACTACAGTCACTTTCTTAACTTCTCTGCTGTGCCTTGATTTATTTTCGATGTCTATATAAGGGCATGTTTCATAATCGATAAGTAAGTTCGAAGTAGCTTACTTGGCAGTTCAATTAACATATATTTCATATTACAACTGTCAAATGATCTGCGAAGTAATCTACTTGAACTTACTTGTCGGTTGTGAAACAGGCCCTTGATATGTTAATATGGGAGAAGAAGCCTGAAAGCAGAATAAATGCAGTAAAAATGAGAGCGTTGAGGAGCATGGCTGTGGTAAGATTGAGCGATCGTTGTACAACAGTGTGATATGAGAAAGGTGTAGTTTGAAAGAAAAAATAATGAAAAGAATTGAGAAAGAGATGCTCGCATGGTTTGGTCACGTCGAAAGCATGAATGAAAGGAGAACGACAAAAAGGATTTACCTATATGGCGTAAGTGAATGGAGAAATGGAAACGAATAAAACAACATAAAATTAATATTTAAGGGAGTTTTCATTCAAAAGACATGATTCTTTTTTGGCATTTTGTATAGATCGGCCCGTGTTTTCGGTATTATTTTTACCTATAAAAGGCAGTATAGTTTGTTGTGTATCTCATTATGTTTTTGTTTAAATTCCAGGCAGCCAAGGCTATGAAGTACGCGAACTACCAGCGGCTTTGTGACCTGATTTTCGCAGTGTTCACTATAATATGGTTCATCAGCAGGCTGGGCGTCTATCCCTTCTATATTATATGGAGGTGAGAGAGACGAAAATTCTTCAACCCCGTTTAGATGTACGCATCGTTTCGTTATACATTGCTCGCTATTCATGAGCATTAGTAGCTTATGCTGCTTAATAGTGAGCAATGTATAACGAAACGCGTCTCACTAGCGCGTACATCTGTACGGGGTCTTAGGCCTCGTCCTGGACGCCAGCTGGCGGCACGGGCCACGGCACTCGCGTTTTGATCACAGTTCATAGAATTCCGCCGCCCGCACCGCTGTTGTCGAAAACAGCTTCATACAAATCTATGCACTTGATCAAGACGCGCGTGTCGTTGGCCGCGTCGCCCGCACCACCCGCTGGCGTCCAAGACTAAGCCTAAAGCGCATCACACACAACGAAGATACACATACATACATACATAAATCACGCCTATATCCCCGAAGGGGTAGGCAGAGGTGAATTAGCACCCACGTTTCGCCAATTATGTTAGGTCCCATGTAGTAGGTGGCGAGCCTTTTGCTATTTATCGGGCACAAAAGTCGCAGTACATTGCTAAGTGGTATAAGAGGAACGCTGCCCATTCTTCATCACGAGAGATGGGGGTGGTGACAATTGTATTCTATTCTGCCGTCATCATACGGCTTAAATTAACAAAAGAATAATGGGTCATAAAATAGGCCGCATTGCTTATCATTACCAGCCCATTATTGTCCGGCCATACGCTTAACTTATGGTTGGAATTATATACGCGAAGTCATTGTTAAAGATAATTAACAATACCAGACATTAATGTAGGTATGAATATAAATGAAGGCAATCATTGACTTTTAATAACGGTGTCGTTTTAATCACCAGAATACTTTGCAGTGGCGTGGCGTGAAAAAACAAGTTAGGCAAGCCACAACTATATGAAGCCTCTTATGGTTTAAGCATTAACTTTTAACACCGCCTGCTAGGACACGGCTACAACTGTTCAACGCCATCTAGTGACGAAGCGGAGAACTACGTTGCCACTTTTGCGTGCTTGTGCTTTGTTTTATACAGCCAGAAAGAGAGATCATTATACAAACAAAAGCCGTGTTAATAAGGGAAGGACGATTCAACCCGGTCCGGAGCGGCTTGCAGGAGCGGCGCACGACCGCGATATTTAGTGCTGTTCACAAAAGAAATTCCGCTTTTATGGCTATTGCAATAAGATCTAAAATATTTACTTTTGACGAAACTTGTTTTCGTGGGAGTTTATTACTAATGTGTGCGTGTGTCGTAGTGTATCGATGCATAAGCGCGTAGGCTGCCGAAATGCCGGCTTGATGCCGGCTTGTAGGCAAACTTTAGGTACTATTTCGCGTTGCGTGCGCCTGGCAAGACTACGCTTGTCTGTGTGCGTGCAGGCGCTGTATAGCAGGCGTCCATAACTCGATATTTAGCGAGTTAGTTGAAGGAATCTAGAGAGCGGGAGCGAATTGTATGTACCTGTGTTGCATATTGTTTCGCGCGCGTTTAATACTGTTATGATAAGATTATATTGATGGATTTTTTTTATTTGCTTATAAAATGGTATTGTACTTGAATTATGGTAATGATTTTTTTATGCTCGCTCGTTTGGTACGGCTGTTGGGAATCGGGTTATATGGACGCTCCGCCACTGATACTTTGTTCCGTTACAATTTCCTGTTGAGTCAATTCAAAATGGATTATCACAATTTGTTACATAGTATGCCGATTTCCTTGTTCAAGATTGAACCTTATTAAATTAGATCGTCTTAGTAATGGAAATTGAAAATCCTTTGATAGGGTTACCCTAAAGGGCTTAGAATGTGGCCAAGCTGTTTTAGTTTCTACGCGCCAATCGTTAGACTTATTATTGCGCTTCTTGCTAACAACCGGCAGCCGATTGGTTGAATTCGGCTCGGTTAGGCTCGTCTATCTCTTGTCCACTCGAACTCGAGAAAAAGAGATAGGTAATCAATAGAGTAACACTTAAATTAATGGTAAGTGGTTAAACCCCATTGAAAGAGCAACCAAAATTATAAAGAAACCCAATCAATCAACCATATTGATTAGATTATCCTGTAATTAAATAGGCTTAACTCTGAAACGGGGTTTTCCGGTCCTTGGTTAGGGCTGGCATTTAAGCATATTTACAAAATCTCTAAATTTTTATTAGCCTATAAGATGCTGCCCACTGCTGGGAAAAGGCCTCCCCGCCGCCCTCCTTCTCGAGCGACCCTGAGCCAATTCCGTCCATGTCTTCCACGGTCTTCCACTTCCGTACTCCCGAAAAATAGAGAAATCATGGTTTGAAAAGGGATCTTTTCAATCAAGAGACTTTTATACAACAATAAGTCGACTTAGGATTGGTCATTGCCTGTTCAAAGAACCCCTCTTTAGGCTCAAATTAACGAATTCTGCTATATGGGATTTCTCTTAATCAATCATTGGAGCATATATTTTACGAATGTTACACATTTCAAGTCCAAAGAAGCACAGTAATGAATACAGCAAATTTTTGGCTAATCCAGATAGATATATGAGACTCTATCGTTTTGTGAAAACCACGGTATAGAAATTGTGAAGTGGATAGAAATGATTTTAAAATGAAAAGAAAATACATCAGCAAGGCTGTATGGGCTAGAGCCCCTTGCCTTCCCGTAAAGAGAAAGGAGAATTAAAAAAAATAGAGAAACAAAAATTAAGTGACGTGTTATTTATTACTGTGGTTTCAGCACGTCCATCCGCGCGCCTATGCTGCTGCCTATGTTCGCCGCGTACTACATCTTCAACACGCTGCTGTGTTTCCTGATGGTTCTACACGTGGTTTGGACCTGGCTCATACTGCAGGTCGCGTACAAGTCCATCAGCGCTGGGAAGGTGAGTGTCGTCACAGTAGGTATACCCAGAACAACGTATTACTGGGGACCTAATTTAGCGAGATTGTATGAAACATTTTATGCTCATATTGTGTTTCATTTTCAAAATCGTAAAATGACAAGTTATTAGATGATGTTTCATATTAAATTTACAAATATGAGAGCAAAATGTAGGTCTACTAGTAACTTCTAATAATTCTCCTATTTGACGTAAATAGTGTTTCATAAAATTGTAGGTCATAGAACGAATTCTCATACAAATCTGTCAAATTAAATGAATCGCTGAATGAATCATCTAATATCTTATCATTTTACGATTTAGAAAATGAAACATCACATGAGCATAAATTGTTTCATACTTCTTCTTCTTCCTGCCCTTATCCCGCTCTAAGCGGGGTCGGCACAACATGTCTTCTTCTTCCACTCCTTTCGATCCTTCACCAATTTCTCATCCACTCCTCTCGCTATCATGTCCTCCTTTACACAGTCCATCCATCTCTTCTTTGGTCTTCCTCTCCTTTTACGTCCTTCCACGTTCATGCCTAACATTCTTCTGCCAACATAGCTTTCATCTCTTCGCATAACATGACCAAACCATCCCAGTCTATTACTCCGCAGTGTCTCTGTCACTGGCGCTACTTTCAAACTTCCCCTGATATACTCATTTCTTATCTTATCTCTCCGTGTCACACCACACATCCATCTTAACATACGCATCTCTGTTACATGCACTCTTCTTTCATCAGTCTTCTTCATAGCCCAACACTCTGATCCATACATGACAACAGGTCTAATAACCGCCTTATAGATTTTCCCCTTTAACTTAAGGGGCATCCGTGGGTCACATATCGTTGATGAGACCTGTCGCCACTTCATCCATCCTACATTCGCTCTATTCCTTATATCCCGGTCAAAATCACCGTCGCTTTGGAAGAGCGATCCAAGGTACCGGAAATCCAAGCAAACTGGTAGGATTACACCATCTAAGGCAATTGGAGAGAAACTGGAGGAGCCGCCAAAGTCACAGAACATGTGTTCTGTTTTGGTCCGGCTGATCTTAAGCCCGACGCTCTCCAGTCTCTCCTGCCATTTTCCCAGCCTACTTTGTACCTCGGATGCATCTTCTCCGACAAGTACAATGTCGTCGCCGAACAGCATACACCAGGGTGCCTCCTCCTGTATGTCCGATGTCAGAGCATCCATAATCAGGAGGAACAAATACGGGCTTAAAGCCGATCCCTGGTGCAAGCCTACGGCCACATCGAACTTGTCGGTAACGCCAGCCTCGGACCGAACATTCGTACTAGCTCTTCTATACATTTCAGACACAAGCCTCACATACTTCTCAGGCACTCTCTTTTCTATCATAGCCCACCACAGAACTGTACGCGGAACTCGGTCGTATGCTTTTTCAAGGTCTATAAAGACCATGTGCAAGTTCTTTTGTGCACTACGGTATTTTTCGCATAGTTGCCTTAGCGCGAATATTGCATCCGTTGTTCCACGTCCCGGCATAAAACCGAATTGGTTCTGGGTGACTTCACACTCCTCTCTCATTCGTCTTGCTATCACTTTCTCCCATATTTTCATACTATGTGACATGAGCTTTATTCCTCTATAGTTGTTACAGTCCTGCACATCACCCTTGTTTTTGTAAATGTAACACGTAAACCGTAACAACGTACTGTTACACCATTCATCCGGGATCGTCTCTTCCTGTAACAACTTATTAAAGAACAAAGTCAGCCACTTCCATCCATCCGCTTTCAGAAACTTCCATACTTCAACAGGTATACAATCAGGCCCTGTCGTCTTTCCATTCTTCATATCTCTCACAGCCATTCTTACTTCCTCTAAACTAACTTCATCTACTACTTTAGTATTGACAGGCGCCTGTACCAATTCTTTATGCCATTCATTCTCTTCATTCATCAACTTTCTAAAGTATTCCTTCCAGCGATCTTTTATCCTTTCGTCATTCGTCAAAACCATTCCTCTGTCATCTTTTATACATTTTATATACACAATATCCCTAGCATTCTTTGCTCTTGCTCTCGCTATTTTAAATACGTCATTCATTCCCTGGGGGCTCTCCAGCGACTTGTACAGTTTTTCCTGTACCACGCCCCTTGCTCTAGCAACCGCCCGCTTGGCATTCCTTTTATACTCCACATATACTGCCCTTTTGTTCTCTTTTTCCACGCTATCTTGATCATCTACAGTCTTCCACTCCCTAAACTTTCACCCGCACCCGTCCCTGATGCGACAACCCTTGTCCACTTCTCACTGGTGCCGGGTGCTGCACCTGCGCGTCGCCTCGGGGGTACGCCCTAACATTACTTCGCATTCCAGTTACATCCATAGACATGTTGTAGATAGGGTTTGGCATAATAATTTTACAAGCGGCCGCCTGCCTGACGTCAACCCTCCTTGGGAATCCCATGTTTTTAGGAAAGGTAAGGAGTAATATGGGTTTCGGGGGAAAGGAGTAAGCGTAAGGAACAAAAGGGTAGAGGGGAGGTTAGGATCTGTTTGCCACGGATTGGGATGTTGGGGATGGCAATACGGAGCTCGAGGTCCTAGGGTCGCTACTCCCTATGCGCCTTGACTGGCGGTGATATACCAGACAACGACACCCTCTAGGGGGGTATAAGGTGGGCAATACCCCTTGGCCGATCCATTAGTCGCCTTCTGACGACACCCATTGGCGGATATGGGGTGATACTATTCTACTCTGCCGGCATCACAGCATAAATTGTTTCATACAATCTCGCTAAATAAGGCCCATTTGTGTGTGCTTTCGTACTCGGCGCCGTGTGCACGCACTGTGACGCACACATTGACATAAAATACGGGGGCATAAGGGTTCGGTGTGATCGCGCGTGTATAAGGAGACTGCAGGTTCGCTCGCTACTCATTCCTACCCGGCAAATTCGAGCTTGCAACCGCCGCTTTAGTTACAACCCAGTGTCAACGGAAGAGTAGGCTAATAGGACGCAGATAAACTACTGTTCAAGGTATACTGTGGTGTCGTGGTGGATAAATCATCGTGAAAGTTTATTTTTAAGGTAGCTAGACAGGGAAGCTCTTGCCCTTCATCTCACCTGGTGGCAAGTGACGATAAGGCTCAATGATGGAATCGAGCTTCACCTGGAATCCTTAACCACAGAGGGGCTAGCTATCTTATCACGATTGTCGGAACACAATAATGCTGTAACATTATTATTATGGCGACAGATTTTGATGAGATGGTGGCAGCTAGTCAGGCGGACTTGAAAGGGGATTGAACCCGGAACCTCTGGATCTTAATACCGGTGGGCGAATTACTAGGCCCCGGAGGAGGAAGATGCGGCTTCGATGGTCCTTCGAGCCGGATTTTGGTCTTTATCATCACTAGCCTTTTTAACGTCCGGTCCCCACCGCTGTGCTGGGGCACACACAATCGTAGCTCATCCGTACGGATGGAAGAGCCTGGATCAACCTGGATCGACTTAACGTGCCTTCCGCAGAACGGAGGATCGTATCGCGAAGGATTTGTATCGCGACTTATCCTCGAAAATTTTCGCCCAATATTTTAGAAATCCAAGATCGGCTTTGAAAATGCTGTACAATCAAAATATGTCTTGTTTAATATCTTGCTCTTTAATAATTTAAATTCCAGTTATGGACCATTTAGATTTATTTTTGAAATATCTCTTAACTTAGAAAGTAATAAATTTCGAAAAAATATATAGTATTCTAGATGACCGAAGCTCCAAATGCTTTCGTAATTATCTTAACTTGTTTTTTGTATTACATGTTGTCAATTATATTTACAGATGGAAGGTGACATCCGCAGCTCGAGCTCCGATCTGAGTGACAGTTCACACTCGACGCACAGCACACCCATCAGGAGCAACAGTAAAAAGTAAGACTACCCTCAAAAACTTATCTCATTAGGGGTCATCCATAAAGTATGAATGAATGTATGAATAATATATGTATATATATATCCCATCCTTGTCACAGTTGGTCCCCCCCCCCCCCCCAGTGGCGAGCCTATTGCCATTTATCGGGCACAAAAGTCGCAGTACATTGCTATTGCTAGGTGGTATAAGAGGAACGCCGCTGTTACCGTTACTCATAATTGATTTTACGTTTAGAAAAAGAGACGAAACAGCATTCCATGGATTCAACGTGAGACTCTCGAGATTTTGAACGTCATGAATGACATGTGACGTCACGAAACTTAAGACCCCTCCCACCTGTTGTTAGACAAAGTCACACTTCGTTGACCCCCCTCCCTCGCTCTTAAGGTGTAACGTACTTTATGGATGGCCCCTTATCTCATTAATAAAAAAAATGTGGTTAGAAAAAGTTCTAAACATGTTAGTCTTGTTGCGGGAATCGAACCCGCGTCCTCTGCAATTTAACCCTGTGAGGTATCCGTTGGCTTACAACGTGAAGTGTAAAATTTCGGCAAGTTAACTGACGTCTTGGTTGGCCGAGCGGTATTGGCATCTGGCCGGATTGCAGAGGACCGGACACGGGTTCGTTCAATTTTAAAACAAATTTCTCTGTAATAATTTTTCTAACATTTATATAACATACATAAATCACGCCTATATCCCCGAAGGGGTAGATTGATAGAATTGGTAATATGTGGTGAGCCTTTAGCCATTCTATCGGGCACACAAATCGCAGTACCTATACAATGTGTAAATTTTACACTTGATCAAACGAAATGTGCGGATACTACATAAAAAAGTTTCACATTCACATTTTTTCATCAGGCTTAGGGCCTGTTTTACAATCGACGGGTAACTTCTGGATAGCTTACTTGGCAATTCAGTTGACATTTCTTTATGAATTGTATTTAGCCTGACATAACTAATTTAATTAAATTTTCAAATGATTATTATTTCAAGCATTCAAATATTTTGACATTCTCTGATTTCATATGATATCAAATAGTATGACTTCTTGATGAATTATTGTAATAATTTTGTCATAATCTATAAATCTAATGAACATCTTATGCAATTGTATGTACTCTTAATTATTTTGACGTTTTGACATTTTATTGGGATGTGAGTGATATTATTAATTTGAAACATAGTTGATAATTATAATTTTTGTATGCTATCATTGTAAGACTGAATAAGTTGAACTTTATGTTATAAGCCGTGTGGTGACGGCAGAGTAGAATACAATTGTCACCACCCCAAATATGGGCGGCAGCGTTCCTCTTATACCACCTAGCAATGTACTGCGACTTTTGTGCCCGATAAATGGCAATAGGCTCGCCACCTATTATATGGGACCTAACATAATTGGCGAAACGTGGGTGGTAGTTTACCTCTGCCTAGCCCTTCGGGGATATATATAGGGATATATGTTATGTTGTACCATCTTCCGTGTACCTTGTTCATGTGCAAAATAAACGATTTCATTTCATTTCTGCCAAGTAAGCTCTCAGAACTTACTTGTCGATTGTGAAACAGGCCCTTAGTTTACAAAAACCATGTAACTTATATGTTTCATTGTTTTCCTTCCAGAGATACATAGGGCCAGTGGGGTCCAATGACTTCCAACACGTTGGACTGTCGTGCCGTAGCCGGCGTCACGGTAAAATCAACTCTACGTCACATGCGCGCACATCACATATTCCTCTGCCTAAGAAGTTAACATAATCGTTCTTAGTTTAGTTGTACACAAACAAACCGACACCAAATTTTAGGGTATATTAATAATTAATTTATATGAAGGTGTGTGCTTACAGTCAACGTCAATGTAAGGTATAAGTTTTGGGTTTTTGGAGTGTCATTGTCACACGCAGAACAGAATACAGTTGTCACCACCCCCAATCCGTCCCACGGGTGGTCGTACAAAAGTAAAAATATTATTGAGTAAAAGTATTCCTCTTGAACCACCTAGCAATATACTGTGATTTGTGTGCTCGATAGATGGCAACAGGCTCTCTACCTAACATAGGTGGCGACATGTTGATAAAAATATTATATAAATCTATCTATCGGCCACTTAAACCGCAGTATATTGCTCAGTGGTATGTTATAACAATGACCCAAAGGGTCCTTGTTTTATATGCCCATGCCTATATCCTTCATTTTCATTTTCATTTCATTTTCATTTTTCATATTTTCATTTCATTTTCCTCACCGTTTCTTAACACTTATTCGCCTTGTACGACACCCGCGGTCCGGATTGGGGTGGTGTCAATTGTAATACGGCTGAATGGTAATGGTAACGGCGGATTATGCTTATAGTGTCTATCTTTTTTTGTCGCTGACTGTACCACACTTAGGTCGACCTGGGTAAAGAGACATCCCTAGTCGGTTAGAATGAAGTCACAATAGTTGCACGAGTATTGTAAATATCCTTCGTATCACTTACTAACCAGAGTATGGGCGAAATTACGTCCAGTCTTTTCAAAGTTATCCAGCCCTGCTAGCATGACCACCGAAAAACGACATGTTAAAGCTTTTTATCGCTTTGAACTGTCAAAATTCGTTGTATTTTTGACAGTTCCAAGCGATAAATGGCTATGTCACGTCGTGTTTCGGTTGTCATGCTAGTCGGGCAGATTTTTTTTATTATAGAATAATCCACATCACACTGATAATAGCGCGCTCGCGGTAAAGTGATATGATATATATAAAAGGGTGTACGATCAACGGCAGTTTAGACTACCCGAAACTGTGCAATATGTCAAAAATGTCTTTAATCGATCGTCAACCTTAGCCTGATTGTAATAAAGGACAAAGTCAATTGAGAAAATTTGACGGTTTATTGAAACCTGACGTGACTATACTACAATTCTTTATTATCTTTCGTTGACCGTATGAAAAAGGCGGGTAAAACCTAAAACTGCATTCTATTTTTGACCTGTTTTTTCAATATTTTCATTTTGTACTGTGTGTACACTACGTGTAATAATTGCTAAAAAGACTGGAGTAGGTATCGTAGTGGTGGACTATATTTTAGTTTCATGTTTATTTTTTGTCATATATTTTCCTTGCATTTCGACAAAAGTTTGCTTTTATATGTTTTATAAAGTCTATAGTGTTCTAATGAAAAATTTAGTAGGTACATCATTTAGTTTTCAGTTACGTCATCTTACCCATAGATGGCGCTACACGCATTTGTCACAATTATTGTTTTTCTTTATAGAACTATAAAGAACTATTCTATACCTAACGGCAAATAAATGTAATCATGCAATATAATATAAAGTTAAAGACTGTGTACGCCGTGATTTTTCTAATATTACTCTAGCTTTAGATCACTATTTTAAACTATTTAAACCTCTTTTAAGTACAGAGACCTCGTTCGCTTCAAAAAGTTTTGCTGTTTCTTTTAAAAAATTGCATAGATTACAGCAAAAAAGGTTAGATATGTTACACGAGTAACGCGCATGTTCCTACAAAACTGTGTCCAATGGACATTGTAATGTAGTGACGTCCCGAGACTCGCTGTCTTACTCGCTCCCACGTAGAAAGTGATCATTCTATCTCGCTTTCCTTTTCTCGATACTATTCGGTACCTTATCGATGTTGTACGCAACCTTCATTGACAGAGTGTGAGTGATAGTTTGTCTATGTGTTAGACAAGGCTTACTTTTTGATAAATGCCGTATCTTTCCTTTTTTGGTTTAATCTAAGGAAAATTTGTTGTCCTTCACCTCCTTCTGATGTTGACTATAAGAGAAATTAATATAGGTATTTTTATTACGAAGATAGATAATATTATAATATCAATGGCTCTGCCTTAACTTAGTGCTTTATAGCATTTTAGCGAAAAAACTATAAAAAAGCACCAACTTTACCAATCAATGTGATGGATGCAACTTATGCCTAATACGTCTTATTAAATAATTGACATTAATGTTTTAGATAGGGTAGTGGAATGGTTGAGATTACAATCGCCATCGAACTGTTTTAGAGCTGTATGCGCAGGCGCATAGTCGAGATTTGAAAGTCGAAAAAAAAAAATAAAAAAAAACGTGCCTCTTATGCATTTTTATTATAACAATATGGCATGGTAATGCCGTGACTTGTGATTGGCTAGCGTGTATGGTTTGCGTGTTATCGCACTGCGATGTGTTCTTAGATGTTGTCGTCTGATCTGAAGTGATTGGTTGCGAGTAATAGTGTGATTCTAAAGGCATTTACAAATATGTACTTAACATTTTACGATACGAGTACATTGAATAGTAACTTGCCAACCAATCACTTAAGAATCAGACAAATGTATAGTCTCAAATGGTTGATCTTTCGAACAAATTTTACAATAAAAGTGGTTCATATCATTTGAAATTATGTAATAATATACATTGCACGTTATTTACTAGTTTACTAGGTGATAATTTGAATAAATTAAATAATACACCCAAAGATGCTTTTATGTAGTTGTTAAAATAGTTGTTTATTATTAGATCGCTGTTGCCTTAAGCAAGTACGCCACAACGATGCGACTTGCGACTTGATTCGATTGAAATGTTTGTCGTTGAGACACGAAATACGGCTAGTATTTTAATATTTTTAAGTGACAGTGCAATAATAAGAAATTGGAATAACGTAATTTTTTTTGAAATTTTAGTAAATAAGTTGATTGATTGTATTATTATTTATATTATATTCAGTGCGAGAGACACGGTGCTTGCCAACAGAAACATCTTTAATTTTAATAAGTGTTTCGAAATTTATGTTGATTTATGAAAAATATAAAATATGTGGGTGGCCCTTTTTTAGACTTTAGTTTTCAAAAGTAAGGTTGTGCTAGCTTCGTTTGCGAAAGTGCGCTTCCAAAGTGATTGAGATTATCGCTCACTCTGATTGGGACTCATTATCGCCCTAAGCCGCCACCCACCTTAAAATTAAAAAGTTAGCTTACATAAGAGCTAACGGTGTGATGACATATAGAGCACAAAGTTTAATTTAGTTTATTAAAATTACATCGGAACAATTTCCGTGTAATTATATTTCTATTTACGCGTAACCCCGCTAACCTCGTGCTTTTTTGTTTTGCAATATTTTATTTTTAACGTTATTTAGTGGTTTAATTTGTGGCTTATTGTCACAGGGATGGTATATTTGTATTAATAAGTTTAAATTTGTATCTTGTGATGCCGGCTGTACTGTGTGGCGTACTTAGTCGATTCTTTCATAGTACTAGATACTAAGAGCACAATTTCTGATATTCTTCGCTTCCTATCTAACGTTGTATCCTACAAATTTACACACAACGACAGCGCAGATTACACAAGGTTTAGTTAGGGTAATTCTTTTTTGTGCTTGGCAACATTCGTAGTTGTATTTTATTTTTAATTTAGGTTGGTACTACAGTTTAATACTGGCAATAATGTTACAGCTTTGTCCACCAAATTGATAAAGCAGAATAAATCTTTAGTATTTACTGATGCAGATTGAAAATACAAAAAAAAAAATACAAAGGAAATGGATTCGAATAATCAGACCTAAAAAAATATTAAAGTTTTATTTATATTCTGATTGCTAATAACTTGGAAAAACTGCCTTACAGACTTCGTGTATCTGCGCCGTGTTGTTATTTGTTACTTAGATTTCCATTGGGTGTACTGGTTAATTTATAATCTGTATCGCCTGTTTAAAAACTCATCCGTTACTGTCACTCGTTTCAAGCTTATAACTAGTTTACAAAATGTAATCATTGTGCATACATTCGCCCTATTCATGAGAACTGGCAACACTACGTTAATTGTCACCCGCAAAAATTTAAATATGTTTTTTTTAATCTTTATTCTTGACTAGGATACACGACTTTCAGTCGCATAAATTGTAAAATTATCCCCCGAACACAGAAATTAAACTACTCAAAGTTTGAGTCTTGTTTATCTTTTGAGTATTGTCAAAATTGACGTTCTTCCATACAAATTCTGACAGGTATTGTCCATTTATCTTTATAAGCAGTGCTCAAAATTTGAGTAGCGGTTCTGTATTCGGCGGTAAATATGTTAATAAAATTTGATATGGTGCTACCATTATAATAATTAACTATACACTTAATTTGTTCCGTCGTTGTGAGTGACTAAAGAAACAGATAGAAGAGTTCAATTTATTTCACAATAATATAATTCATAACAAAAACAGATTATAAATAACCACTTATGCCGTTATTGTTATCAATACATAACTATAAATAACAATGTTTGGGTTTACCATCATTAATTATAATACATATTGTGCCTTTAACCGTACGTTAATAAAAGTGTTAATGTTGATGATCCGATAAATTATTATGGAAGGTTGTTTCGCAACGTAGTATGTGTAGGCGAGATTTAGAGGTGCTATTAATGTTTTGAACCGATAGAATATTTTATCCGTGAGAGTAGTAGAAATCTGAGAATATTATGGTAACTGGCAACACCACGTCACCTGTCAGTTGATGTCCTTCAATATTTTGGTAAATAATAAAAACAAATCTACAATTGAACGTTGATTCTTTTTAGTATAAAATATACTATCACTAAATTTTTTATACAACGCCGTACTCACATACCAAAATCGAGGTGATAATATAAAAAAAAAATATAGGAACAGAGCTATGAAACAATTGGTTACAATTATTTTTCCCGCCTTTACAAAGAATATTTAAAAAACAAAAACAGTGAATATGTGTGTGAATTTATTTTCGAAATTTAAATCTTGTTAATTACCCACGTTTAATGGTGTTTAAAGATGAAGTATTTTTTTAAAAGGGCAGGGCAAATACGCTTGTATTTTTTTTTTTTATTGCATGTATGACGGTTTGGGTTTCTTGCGAATTTCCGTTATTGTGGAACAAATACTTGTCAGATCGAGCTGCCTATTCATTCAGTGAGCTCACATCACGTTAATTGCATTTAAATTAGTTAGGGTAGTATTTTGTTATTTAAAAAGTTTTATTTTAATATTGTTAAGTGTTGGTACGACTCGGTTGAAGCGTGTTCTTTTGAAATTATAATCGAAATATTTCACGAACATTTTGTTGTTCTCCGAAGATTTGTGTTTTTTTTTATTGAAACATAAGTTGCTTCATGAGCTTATAGTGCCCCAATTGATCTTCAACATAATAAACACACACCAGCCCGGCTAGCATGACCACCGAAACACGATGTGATAAAGCCATTTATTGTCAAAAATCCATTGTTTTTTGACAGTTCAACGCAATAAATGGCTATATCATATCGTGTTTCGGTGGTCATGTTAGCCGGGCTGAAAGCAGTTTGTTAATGAATAATGTTAATGTTTCTCAAACTGATTCAGAAAATACGTACCTACCGACATGCAGTATGTGCGTTTATTATGTTACATTTTTTATTCCAAACCTATTAAGATATAAATTGGATAATTTATACCCCGAGTGTAGTGTATATTCTTTCACACTAGTGAAAGGGAGCATAATTTGAATAACTTTTTATTTTATAATAAAACGTAAGTGATTTTTTGTGTTGGTTAACTATGATGCTATGATCTAATATTTCAGATTGTAATTTTAAAATAACCTAAGGGTATTAATATATCAAAAAAATACATATTTTATGCATAATTTATTTATATAAGCAAAATTGTTTTTAAATTATAATATCGCGATGATTGTGAAACAGTGTGTAATATTGAACTAGAACTATTTTCTCGTTCTAGGAGATATATAAAGTTTATACATTGTTGTTTATTGATTTAGAATGTCTTGGAAAGAGTGCGAGGAAGTATCTTCTTCTTTTTATCTAACCTAAATATAACTGTCGATATCTTATAATTATAAGACTTATGAAATGTTAAAGGTTAGTTGTACGTTCAAGGTTTTTTTCTACGAACAGCTCCCTTTAGATATAGACAGTAGCATAACAGAATATCCCAAATATGTATTACGGTCACAGTGCCACCAATTTATCAGGTCTGGCGGCGAAAATTGAAATACAATTTACCCATAGATTTTGACACTTCTATGACACTGTTAGTTCACCACTAGCGACACCACGAACTGACCTTTCAAGTTAGTGGCACTATAGTGTAGTTATCTGTCCATTTTGCCGTCTGTCAACAATCGATGTTACCACCACCACCAATCGATGTTGGGCACTTTGAGGTGTAAATAGTTCTTACCAGATTTCAAACTAAACAAACATAACTGGTAAACTATTCGATTTTAATTTTAACATTATATAAATGTTAGAAAAATGAGTACAAAGATTTTGGGGTTAGAAAAAGAATTTCGAAAAATTATGATCTTGAGGCGGGAATCGATTGGTAAACGTGTTTAATCGACTGCCAACATACCAAGTAATTTGACGTTAAGCACAAAGTCAATTTGGGAAAAATCTTTTACATTAAAAAGATTTTTTCCAAACATAAAATTGGCATTTTGATTCATTTCATACTACATTCCCCTGTGTATTACATAAAAAAATATATTATTTTTCTCTAAGGTGACAATTTCTATTTCTTTCTTTCTGACGACGTCCGTATACACTATTTACATAGTTTCAAATTTTTACCGAAAGAGGGTTGGTGTAACGCATGCAGCCGGCTGTAAAACCTAAGCCAAAACCTTGAGCAATATGAATTGGAATGTTGTCATCCCAATAACTCTCTCCTTTCATCGATCTCTCGGCATGGTCCTGGGTCCGTCTCTTTATTATACATATGAATGGAGGAGGAATCATACTGCAATGACCGACACTAGATAGGCGAGAAGAAATTGTTTTAAATTTAGATTAAAAATGATGATTGGTGTACTTACCATACCAGAGTACCTAATGTCGTAATTTTGGGTTTTCTGTTGTGTTGCTGTCTTTATTATAATTAATGAATATCCGATGTTCTTGAACAATAGACAACTAATACTATATAAAAACTAATACTATATAAATACTTATTTGTTATTTACCAGTGCGTGTGTATGTGTATGCGAGACCAATGTTAAATAGGAACATTGTTTTGCGAAAAATTGTCTTTTGTATGCAAAAAAAAAGAAATAATAAAAAATTAGTCAAATAATAGATATCTTTCACTTAATTTCCTATATTTTGTTCAAAACTCGTGGAAATAATAATAGACAAACTAAATTGCTTTTATTTTTAGCACGATTGAAAACTGTTTATAACAATGCTATACTGTTTAAAACAACTAAGAAGAAGAATTATAAAATATACTTTTTAATTACAATAATTAATTTAATAATTTAATTTAAATTAATAATTTAATTATAATATCTTAACATAATGCAGCACTACTGAAACGTGTTGTAGCTATTGTTGTTGTAGCGAACAACCTGCGCGGGCGCGGCGTCGCGTCGGATGTTCATAGTGTTTCTGGTCATAGAAGACCAATACATTTGATTCGACTCAACACGCGTCGCGTCGTGTTTCAAAAATGTATTTCTAGTATTATCAATTTGTTGTTTGTTCCATAAATCGAATAATTTGTTGGAATTCCTTGATGACAAATAGGTATTATAATAAAATTGATTTTGGCATCAATCTTGACTAAATTGCGAATCCGAGGTAAATTGAGAGAGATGGTAATTATTTATTTTTTCTGGTAACTCTTAGACGAACTGTCAAAGAAGCAAGGCAACATTCTCTTTTTATGTCAAACTAATGTCAATCAAAAAGCCACCAGATTCTGTTCGCGCGGGCGGTTGTCGAATTGTATCACGTTTCCACCGTTAATATTTCAACTATTCCACTGTAAACTTAATTAAATTCAACAGTTAAAGTGCCGAAAATGTGGAAGACTGTTTTAGATACGTTCTGGAACGAGCATGTGTGGCTGCCGCCTAACACTACGTGGGCCGACATCGCCCCGGGACCCGATAAGGCAGTGAATTACACTAACCACACTCATGTTTGGTACCCCATACCGTTAGCATTTGTGTTTATAGTTCTGCGATATGTGTTCGAGAAGTAAGTAGCTTTTATTTGTTATTTATTAAGATAATAATTCCGCGTCCTAACCTAGCTGGTCTATGTGAGTCACGGTCTGATCGTCAGTGTGTTATGCGCGATGTCTAATCTTAACTTGAATACGTAGGAAAAATTTAAGGCAAATCGTATGACTGTAGGCATAAAATGCAAATTAACTGATACGAGGAAACTAACAATATTATTTAGTTACGTGATCTCTAATAAAGTCATGAAAAACCCACACATTGTATTAGGCACAACATGAGTGAGGTTTCAGATTATCCGCATTTAACTTTTGACATCTCGCAATGATTAAAAAACATCATGCCAATCATGTGTGGGGGAAAATGAAGATACATTAAAATTAAAAAGGAAGGAAGATATCAGGAAAACTTCTAAAACGAACTTAATTTAAATAAGAAGTTTTAGAATTGTGTTACTTCTAAGGATACAATTAATAAAATCTAATATTGTATGTAAGAGTGCGAGGTTCTAAGCATTACCTAAATGACTGACATCCCTATTAAACACGTTTGTGCCTGGATACAAAATATCAAAGATTCAATCCAATTTAATGTAATGGTGTTATCCCTTAGCTTCACCTGGTATTATTAAGATTGTCAGCATGACATGCTGATTTGTGTTAAGGCTCACCACTTATTACATCAAACTAACATAATTGGTGAAAAGTGGGTGCTAATTCACCTCTGCCTACCCTTTCGGGGATATAGGCGTGATTTATGCATGTAGGTTCCAATTCTGTTTCATTTCTATATCCAATATTCATACTTTTAATAATTTAAATTCTATTATTTTCCTGAATGTTTTTACATACCTATGTAGAACATAAAAAAAATACCAAGTTTTTTTTACTTCTATTCAGTCAATGCAAATTCTAAATGTATTTCAAGGTAAAGTTGGCCTTCAGGTAATTACAAATGCTTTTGGTAACAATACAGAATTTATATGGTTGCGAAAGATGTTGCAATTACGTCTCCTTGACATTGCTTACTACGAAAAGATGTACAAAAAATGTCTGCAGCCAACAACATAGCATATTGGCTCAAACATCTAAAATGTACTTGTATTAGAATTACAATTCTTACCTCATTTTTCAAATCAAATATTTTCTTTTTTTTAAATAGGTACATAAATATACATAAACTGTGCCTGGAGTCTCCTATTAAGCATGACATTGCTTGTGTCAGGATTCCCAGCTCTTCCATATCTGTACATACATAAATAAATAAATAAATACCTCATTAACTTATAGTGTTATTGTTTGTAATTGTAAGCTTTGCTTTCAGACAAAATCTGTTTCAAAAGAAGAATATAATTATAATATCTTCATCAATAATAATAATTGCTTAACTAAAAAGCTTAAACTTACTAAAGCCTCTTCTTCATGTCTGAATTAAATTAGATTAAATACTTTAATTCATAAAAATTTTGCCCTCAACGTTTTATCAAAAATTTATTTTCATCCGTTTCAATCAACTTGCATCCATAAAAGTTTTTATTTCTATTGGGTAGCTAGTGAAAATATTTCTATGAAATGATTTGGATATACTGTACTTGTATGCTTTGTAATAATATAAAAACATATTTGCTAAAAAATTATCATCAGTTATTGACCCTGATTGTACTAACAAGCATTATAAATAAAAGTGTATGTATGTATGCTTGATCTTCCTGCCATGCTTCCAAATTATTTGGGACCCATGCCGTAGGTTTATTGTCATGCTGCTCTTGGATTTTCGAGGATTTGTAGTCCGATAATGAAATGGTCCAGATGTAATATATTTACAGCTTATGTAATTCACATGCCTTCAGATTATTTTATCTACTGTTATTACAAGTGAGGCCGTGCTAATAAATATTGTTATGCCAAAACATTGACCCATATGACTTAGGCATTTAACCCATATTGCGTTTATACCTAATATTTAGTGTTACAGGCGTTATTAGATTCACATCTGCATTTTATTATACTAACTGCCGCACTCAGAGACGTCAAATAACGCTAATGAGTACTTAATGTCAAAAAATAACAATTCAAAACTAGTGGCATGCGGTATACTTGCTGAATCTATGGTTTAGATTTAAATAAAATTTTTTGACATAAAGTATTCATTAAAGTTAATTGACGTCTCTGAGTGCGGCAGTTAATAATTATACTTAAATAATAGGTCTGAGGGTTGGTTGACTGCAAATGGTAGCTATTTTCGTTTTTCCTGCTTCTTTATTTAAGTGCTATTTTAAAACACAGATGATAACATTAAGTTTCATAGCATTATTGACGTTAATTATTTAATAAAATTTCAGCTTTCTGTGTTGTTCAATTTACTAAATTTGACATACATAATGAAGAATGATTACAAGGTACTCGTTTGTAAAAAATTGCGGGCTATAGGGGGTCTTAGGCAGTACTCTATAATCCGACAAATTCGTTAGTCCGACACTGCCCTGCAAAACGATCGTCGGGGTACCGGGGATCCACTGTATTATTATAAAAGGGATGAGACAGAACTGTAGCATAGTTCTCATTAATTCATCATCAAAACAAAATTGAGTGGAAGCGCCTGCTGCAATTCTTCTTACACGGAAGGCCTAACACATCTCACTTCACCACCCCATCTTTACTCTTTGCCCAGCTAGTCAACTGTATTTTAGGTGTACGAACGAGGTATGTCTGGGGAGAGACTGGTGAATTGCCGCGAGGCAGATCCCAGACTGTTCCCGCTGAAAGGGCTTGGAGGAATACCGTAGTGGTATAGTGGGTATTGCTTGGGCGAGTCCAGCACACTCAGTCGCCTAGCCAGCGGCTGGTATGGTGCGTAAAGGCATTCCACTCCGATATACCTAGAAAAAAGGAGTACGAACTATGTAAATAAAACTTTTTTTCCGTGAGTTTTGTAGCTACATAGCTGCCTTAGCTGTACTGTACACATAAATGCCGTTATATAAAATAGAGGCACCTAGATAACTGTTCGAATTGCGCTTTCATCACATTAATGTGAATCTGGTATTCGTACACGACTCTGTCACGCGATAAAGACATTATTTTAGTAGTGATTAATATAAATCGTATGGTAACCGCAGAGCAGAATACGATTGTCACCATCCCCATTTCTGCACAAGGCGACTAAGAGTTAAGACAGCAATGAGTAATGGGCAGCTGGCAGCAACGTGCCTCTTATGCCACCTAGCAATGTACTGCGATTTCTTTGCCCGATAAATGCCAATAGGCTCGCCACCTGTCACATGGGACCTTAATAATAATAATAATAATAATAATAATTTATTACCAAAAAAGACTCGTACATGATAAATGACAATAGCAATAAAATTACAATGGTAAGATTATAATAACATAGGTGCCTGAACTAGGATATCCTGTGTTTCAGGCGACAGACCTTATCTAATTGACTAAACATGTGTGTTAATACACCCCTGTTTACCCCTGCGGGGATATAGGCGTGATTTATCTAGTACCTATGTATAAATAATACGGTGGAACAAATTCCCGATCTGATTCGAAGCTCTGTGACACAGCGGGGCACCCTCGGGATATGCAGTTGGTCAGCCTTGCCTTCCAGCATTATGATTCCTTGGAGGGTTCTAGGCAATAATGTAGGGTAAAGAGTATGTGGGAACAGAGAAACCAGGTTTTCTTCTGCAAGGAGTTCTTTAATATTAGGTTGGGGAAAAAGTCTTTTCGCATTATAGTATGTATAAACTTGTAATAAAATCTCTTTGGCTATACTATTTGTATCTGGCTGGTTTTGGTATCATTGAAAGTTTAAATTTTAAAGAACATAATTCCAAAGTTTTGGTATCATTGAAAGTTTAAATTTTTAAAGAACATAATTCCAAATTCAAATTAGGAAAATGTGTGATTTTCATTTGTTTTCGTACCGCCAAGATGAGTGAATCTAATGAAGAAATTCGATACATTTTAAAATATTACTACAAAAAAGGTAAAAATGCAACGCAAGCCGCGAAAATATTTGCGATGTTTATGGACCTAGTGCAGTGTCTGTGAGAGTAGCACAAATTTGGTTTAAGCGTTTTCAATCCGGAAATTTTGATGTCAAAGATGCACGTCTCTCTGGTCGCCCTATTACAGATAAAATGGATGCCATTTTTGAAAAAGTGGAGCAAGATCGGCATGTCAGTAGTTACGACGTAGCTGAAGAACTGGGAATTGACCACAAAACAGTTTTGGCGCATTTGAAAAAAACTGGGTACACAAAAAAGCTCGACATTTGAGTACCTCACGAGCTCACTGAAAGAAACCTAATGAACCGTGTACTCATTTGTGATTCTTTATTACGACGTAATGAAACCGAACCATTTTTGAAGAAGCTGATAACTGGTAATGAAAAGTGGATTACGTACGACAAGAACGTGCGAAAAAGGTCGTGGTTAAAGGCCGGTCAGGCTTCACAGACTGGCGAAACCCGGGTTAACTCGCAACAAGGTGATGCTGTGTGTGTGGTGGGATTGGAAGGGCATTATTCATTATGAGCTGTTACTACCAGGCAGGACCATCGATTCTGAACTCTACTGCGAACAATTGATGAGATTAAAGCAAGAAGTTGAGAGAAAGCGGCCGGAATTAATCAACAGAAGGGGTGTGGTTTTTCATCATGATAGCGCTAGACCTCACACATCTTTAGCCAACCAGCAAAAATTAAGAGAGTTTGGCTGGGAGGTGTTAATGCATCCGCCGTATAGTCCTGACCTTGCACCTTCAGATTTCCACCTGTTTCGGTCTCTTCAGAATTCTTTAGGCAGAGAGATCACGAGAGGACTGCCAAAACCACTTGTCGCGGTATTTTGACCAGAAGTCCCAAAATTTCTATAGCAATGGGATCATGTCCCTACCTACAAGATGGCAAAAAGTTATCGAACAAAATGGTACCTACATACTTTAGTTAAATGTAAATAAACTATATTAAAAAATGTTATGAATTTTCTTAAAAAATGCGAAGAAACTTTTTCCCCAACCTATTAGATAAATTATCAAGAAGATATTATCATTGTGTCATCAAATACGTGCACAGTAAATAAATTATTATTTATATATTTAACCACATGGTTAGGTACTTACAACATTAGATTTTGATTGATCATAGAGATTTAATTCTCCGGTTATCCGGTAAACCATTCTGAACTCGATCGCTGTTGGTTAATTTATGTAATAATAGCATTGACCAAGACCCCGATCGATTTGTTTGGTAAAACGTTGTAATGGTCAAACGCCACAACATTTAGAATATCTACCGTAAGAATTTCAAGGGCACAATTAAAATAAATACGCTTGGAATTACTATAGTACAATGGAAACACCATGCTCTTTCTCAAGACCGGAGTCAGTATTATGTAAGCCGATTGGGCTACTCGCCTCTCTCACACTTTTCTATTACATATTCTCAATGTGTGAGAGAGACAGGTAGACGAAAGCAACGAAAGCAGGCTGTAATACATACATACATAAGTCACGATATCCCCGAAGTAGCAAATAAGTACCTACGTTTCGCCAATTATGTTAGATCCCATGTAATAGGTGGCGAGCCCATTGCCATTTATCGGGCACAAAAGTCCCAGTACTATTGCCAGGTGGTATAAGAGAAACGCTGCTGCCCATTCCTTATCACTGATTTATCCTTAGTCGCCATGTACGACACCCACGGGAGAGATTTGGGGTGGTGACAATTGTATTCTACTCTCCCGTCGCCACGCGGCGAGACTGTAATCGGCTTACTTAATAGGTAACTCCACTGTGCTTAGTGACCAGACATTTTTTCAAACTTTTTGTTCAAAAATCAAATCAAAATCAAATTCAAAAGTAAGTGATTTCTACTCTGGGAATAAAATTTCAGAACTTACGTGCTTATTTTATTTTCATACCATATTTATGGGGAAGGGTTCTAAGGTGCCCCCCTCATATTATGTGCCTAGTGGCACCCGAATAGTGAACCAACCATGCTCAAAGCGACCTGAGGCGTTACTCTGGAAGTTTATTTCGTTCGATCGAGTCTTTGAGTATTTGTCGCTCTTATTTTAACACGCAGTGGCGTGAGAAAGACGGATAGATGTGAGTTCGTTCGTTCGGAGTTTCAGAGTAGGCCCCCTGGTGTTAGGCTTTCGGCCGGCTGTAAGTCCTAAGCCGAAACCTTGAGCAGTATAGATTGAAATGTTGTCATCGCAATAGTCTTACCGTTCATCGGTCTCTCGACATGGTCATTTCCTTCAATTAATTATATATACCGTCATCACTAGAACCTTTGCGGTATGGTAGATGATGTAATAAGAATTAATATGGAATAGATAACTCAAAATCGGATGATTGAATAGAAGAGGAAACTTACTGCTTCCATCCCAGATAACCTTGGAATGGGGCAGGGAGGTGTATTTGCAACAGTTTCAAACATAATTATTTATTTTATCTTATTTTGTGACGTTTAAGGTAAAAATCTAATGGATTGAGTATACCAGCTTATTTACATAGTTAAATTATTTATGCATTAATTCATTTGTGTGATTTATTTGAGGAGCACAGTTATATGGCTATTGGCTACCTGTGACAAAACTATAATCAATAAAATAAATAATAAAGGTCAAACGTATTAACTTTGAACAACGGGAGTTTCCCAAGGTTGTCAAAACAAAAACCATTGACGCCAAAAACCGGAAGTCACGTCAGTCGCAGGCAGGAAACGCCGACTGCGGCGCGTCTTCAGACAGATAAATCTGTCTGTTGTCTTTTATTTTCTTTATAAGCTACACTAGTGGTCGCCCGCGGCTTCTCTCGCGTTATTATATAACCTTCCTCGATAAATTGACTATCCAAAAAATAGATTTTGAATTTGAATCAGTAGTTCCTGAGATTAGCGCGTTAAGTCAAACAAACAAACAAACTTTTCAGCGTTATGCAGTGTTAAGAACTCCTCCGAAACGGCTTGACCGATTTTGATTATTTTTTTTGTTTTTAATTAGCTATGTCTGAGAATAGATCGTAGGCAATTTTTTATACCCCCAGATGACCCGATAAATGGCAATAGGCTCGCCACCTATTACATGGGACCTAATATAATTGGCGAAACGTGGGTGATAATTCACCTCTGCCTACCCCTTCGGGGATATAGGCGTGATTTATGTATGTATGTAGGTGATAAGGACAAAACAATGTTTACCAGCTCAGCTAGTCTAGAATTAGTATAAAGTTAACCCTTGTAGAGATAAGTCCGCTCTTGCAAACTATCTATCTATTGTAACTTTTATTGTTTTTTCAAGTTCAATAAAGAGTATGTGGGAAGAGAGAAACCAGGTTTTCTTCTGCAAGGAGTTCTTTAATATATTTATAAAATCACGTCTTTCACTTTCACATTCGCCGTGTGGTGACGGCAGAGTAGAATACAATTGTCACCACCCCAAATCTCTCCCGTGGGTGTCGTACAAGGCGACTAAGGATAAACCAATGATGAGTAATGGGCAGCAGCGTTCCTCTTATACCACCTAGCAATGTACTGCGACTTTTTGTGCTCGATAAATGGCCATAGGCTCGCCACCTATTATATGGGACTTAACATAATTGGCGAAACGCGGGTGCTAGTTCACCTCTGCCTACTCCTTCGGGGATATTGGCGTGATTTATGTATGTATGTATGTCTTTCACTTTCCGTCCGTCTTCTTACACCCCCATTATCTAAACTCCCCGTCATAATCATCTCTCTCATTCACCCGTTCATTCAACCCTTTCACTCAGTGCACGTTCCGTTCCACTCATAATCCCACAACCCACAAGTATAATCATAAAAGTTATTAAATAAATACAACCAAGAGAAGAAAAGGTTTTAAAGGCATCGCCGCCTCACATTACTTACCCAGTAACTGAAACGCCGCATTAAATCTACTTCAGCGTATATTGTAACTATTCAGTGATGTACCGTTTGCCAGGCTCACACAAATTGTCGTGGCCTCATTCCTATGGAGGTCGGCGTCATAAATAATCTTAACACGGAGCCGTAGTAAGCACTATCATTAGTTATATTACATTATCATTGTTCACATTCGAGACAACAAAATGCGGTGGCCGCTTGTCGCTCCCCTGAGTAACACTATTTTTATTTTCTTATTCGACGGCCGGCGTGGTCGAATGCTCAGATCGCTGGATGAGCAAATTTTGTGATGAACACAAATATTTGTTCCCCGGTCTTTTTTTTTTAAGGATCTGGCTGTTGGCCGTGATGCCTGTACATCATCTACTGGGTTTTTTTTTTTGGGAACTATTATTATAAATATTTTTTTTTTAAATAAATATTTTTTTTTTAAATAAATATTTTTTTTTACACTCACACCTATCATCTAGCCCAAAGTAAGTAGCCTAAGTACTTGTGTTATGGATACTAGATGACGGACCTATTTTTAATATAATTATGTATATAAATGTTGAAAATACACTACATAAACATATACACAACCATGACTCGGGAACAAACATTTGTGGTCATCATCATTGTGGTCAGAATCATTTTTGCCCGAGACTTTTAGCACTTGGCTGATAGTAATATCGAGGAAAAAAATGGTTTTGTGGACGAGTTAGAAACTGCTTTTCACTTCGATTGCGAGGAAATAAAACAGTAGTTATCATAACATTTATTAAAATTCAAACTAAAATTAGTACAGTTTTGAATACTGAAGGAAATTGTTTTTCCCATTGATATTAGACTTGGGCTGCAGACCTATATACAGCCAAGGGTTAAATTAATTTTGAAATAATAATTTTCTTAAATTAATTTAATGACCTACCGTACCTACTTGAATTAAAATTTTAATATATTTAATAATTTTTAATATATTTTATGTCTTTAAAACACATTAGGCAAATAAATGTAAGTAAATATTATAAAATAACAAATTCTATCTCTGAATTTCTTATTGTGTTTGGCTGCATGGCTCATTTTCTTTGCCTTAATATAGACACATTTATGAGTAGATACGTTATGCTCTAGAGCACAAAATTCGATTTTGTGCAGCCTATATCCTGCACAAATAAGCACTTTCAGAGCATGAGAAGTGAAAATATTTTTACACTCACACCTATTATCTAGCCCAAAGTAAGTAGCCTAAGCACTTGTGTTATGGATACTAGATGACGGACATATTTTTTTTAATATAATTATTTATATAAATGTTGAAAGTATACTACATTAACATATACACAACCATGACTCGGAAACAAACATTTGTGGTCATCACAAAGTTTGCCCCTACTAGGATTCGAACCCGGGACCTCTTGGCCAATACCCAGCAATCTGAGCCTTCGACCAAGGCGGCCGTCTATTCGATTGCCCGGTGTAGACCAATAAGCACATCGGGGCACCCGATTGGTGCAGGGAATACCACCAACAACAAGACCGTTAATGGAACAGGAAACATACTCCCGCCCAGATTAACTGTGAACAGGGCATAAAGAAAATTAAGAAGATAGACTACCTTGTACCGTACAAGGCTACAGCCCTCACTGCCGCACTCAGAGACGTCAATTAACTTTAATGAGTATTTAATGTCAAAAATTTTCATTCAAATCTAGACCATAGACCCGCAAGAAGCAAGAATAGCGACTAGTTTTGAATTGTCATTTTTTGACGTTAAGTACTCATTCACGTTATTTGACGTCTCTGAGTGCGGCAGTCAGAGTCTTCTAATTGACAATTCGTAGTCATTTCTAACGACTGGGCTATTTATAAATAACGATGCTCGACAATTAAGACTTGCGTTAATTTTATGACTTGAGTTCTTTATAGGGTCGAGTTGATACTCGTAGATCTGTCTGATATATCAGTGCTAGCTGGCCAATATTCAACGGTCCTCCTATTATTACTGTTGTTCTGCATACACACACACGCAACCACGCATGCACGCACGCACGCACGCACGCACACACGCACACACAAATCTCACACATTTCCTTTTTTAACGAAACGGACGATTGTTTGAAACCCAAACTTAGTTTATTAGAAGGATATTTTGCGTCTGCCCTACGTACAACACATATTAATTTTTATAATAATATATTTGATTATGAAAATAGTTACTAAAAATATAGACAAGTTTGTATTACATTATCTGTATCTGTATCTAAATAGTTAGACAAGTTTGTATTACATTATCTGTATCGATTATCACGATCGTAAATTATACATACTAAAAATCTACCGTATAATGAGTCACTTAAGTCGAGAAGTGGCTCTCGAAGTAATGCTTGTTTAAAGGTTTATCTATCGATATCATGTCAGATAGAACTGTAGGCTTATTCGCTAACTTTTTTTGACAGGTGAAAGTGATGATCACCGAACTATTTACTTATCCATTACTGTTTTCACAGGACAAGTGTCACAATAGCGTTATAGTAAAGTAGTAATGGATCAGTAAATAGTTCAGTGATTATCACTCTCAAGTGTCAAAAAAAGTTAGCGAATAGGCCTACCATGAGGTATTAGTGCGATCCGAACGCTTGTGACAAAACGGGACGCCGCTTTACTCGGCTTATAGCGTTGCCTCGATTTAACAATGGGAATCGAGTCGCATTTAGAGTTGGTGGTAAGGCCCCAGTACGGACAGTACTACATTCTTTTCAGTTTGTTTTCTGGTATGGTAGGTATAGGTCATGGTAGAATTAGGTTTAAGTCCAATACTTGGGATTGAGTTTTCAAGTGTTTTTGAAATATCATGGCACCCATTTTTAAAAGACCATAGGTACGTTGATGGCGACGCAAAATACCATTGTTAATCCATAGCCCTTCGGGAATAAATAGACGTGATGTATGAATGTATTAATGTACATACAAGACGTGATTCCAAAATTTTTGTAAAAACTTGCTTCTATAACGGATCCTGAAGCTTGAACGTTTTCTTTTTTGTTATTCAAAAATGAAAAGCTTAAGGATTTGATTTTGTGCAAAAATTCCAACCATCAATGGTTCCTGAAAAATGGTTTAAAAATCTTAAACCCAGTATAGGCCTAGCACGGGGACGTGGACAAGTCTCTCTCCACCACTTGACAGTGTTTTGTCTCGGGATTTAGTGGGAGTTAGAGCGAGAGGAAAATATTTTCCTTTCCACGAGGAGATTTTGTCCACGTCCCGTGCTACGGGAGCTGAGTCATGGCTTTCGTTTACTGAGCCAGTCGGTAATCCTTTATATTTAGATTACTAATAGATAACTAAGATTTCCTTGTGTTCGATGTCCTAATCCAAAATTACTAGGAAGCTATGAGTTATCAGCAGTCGGAGTAAAGGTTCTTTTGTTATTTATTTTTAATTTGAATATTGGCTTAGGCTGATGTGTGGCCTGGCTCCGGTATCATCTTCAGCGCCCGATCAGTGGGGACATTAAAGGGCTGGTGGTGATGATGATGATGATAACCTTATTGGCGAAACGTGGGTGTTCATTGACCTATGTCTACCCCTTCGGGATTATATGCGTGATTTATGTATGTGCCGACAGTGAAGTTCACGTAGCATTATTGAGAGTGAAGCCGCGTGGTGACGGCAGAGTAGAATACAATTGTCACCACCCCAAATCTCTCCCGTGGGTGTCGTACAAGGCGACTAAGGATAAATCAATGATGACGAATGGGCAGCAGCGTTCCTCTTATACCACCTACGCTAGCAATGTACTGCGACTTTTCTGCCCGATAAATGGCAATAGACTCGCCACTTATTACATGGGACTTGACATAGTTGGCGAAACGTGGGTGCTAGTTCCCTTCGGGGATATAGGCGTGATTTATGTATGTATGTATTATTGAGAGTGCCTGCCGTTATGCCGTTAGATTGCGTGAACTGCGTGAGGCTTCATTGGCTTAATCAAAAGCCTCTTTTACATAAGACTAAGTAGTATTAATTTGTTATTTATATCAGGCGTTTTAATGTTTTTCGGGGGAGCTTGACAGCGCAGTGGCTTATCGCGCTTGGTCTGCGATTGCCTAAACTGAGCGATGTTCGCTGAGGACGGTCATTGGATGGGTGACCAACAATATAGTATTTCGATTTCCTCTCCTCAGATAACCTAAGAACAGATCATGAAGATGATGAATATGAGTTTAAAATCTATATCAAGGAAATAATACCGAATATAATTATTAAACTAGTGGACACCCGCGGCTTCGATCGCGTTAATGTCGGTTATTATATAGAGCCTATAGCCTTCCTCGATAAATGGACTATCCAACACAAATATAATTTTCCAATTTGAGCCAGTAGTTCCTGAAATTAGCGCGTTTAACCATACAAACAAACAAACTCTTCAAAATTTTAATATTATTATAGATATGTGTATGATAGATTCATGATATCGCGTTCAGTATTGAGCGCAGTGTTATTAAATGATTAATTGAGATGTTGACCGGTCACCACCTATATGAGGTCAAACGTTTGACATTGGTGGCATAGCAATAGAAACGAATGGCCCGAATTATCTGTGTAAATTGTTTTATGTTGCTTCGCTACTGATTGATTGATTGATAGTTGATGGTTTAGAGCTCGACCTCTTCCGAACCCAATCTGTCGTAACCAATTACTTTTACAGGGGAAATATGTCACAAACTGTTTTGAGTAATTATAATGATCCTTATGCGGGGTAGTTATGATTTTTTTTAAAATAATGTCTTTCATGCTGGCCGAGGTAAAAAAAATAAAGTAGAATGTGCTAGTGCTAGCTAATGGAGATTGTTCGACGTATACCAGTAAGCACCAACAATAGTATACCCAAACAATGTGGTTGTCAGGCAGGCGGATGGCTGTAGAACCTAAGACCATCCAATCCCAATCACTCTCCGTTTATCTCTCAACATATACATACATACATATATAAATCACGCCTATATCCCCGAAGGGGTAGGCAGAGGTGAACTAGCACCCACATTTCGCCAATTATGTTAGGTCCCATGTAATAGGTGGCGAGCCTATTGCCATATATCGGGCACAAAAGAGTCGCAGTACATTGCTAGGTGGTATAAGAGGAACGCTGCTGCCCATCCCTCATCACTGATTTATCCTTAGTCGCCTTGTACGACACCCACGGGAGAGATTTGGGTGGTGACAATTGTATTCTACTCTGCCGTCACCACACGGCCAATCTCTCAACATATGTCTTTCCAAAACCAAATCCTTCACCGTAACAATGGTGATGGATGATATGAACTAATAGGAAGTGGTTGCTCGATGACGTCAGATGATCAGATTGATGCGAATGGAAGAGGAAACAGAGCCAGATAATCTGGAAACAGAGCAGAAAGATGATGATAATTTATAAATGATAACAATACACAGATACGTAGATAGTACTCAGTTGATAAGATAGGAATGAGTATGAAATAGGAAGTATGAAAATGGCACCCGAGACAGAAAAGATGAAAAGTAGTCAACTTTGACTTCCTTTCAACAATACTTATAGTACGACCACTTATCTGAAACCTCCCTACGTGTGGCCAGCAACGATTTTACGTATTCCTTCAATGTCTGTGATTATACCTAAATTAAATCATACAATTTCTGTGATCTGATGGATCTCTGATGAAATAAACCTAGGAGAATAAACCTAGCCTAGGATCATTGTTCCAGCCAAAACATTCCGTGATTGATTCCCTTGCCTTCCAAAAATGTGAAATAAATTAAAAAAGGGTATAATCTGTGTTCGCGCCAATTCGGCGAAAATTAAATCTCTTCTTCATCTAACTTCTAACAAAATTGTACAACTTCATAAAAAGGAAAATTATATTACATCTTCTATGTTAAATTTATAACATGGTTTTATTCTAATCAATCATGTCAGGCGAACGATGGTAATAAAGCTAAATAATTTACTAAGCAAAAGTACAGCCAATTTCATAAGAAAGGGCAAACAGTATCCGTGCGTTTACACACATTTATTTTATCTTCGTTACATGAGGCATACCTATCTCGTAATTATTTTATAACCTTGATACAATGTTTTAAATATTATTTTCGGTAATTTGATCACCAACCAGCTTGTCCAGATAATTATAACGTTTGTAATCGGCTAAAGAATCAAGGTTCATTAATATATTACACAGGCTTTAATAAATCATACAGGAACAGGTTTTGCATGAAAGCACGCTAAACTATACAAAACTTTATGTTTCCGATGGAATGTAATGTAAAATTATTAAATTTCTTAAAATAACATAGATTGCTAGATAACTGAACTGTTATCATAATTTATAGGCAGATTATTAAAAAGCCCTATTGTAAAACTCATTATTAAAATATTGGATTAGAATTAGAACAAAGATTTTGGTGATTGGAAAAATAATTACGAAAAATTATGGTCTTGAGGCGGGAATCGAACCCGCGATCTTCTTTTTCTAACCACCAAAATCTTTGTAATAATTTTTCTAACATTTATATAATGGTAAAATTTAAATCGAATAGTTTAGAATTAAAAGTAAACAAATTGGAGAACCTAAAAATGATTATCATTACAAAGATTGAACGATTTTTAATCATTTTGATATATTCGAGACTAGGGACATTTAAGGACCGGTGGTCGAGTTCCAAGAACAAAGTCGCATCTACTAAGCACGTGACTTTTTATATGCATACAATTTAAATTTTCAGTTACTTATCTTGAATTTGAATTTTAAGGACGTCCTGGAAACTAGATGCTTAGTAGATACTGCTTTGTTCTTGGAAGTGGAACCCTTAGCGATGATAATCATGATGATGAGCGTCTATGAGCTTATCAGTCAGGTATTGGCATATTGTATGTGAGCTAGCAAAATATATAAGCATAAATCTGACCCTGTAAGAAAATGTTTTCTTTTCAGAAAAATATACGGCCCGTTTGGAAAATCCCTGGGAGTTAAGGACACGCGACCCAGGAAGGCACCGGAGAATCCCAAGTTGGAGGCGGTGTACAAAGCCACGCCCCGGATAAGACAGGTGACTTTAATATCATGACTTGAGAAAGAGAGGGGAACTAACCAGTCACTGTGCACTCCCGTGCACAGTGACTGGTTAGTTCCCAGTCACTGTGCAGTAGTAGTGGACAAAATCTCCCCGGGGGGAAAAGAAAATATATTTCCTCTCGCTCCAACACCCACTAAATAACTGTTAATTGGTAGAGAGAGATTTTGACCACATCCCGAGGCATCTGCCTAGACATGAGCATTGGTGGTGTTCGAGCAATCCTGGTGATGCTGGCATTAAACCTCAAGTGATCAGGTAGTCGCAGAGGCGCTCGCTTCCGCAGTGGCATAGCGCGCTTGGCCTGCGATTACGTAAACTAAGCAAAGCTCGCTAAGGTCAGTCATTGGATGTGTGACCAAAAATTTACTATCTCGACTTCCTCCGTGAAGGCACGTTAAGCCGTTGGTTCCGGCTGCATCGTTAATACCATCACCCACCAACCCGTACTGAGACATCGCATATGGTTACGGCCCAGTCTCCCTATATTCTTCGATCCATAGAGAAGGCCCGTGCCCCAGCAGTGGGCATATGCCGAGTGTTAATAGGCATCTGCCCGGATAGCAGAGAACGCGGGTTCGTTTCCCGCATCGAGACTGTGATTTTTCGAACCTTTTTTAACCACAATTTTACTCCTCATTCCGGCTAGCATGACCACTGAAAAACAATATCAAAAATCATTGGATTTTTGACAATTCAAATAGATAAAAGGCATATACCCCCGAATACAGAAACGCCACTCAAATTTTGGGGACTGCTTATCAAGTTAAGTGGACAGTACCTGTCAGAATTTGTATGGAAAAACGTAAATTTTGACAATAATCAAATGTTAAGCAGGTCTCAAACTTTGATTAGCGTTTCTGTATTCGGGGGATAGCCTATATTATAATGGCTATAAGATTGCCGTGTGGTGACGGCAGAGTAGAATACAATTGTCACCACCCCAAATCTCTCCCGTGGGTGTCGTACAAAGCGACTAAGGATAAATCAGTGATGAGGAATGGGCAGCAGCGTTCCTCTTATACCACCTAGCAATGTACCTACTGCGACTTTTGTACCCAATAAATGGCAATAGGCAATAGGCTCGCCACCTATTACATGGGACCTATCATAACTGGCGATACGTGGGTGCTGGTTCGCCTCTGCCTGCCCCTTCGGGGATATAGGCGTGATTTATGTATGTATGTATGTATAAGATAAAGTTATGCGATAAATGGCTTTACAAAATCGTGTTTCGGTGGTCATGCTAGCCTGGTCACAAACATTTGCACTTTTCAGGAGCTGTGGCCAATCGACCTAACAGGAGACAGGAATAAAAGTTTGTTTTTTCATTGCAATTCCAGGTCACATCGCTAGCGAAGCAGCTGGACATGTCCGAGAGGCAGGTGGAGCGGTGGTTCCGGCTCAGGCGCAGCCAGGACAAGCCGTCGACCCTCACCAAGTTCTGCGAGAACATGTGGAAGTTCACGTTCTACGTGTGCAACTTCGCGTTCGGGTTCGCCGTGCTATGGGACAAGCAGTGGCTCTGGGACATCGACCACTGCTACGTCGGGTACCCGCATCATGTAAGATAGATACCTACATACTAGAGAGACGAGAACTCTCCGACGATAACGTCTTCCATGCTGGCCTGGGAGCGAAAAAATACCGTAAAGTCTGTACCATCTAACTTGTCTTATTTGGTAAACAATCTTAGCACAACTTTTTTTTTAAATCACCCATTTAAAAATAAAATAATAACATACATAAATCACGCCTATATCCCCGAAGGGGTAGGCAGACGTGAACTAGCACCCACGTTTCGCCAATTATATTAGGTCCCATGTAATAGGTGGCGAGCCTATTGCCATTTATAGGGCACAAAAGTCGCAGTACATTGCTAGGTTGTTAAGGAACGCCGCTACCCATTCCTCATCACTGTTTAAATAATAACAAAGTCAATCAATCAATCTATTACAATAAATCGTTATTATAGACTGACACCTATTGAGTCTGGTTATCAGCATTTTCAATACAAAGTGCCAAAATTGTTTACCAAATAAGACAAAGATTTTGGTGGTTAGAAAAAGAATTTCGAAAAATTATTATCTTGAGGCGGGAATCGAACCCGCGTCCACTGCTATCCGGGCAGGTGCCTGACCAGTTAGATGGTACAGGCAGACTATAGAATTAGCCAGTCCCGACTCACCTCATAAGGGTGTCGAAAAAGTCGACTAACGGCGGGTCCCAATATTCTATCTAAAGCTTACTAAAGCTTAGTGCAGACGGCAGAGCATCTTTCCCGTGGGACACCCACGGGAGAGATGAGAGAGTATAACGCGACTAAGGGTAAAAAACAGCGTTGAGTAATGGGCAGCAGTGATTTAAGTGGCAATAGGCTCGCCACCTATTACATGGGCTCTATCCTAATAGGGTGTTGATTCTCCTTTGCCTACCCCTTCTATAAAGTAACTCGCACCAAAATCGAATCGTCGAGTGTGAATGCAAAATTATTCTAGGCACGTGTTACACATCTACTAAATACGTATGAAAACAAACAACGATGAAGGCAAATCAATGAAAACGAACCGCTGCTAAATTCTTCCGTTCTATAAACCGCGGAATTACCATACCTACAGGCAACATTGTGCGGTGTTTGTATTCACATTGAGAGAGTATAATGGCCGCGCGTTCTCATGAAAGGCCTTGTAATGTTTAAGTGAGTTGTATAGCTAGCTGGGGGGAGAAACTCGATAGCGCAGTGGCTTAACGCGCTCGACCTGCGAGCCATCATCATCATCACCAGCCCTTAAATGTCCCCAATGCTGGGGCACAGGCCTTCCCTATGGGTGGAAGAATATAGGGAGATTGGGCCATAACCCACCACGCTGGCCCAGTGCGAGTTGGCAGGTATTAACGAATGCAAATGCAGCCGGGACCACCGGCTTAACGTGCCTTCAGAAGCACGGAGGAACTCGAGGTAATTAATTTTTGGTCACCCATCCAATGACCGACCTTAGCGACATTCGGAAACCACTTTAAGCGGTTGGTCCGGCCTAAGACCTATCGGATGGATTATCGGTATGATCAGAGTCTTGGGCAACGAAAATGAGGGATGAAAGAACAGTGAATGCAGCGAAGATAAGAATGATAAGTAACGTTACGTTACATGTGGTGGTGGTGACGGCAGAGTACAATACAAATTGTCACCACCCCAAATCCCTCCCGTGGGTGTCAGGGCGACTAAGGATAAATCAGTGATGAGGAATGGGCAGCAGCGATCCTTTTATACCACCTAGCAATGTACTACGACTTTTGTGCCCGATAAATGGCAATAGGCTCGCCACCTATTACATGGTACCTAACATATTGGCGAAACGTGGGTGCTAGTTCACCTCTGGCTACCCCTTCGGGGCTATAGGCGTGATTTAAAAATATTTGATTTAAATGTTTTTTAGTCTATTATATTATACCCAAAAGCCACGGCTTGATCCCACACGAAACCCTGAACCCTACATATTCAATGCCTTACTTGTTTGCCTGAAAAACAAAGTATTTTTTGTACTTGATTTTGAAGTCGCATATGTTTGTTTGTTTTTCTTTGTCAAAATTTCTATTGTTACTTACGTGACGTCGCCTTAAAAAAAGACTAAAGCGGGGAATTCACTAGACGGGCATGCCTGCCAGACTTGCCCGCAGAACCTCGCTTCTCTAGGCCAGACTGACTGTGACGGTCCTACACTAGGCAAACATCGCACAGACCTATAGAAGCGAGGTCCGGCGGGCATGTCTGCCAGACATGCCCGCGGGCTTGCCCGTCTAGTGAATTTCCCGCTTAACACGTAACGTGTTACACTCGTATCTATAGTCAAGTCAAAGTAATTACTTGAGTAAAAGTCGTTACCTACTTAAATTGTGATTTTTATACAATATTCTGAGGCGACGTTTCTACCTTACAATGTGAAAAAATTGTGCTTATCCGATAAGCGTTTATTTTGTAATAAAACTACAACTCCACAAATAAAAATGTATGTGACGTCCCGAAGGTTTGAATGTGTATTCAAGTAAGATCGTAAAAGATTTTCACTGAAAACAATTTATTTCTTATCGATCGCGTGGTTTTGATGCCATCAGCGGTTTGTGCGCTCATTGTTTTGTTGATAACAACGATACAAATCAATGGTTGCAATTATTATTAGACAACATTTCAATTCAAAATTCTAATAGCAATGAAAATTACAAAACCATTTAGGAGTTTGGTTAAATTAAGAGAAAGAAATAAAAACCCACCCTGCGGTGACGGCAGCGTGATCTCTCCCGCGGGTGTCGTACAATGCGACCAGCTGCATCCAGTACGCGTCTTAAAGCAGCTCGCTAGCGCGGTACGTTAAGCCGTTGTCGGTCTAGGATGCATCTGCAGTCGTTAATACCCACCAACCCGCACTGGGCCAGAGTGGTGGCCCAATCTCCCTATATTCTACCATCCATAGGGAAGACCCGTGCCTCAGCTGTGGAGACTATTATAAGGGCTCGTGATGATGATCATATCATTCTATCTCCCTGCCCTGTTCCCAGTCTTACTGCCGCACTCAGAGACGTCAATTAACTTTAATGAGTATTTAATGTCAAAAATTTTCATTCAAATCTATACCATAGACCCGGCAAGAATAGCGACTAGATTTGAATCGTCTTTTTTTACGTTAAGTTCTCATTAACGTTATTTGACGTCTCTGAGTGCGGCAGTAAGACTGGGAACAGGGCAGGGAGATAGAATGATATGTTTATCATCACCAGCCCTTATAATGTCTCCACAGCTGAGGCACGGGTCTTCCCTATGGATGGTAGAATATAGGGAGATTGGGCCACCACTCTGGCCCAGTGAGGGTTGGTGGGTATTAACGACTGCAGATGCATCCTAGACCGACAACGGCTTAACGTGCCGCGACTGCGCTAGCGAGCTGCTTTAAGACGCGTACTGGACGCAGCCGGGCGGTGTTTAAGGGGTTTAAGTTGTCCCCGCCCGCTGCCCGCACCGCTGTCGTCAAGAACAGTTTCACACGAATTTATGAACTTTGATCAAGCTGCGCTGCCCGCACCGCCCGCTGGCGTCCAGGACGCGGCCTATGAAGAAGATAAAATTACGAATCGTGTTATTAAATTACGAATCAATTCATTTCTGAACGTGTGTCTTCTACAGGGCGTGAGCGCAGACGTGTGGTGGTACTACATGATCTCGTCGGCGTTCTACTGGTCGCTGGCCATCTCCCAGTTCACGGACGTCCGCCGCAAGGACTTCTGGCAGATGTTCATCCACCACATCGCCACCATCCTCCTGCTGTCGTTCAGCTGGGTGTGCAACCTGCACAGGATCGGCACGTTGGTGCTGCTTCTGCACGACTGCGCCGATATCTTCGTGGAGGTCAGTTGGAAAGAAAGAAAGAAACATTTATTGTCACAATACATAACATACATAACAAAACAAACAAAAATATGAAAGAAAGAAAAAAAAAAACGGTATTTTTATTTTGGGGGGTTTTAAGATTTTGGTGGTTAGAAATAGTTCGAAAAATTATTTTCTTGATGCCGGAATTGAACCAGCGTCCACTGATATCCGGGCAGGTGCCTTGAACCTAGACATGGTTGGCCGAGGGATTCCCGTATCAAGACCATAATTTTTCGAACTTTTTCTAACCACCAAAATCTTTGTACTAATTTTTTGAAATTAAAATCGAATGGGGGTTATAATTTTTGAAATTTTGCCAATAGCTATCGACGGGGCAGTTAAAATTATTTTAATAATTTATTAACTCCAAGGTGTGTGTATTATCTTATCAGCAAGACAGTATTAATATTCAGTGATCGAATGTTCAGGGTGAATAGGCTTCCATCTTATTCAGCATTAACAATTCAACTAAAGGTCAAAGTTAATATTTAATTATTCTTAGTGAAAAAAAAACACATAAAATCTGTAATCTCGTTTGCATTTTACGGTTATCCGGCACGAAGGACCATAGCATGCTATGACGCGAAATGAACTTAAACTGCATTGTTATTAAGTACACTTTTGTTTACACTTTTCCAGGCAGTGAAAGCAGCCAAGTACGCGAAATACCAGAAGCTGTGCGACACTCTCTTCCTGGGTTTGATTGTCGCGTGGATCGGCACTAGGATTGGAATATACCCGTTCTATATCATATGGAGGTGAGTATTTTTTAATGGGATAAGCCCTCTAATCTGTAGTGTCTTCCATGCTGGCCTGGGAGCGAACAAATAACGTAGAATGAACTCTGACTTATCTGTTGGGTGTCGTAAAAGTCCACTAAGGGAGATTGCCCGGTGTAGACCAAAAAGCACCCTGGGGCACTCGAATGGTGCAGGGCAAACCACCAACAACATCATACCCAAAGAGGGTTGGTGTCAGGCAGGCGGCCGGCTGTAAAACCTAAGCCAAAACCTTGAGCAGTACGGATTGAAATGTTGTCATCACAATCACTCTCTCCGTTCATCGGTCTCTCGACACCTCTGCGGTGTGATAAATGATATAAATAAAAAGGAAGTGGATGGCTTGATCACGTCTAACCGATATGAATGGAAGAGGAAACACACTGCGCCGATCCCAGACAGACTGGGAACATCGCAGAAAAAAAAGCATAATGAAAATTGCCAAGGACTCAAATAAATAAGTCACTATTTCAATGTTCAATTGTTACAGCCTCATTGCGTAAGTAATATTCATTTAGACTATTAGGGCCTGTTTCACAATGGACAAGTAAGTTCTAAGTAGCTTACTTCGCAGATCATTTGACAGTTGTAAAATAAAATATATGTCAATTGAACTGCGAAGTAAGCTTCGAACTTACTTATCGATTGTGAAACAGGCCCTTAATATTATATAATAGTGTTTAGAATTGACGAGGAAACTACTTACCAGTACCCGAGGATAGTCTAGAGCTCGGTAGACGGGCTCGCAACTATCGGGTAGTAAGACATGTAGAGTGCGTTTCATCTTATAGTTCCTATGCCGTCATGGTGGTAGTATTGCAAGAAAATTATACCATGTCAACTTTTATTGTCTTACCTTTAATTCAGGGAGATTTTTTTCAATTAACTATATAAATAATTATGCATCTTATTATGTTACTCGCGGTACTAAGTTTACATATTAGTTTTTTTATGAAAGTCATAAGCCAAAGCACGTCAAAATTTGCGAGAACAGTTGGTTAATGGCATTATTAGTATGAAAGAAATTAGATAGATAAATATAAATTGTAGTGACGTAAGAAGGATAGACTCATTAAGTAAAATAAAATATTATATTTATTATCATTATCATTAATTGTGTTCATCTAACATGTCTACATTTGACATTTCCTCACTCTTGTCAGTCTTTAAATCGTTATTAGTACTATTTATTTAAAGTTATAAAACTGAAATAAATATATTTAGTTTATTAATCAAACACTTAATATAACTGATACTGGTAACCCAATTTAATGGCGGCAATCCGAACTTGTACACACTAATATGGATTATGCGGCACCTCCTTTTTCACGTTCGTTCGTTTTTCACGTTCACAAAACACCTTAGCTTTTAACACAATTAATCTTTCATCACATTTCTATGTTTTGGGCAAGATTTTCTCAAAGTTTGTCTATAAAACATAAAAAAAACCTGCAACTATGACTTACGGGTTGATGTTGTTGACAGACAAGGCAGCCATCATCACGGCATAGGAACTATAAGATGAAACGCACTATAGTACCTCTCACATTATCTATTTATTGAATGCGACATTGCCATAACATTCATACATACATACATAAATGAATGAAGGGGTAGGCAGAGGTGAATTAACACCCACTTTTCGCCAATTAAGCAAGGTCCCATGTATTAGGTGGCGAGCCTATTGCCATCTATCGGGCACATCAATCGCAGTATAATATCACCTTGTGTCTTATCGCTGTCTTTACCCTTAGTTGCCTTGTATGGCACCCACGGGAGGAATGGGGGTTGTGACAATTGTATTCTGCTCTGCCGTCACCACACGGCCATGATGAGGTGATATAGATGGAAATGTTGTGGCCTGGTGGTTCTAGCACATCGATCCGCGCCCCTATGCTGCTCCCTATGTTCGCCGCATACTACATCTTCAACACGCTACTATGTCTGCTGCTGGTTCTGCATGTGGTGTGGACCTGGCTCATACTGCAGATCGCGTACAACACTATCAAAGCTGGACAGGTGATGTTTCCTTTATTTGTTTATTACTTCAGTATTACATTTTGCGTTGTAAGCTCACGGATAGGTAACCCTCGCAATGTTGATACAAAGGACAATGCAACCAATTGGCTCGAAAATATAAAACCCAATGTACATAATTGAAACCTATGCCAAATGTTAGTAGTAATCATACATAACAATTTTTACTGTGGGGCAAAATAAATCTATCATAGGAAAAAAATATACAGGTGTTTGAAAAAAGTGTCGATTTTTATGACATTTTTAATTTTCGTCACAGATGGAGGGTGACATCCGAAGCTCGTCGTCCGACGCGAGCGATTCCCCTCACACGCCCAACCACGTGCAGAATCACAAGTATGTATTGTAATTGTTAGATCTAAATGAAAAAAAAATTATACCCTCGCAATCGCAATGTAGCTTTTCCGCCCGATACGCGTACGGAAAATCCCACTTCTTGGTCAAAGTGTGACATAAAACTATGATCTTACCTCGGGCGTCAATAAAAAGATCTGGGTCATTCTTTGTTTTATCGCCCTTGGTATGTAATCTACTAATACATGTCATCATCATCACCAGCCTTTTAATGACACAGGCCTTCCCTATGTCACCTACCCATACCCATATCATATCTCCTATTGGCGGAGAAACAGCAATTTTACATTTCATTTTTTATTATTGTCGTTTATATGAAGAAAAATTAAGTGTGTTTTCTTTTTTCCGCAGAAACAAATAAAAACTTGCAAGGAAAGAATCTAACACACTACTGCCACGGGATTCTAAATGTTATTGTAACTAACTCAAATATTGTAGCATAAATGTGGAATGCCAAATTTGAACTTTTAAGTTTTTACGTTAGGGTTGAAGTTCTTACTGCGCTAGTTTCTGATAGGGACGTGCGAGATTGTATTCTACTCTAGTAATGTGATGCTTTTGTAATAGTACAGTCGGCTGAAAAAGTGGAAGATTCGGACGCGTTTCCGATGGGCTCAAATGTGATAGATATAACTTAATCGGTTTATAAATCTTAATGGATACAAGCACACGCGTACATAATTCACGCTTCATTATCCCCGAAGGGGTACGAAAAGGTGTTATTAACACGCACACCTTTAGGGCCCATGTTTTAGGGTCCGAAACTATTGTCATCTATCGGGCACGTAAATCGGTGGTATACTAGGGGTCCTTATCATATTTACAATCTTAATGCCCGATATTTCCTGTATAAATTGAATTAAAATAAACTGGGTACTCTGTTTGAAAGTCACTGTCACTTATTTAAGCAAAATTAATTTTACGCGCGTTTTGTTATAAAACTATGAATATTTATATATTTTTTTAATATAATTGGACAATCTTGACAGTTTCATAGTTCCATACGATGAATGCCTCTAAAGTTTACTTTTACAATTAATGCGATTGGTTAAAACTGTAATAAGTATGTAATTATGTTAGTTGAGTGCTTGCTATAAGAGCTGTTATCCAATTCATTGATTTCTACTGGTGCTTAAATGGTTTTTACTTCTTATGCAACTGTTTACAATTTTGTAGTTGAAATCTATAAAATATTTCGAATGTTTCCATTTTTATGGCCGACTGTACGCGAATGTGTTTGTACAGAAATCGAATAGAAACGCAATGAGATAGCGTTCAAACGTACATCACCTTTTGATTTGGCTAATCAAAAGGTAATGTAGAGATAGCACTTATACAGATTGAGAATATCAAACTTTTGTAATGTGTACTTTGTATATTAGGGTGAGGTGGCCCAAAATAGGCATACTGCCTCAAGCTGTCACTCCTGTGTAAGCCATTAAATCCTCAGGTTGAAAAAATGGGTGGGAATAAAAATTATCCACTACAATATATAATGTATTAATACAAGAAGTACTCGAGAGTGCTCGCGCTAGGCAGTAATATGTTCGTTATAGATACAGTTCCCCAAGGAAGTTGATAGTATTCAAGTGTGTAACTAATTTATTGTATAATAATAGACTGTCTGTGTCTGTATGTACCCAGTTCTATAGCATTAACATGCTATGATTTGTTAGTAAGCCTAAATAAACCTTCAACCGCCTCTGTCGGATTTATCCGACATTCTTATTTATTGCCAGTTTCAATAGACTTGCTTAAGTTACTTCTATCAGTAGACAGAATATTGAAACCGGTTTGTAAGAAATGTTATTTAATAATTATGTCACATAGAACTATTTATTTTGTACTCTATATTAGGACCAAACCCTGCGAGTTTTTAATGGTTAACATATTATTATATACGGCTCTATATACAGTGAGGCGACGACAATGCGACAATAAATTAAACCAACTAAACAGTAATGAATGAGCTAATGACGCTTTCACTTCTGGTATAAAAATCATTCAATCATATGCAATGGTTTACACAGGATATAGTTTTCCATGTTTAACATTTTTAACATGATATATCCGAAATCAAACGAGGTCTCAGTCGTATACATAGTCATACGTTTTTATACGTATGTTACATTTTTCTTCCAGTTTTTATGCTAAGTATCTAATTTGTTTATAAATTTTTTTTTTACTAATTTTTTTGCTAGGATTTTTTTGATAATTTTAAATTTCTAAGTACTAGTAAAGCCAATGTTTACATTTATTGTCGTATCGCCACCTCCCTGTATAATATGTGTAATTATTTTTTTATTCTAACGCTAGCGTATGATGATATGAATACTACTGTATTTTGTTACTTGCATTTATAATCTGTGTTTACCATAGAATATATATATATACTTAAATAACTATGTAGTGGGGACAATACTGTAATTGTCTTGTTTATAAAATTATTATTTTGTCTTGAAGCAGCTTGTTTAGAATGAAATATTTTGATAAAAGTGTAATTAAAGTATCAATATAGTTTGTTTCTCCTATTTCTATTGTAATCTGGGACCATATAGTTGGATGTTTGTAGTAATCTTTAGGCATTGCTAATAGTCATTTGTAATTTTTTTTCTTCTAAATATAATAATAAATAGGAATAAGAAGAAGAATAGATAATAAAAGGGAATCACAAAGTGTAGTAAATTATTTTTACAGGTTGTAAAAAATGTACGACCCATAATAACATTTTAATACATTATTTGTGAACATACATTTTTTTATATGCTACTTATTGTATTTGGACTTTTTGTTTTTGAGGGTAGCCAAAATAATATATTTTGTTCTAATAACAGATTTTTTTCTGATTCATCAATAATAAATTTAAATATTTATAAGTAATTCGATGACGCAGTGGTTTAAAGCAACATAATCAAGAGGCCGTTCTATGTGTTTTCTTCTGTGCTCCGGAAGGCACACTGAGCTGTTAGTCTTTCATACTTTAGTCGTTACTACCCACCAACCCTCATTTGGCTCTTTGACTTAATTTCCACTGTGTCCCAATGGAGACGTTATTGGGTTGATGACAATGAAAAAATAATTGCAATGAAGGGATGCACTTTTCTGTATAAGTAGGTACTAAGAGTCTTTTGTAATTAAACCAAATATTTTTTATTACTTCATATTTTTATTTATTATAGAGTCGATTTTGAGCCATCAACAACTTTATCTTCCTGTCAGTATGTTTCCTCTTCCAGTCAGACGTCATCAAGCCATCCAATTCCTTTTTGATTGATCATCCATCGCACCGGAAAGGTGCTAGTGATAAATGAATGTAAGTCTAGGAAAGTGAAAGGACCATGTCGAGAGACGAATGAACGGCGGCTGTGTTTGGGATGACAACATTCCAATCCATACTGCTCAAGATTTTGGCTTAGGTTTCACAGCCGGCCGCCTACCTGTCACCAACCCTATTTCGGTATCTATAAAGTCGATTTTTAATCATAATTGAATAATTTGGGTCGTCCTTTTTTATACTCTGTATTACCTAAATGACTATATTAAGACCTGTGTATAGAAAGACAAGACAAGAATCAAATTATGTTTGAATAATGACCAATAATTGTTTATCCGTTTTTTCTAAAGATTCTGGAATGAATTAGCAATGTCTTGATCAGACAGTAATGGGTTGAGCAGACAGTAGCTATGTCTGTGATTAGAACTATTGGAATAACGTCCCTATTGAGTAGGGCGTTGGAGTGTATTTTGCTTGCACGCCACCACCACTTCTGTCTTTTATGACGCTGAATAATCTATTGTAGTCTCGTCTTCCTAGGCCGTTAGTTGGCCGATGGTTTGGACAACCGTCGTGCGGGGTAGGCATATAATTATGTATTAATATTACGAATAATATTGTGGTTAGAAAAAGTTCGAAAAATTAATCTTGATGCGGGAATCGAACCCACGTCCTCTGCGATCCGGGCAGAAGCCTGTACTACTTGGCCATCCAAAACGTTTTCTAACATTTATACAATGTTCAAATTAAAGCCAAAACAGTAACATTACGAAGATTAGAAAAATTTGTGAAACCATCTTATTCAATGGCCTTTTGGTCGAATGGTCAGATGCACAGGCTATCGGGCGGCCAAAGGGTCTCGGGTTCGAATCCCTGCAAAGGCACACTGGTTTGTGTGATTTTCGTCGTTTTGTAAGTGTATTCATATTTTTTTCAATGTGTAATATTGTGTATATTTTATATATTGCTTCTTACTTTGGGATAGCTAGATAATTGGAGTGGTAGGAAAACATTTATTTATTTAATATTATTTCAGTTTGTTTCTGTGATCAGACAGATTAAGAATTTGTGTAAGTTTTTACACACAAGGTTCCAGGTCCATCCTTTCTTCAGAGAATACCCGAATATAAGCCTTGATTGAGGATTTGACAAGGTCTTCCCATTTTTAACCAACTCCTGTAGCTCAGCCAATATTCAAGATAAAAAACCGGCTAACTCTTCTTATGTGCGCAGGCGCATTATATGTTAGTAAGATGACTGTAACACAACGTGGAAGTCAACAATGAATCGAGTTACATGAAATCGTATAGTAGGTATTCAGCCGAGTCATTTATGTGTAGTTTGGGAAATTTAATATATAGGGAAGGGGAAGGGGGCCCTAAACGGGCATACGGCCTAAAGCGTCTAGGTGTATAAAACTATGATTTAAAATTTACATTTTCTAACCGGATGTATTTCCGTCAACTTTATTGATCGATCAAGGAAGCCCCTGAGATGTTATATTAAAAAATTGAATTTCCCATCTGCCTCCTCGACTGTATGGAAAATATCATATAGGTACACCGTGTGCCAGTTTTGAACCCCCTTCCCCTATTCTACTTTAAGTTTGATAATATTAAGTTAAGATAAAATTATTTGCCATTTGTGCAGATGGCTTGAGATTATCGCTCCTGTAATAATATCTATTATTTTTATCAAACATTTCCATTTTGTTTTAAAAATCTAAGAAAAATTTAAGTCAGCTATCAGCTGGGATTGTGCTGCAAATAATTAGGCTTTTATGTAAAGTTTTAAATTATTTAATAGTCATTGTGTAAATATTCTTTAGAATCTGTTTATGATATTATTCTTGATAATAATATTCAATGTGAAGTTTTATGAAAATATGTACGCATTTTTTTACATATACACGGGGTCCATAAAAGAGATAGATAAATCGGGTTTTTCTGAGAAAAAGTAATAATTCTTTATGTAAAAAAATATAGACATTTTAATGTTTGTTTTGTCTCTTTTAAACCACATACTCCGTTTTATGGTTTATAAACTATAGATGTCTTCTAGACTAAAACGCATTTTGTATTTATTTCAAATAGTACATTGTAGATGTACTGTATGTAAGGAATTGTTGTTCTACAATGTCTGTACGCAATTAAAAAAGTAAGTTGTTGACATCAGCTTTCTGGGCCAATTACGTTATGGTAAATTCAATTATCTGTCCAATGATTGATGCAGGAGAGAGTTAGACATCAAAGTACCTTAACTTATTTCTCTATCGCTACAGACTGTAACTTGTATTGTTTTCAATCTGCTAATTGTTTAGTTTATCGTATCAATAAAACTAACAATAATTGTGAATGTGTGTAATTTTACTGAATGCATAGTTAGTCAAACACGTTAATAGTAAGTAGGGTAAAATTTAAACACCTCGTTGAGATTTGGATTCCATTTGTTGTCGGCCAGCCACTCCCATATACCAACTTAAATCAGTATACCGTTAAACGGGAGGTTGCCTTGTCTTCAACAGTATGTAGACTGAAGCATAATATTTTATCAAATATGTTTGTACTAATAAATGAAATGACTTAAAATTGTTGGATTAATAGACAAAATTTTTGATAAATAAATACAAATATTGTATTATGTTAATACAAAGATAATATTTTTGAGCACAAACAGTGTGGATTTGGAGTAACTAATAAATTAGTTGTAATATTACGTGTAAATCTAAAAAAATATATGATGATAATTAATAGTTTGATTGTTTAAGAGTTAATACTGTGTGGGCAATTTACCTTCTCATAAGATGCATAAGTGATTTGAGAACTTTGCTAAGTTGATTATCTTATAAGTTATGTTAGCGTAGTAAAATAAGAGGAACCTTAGTATTTGTATGGTATACTAAGAATACATCGCTATCTTGCAGCATTTGCACCGCTATTTAATAATGCAAAGCTGTGTGAGATTTGAGCTAGCGTAGTAGAAATTTTTGCAAATATTTTTAAAGCAAAGCGTACCTCTGTACGGTCAACCAATAAAGTTGATAACTTAAATTAAACTTCCGTAAATGTCTCAAATATTTTACAACTAATCTTCCATATAAAATACTATGAGCACAAGCATCATAAAATATGTCATCCTAAATTGCAATTTCTTAGCTGTGCATTTGATTTCAATGTTTAATAGCAACAAGAATAATAGAACACAGCGTTTATGTCTTTAAAATTGCTGCTTATGCATTTTAGTCCATAATGATACAACTTTTTAGCTTTACGTTTGTAGCTTATTAAATGTGCACTAAGTTATTTTAATTAAATTAAGTAAAATATGTTATTTTTTTCACATCACACTATTCGAGCACAAGGAAATCATCTTTTCCTATGAAATATTTAATACATAGTGGGTGTTAATTTGTAACCTATTTTGAAAGTAAATTATTCCACACATTACAGGTATTTTTAATTATTGTAAGAAAACTTTATTGTCTCTATAACTGTCTTATTATTAAATACTATAGTCTTAAGCCCTACACGAGGTTCCATAATATACTAAAAAATACCCAGTTATATTTTTAATAACTCTATTTAAATAACTAGACAATATTTTTTTATATATTACGTGGGATCTTTACAATGTTGCAATAATTTATTATTTTTTAATGTTACGAAATAGCTACATTAATATAGTGTATTTAAATTTTCTCGTCTTTTAAACATGTATGTATGTATGTTCGTTCTGGTGCGTTGGGAGTTTGATACTTTTAAAGCAAAAGTATTTTGTAGAAGATGCTTCAAACATATGGTGCACTTTTATAGTGCGTATGTTATGTACCTAAGTTTTTCAGTTTTGTCATATTTGGTAAACAAAATAAGTAATTTTTAAAGGTAATTTTAAATATAAAAACATCAATGTAACATTCAACTAATATTTTTTTGGAGAAAACTTGACTATTTATACATTCAAAATTTCACACTTGTATGGTTTACCAAATAGGTCTATCATGAAATGAAAAAAATCGATGAAATATTATGACTGCAAGTATTTATTACCAAATATTTTGTACGTATTGAAAGGTATACTTGCACTGAATGTATCGCTATGTAAGTAGTGTATTAAACCAAATCGTATTTATGTATAGAAAAAGTGGTTTTGTCGTCTCGACGCGACAGCTCTCTCGTATATGAATCAGTGTAATCCAAGGATATTAATGAAATATATTTATAGTGTTGGGTTTGAAAAATAAAAATACGAATTTAATATGTAACCGATACTTTGTTTTATTTAAAGTACCCAACCGCCTGTGTACTGTTCAGTACAACATCTCACACATACTTAATTGTAATTATTGCTATGTCACTCGCATACGACTTTATTCACATTTACACAAGTCTTTGCTTTGGTCCGTGTTTGAAGACGGGGGATTCGCACAACTCACATAACACAATTGTCTATTTACACTGAAACAGTCTTACAGCCGTACTCTGAGACGTGAATTAACTTCAAAACGAGTACTTAATACAAAGAAATGACAATTCAAAACTAGTCGCTATCTTTGTCTATCCGTTCTAGATTTAAGTTGTTTATTTTATTAACACGTTGCGTGCCTGTGGCGCAATACGAAATATTGCGCCACAGGCACGCTCTATGCATTGCGTCACTGGCATTGAATTTGTTAAGTACTCATTAAGTTAAAAGACGTCACAAAGCGCAGCAGTTAATCGGACTCTTGGTCCGATTGGGGCCAGCACTAGAGGATGGTGAGGTTGATGCGGCGGTCGTGTATGGTGTCCATGTGGCGGGTCTTGACGGCGCGCTGGGCGTCGAACGGCGTCCGGAACGCGGCGCGGGCGTCCCCGGTCGGCTGGCCGCGTTCATTGTAGCGCCTTATGACGTCGTCCTGCGTCAGGTCGAACTCGGAGAAGAAGGTCATGATGTCGTCTATGGTGGCTCTGAACGGGACGTTCTCCATTGAAACCACGCAGCCTGGAGCTCCAAAGTCTTCTAAAGCAGAGTCATCCTCCTCCTGGCGTATCGGCTCTCGGCCCCCGTTCTCGAAGCCGCCCCCGCCTCGCCCCCTGCCGCGCCCGAACCCTCGCCCCCTTCCGCGATCAACGCCGCGACCGCCGCGATCATATCCTCTTCCGCGGTAGCCTCCGCGATCGAAGCCACCTCGATTGTAGCCGCCTCGATCGAATCCCCTGCCGGAATCAAAGCCGCCTCTCTTCGATTCGAACCCTCCCCTGCCTTCGTCGAATCCCCCGCGGTTATTGTCAAACCCGCCCCGTCCCCTGAACCCGCCCCGCGGTCCAAACCCGCCTCGCTGCGGCGCCTCGTAGAACTGCGGCTGCTGCGGCGGCAGCTGCGGCATCGGCGCGTTGCCCAGCAAACCGCCTCGTACCTCGGGCTGCTTAGGGTCTAGCGCTTCGTCTACCACGCTGTGTGCCACCAGATCTACTGTGACTCTGCATCCGTCGAGGTTCTGGCCATGCTTAGTGGCCGCCATTCGCGCCTCCTGTGGCGACCGGAACTCGCAGAAGCAATCTCCTGATGGTAGCCCGCTCATGTCCAGCATGAGGTGGATCCTCGCGGGCACGGCGCCAGTATCCGACAGGAATGTCACTATTGTACGATCAGTCGCCTCCCTAGGTAGACCCTTCATCAGAACGCAGTCCAAGGGCTCGTCGTCCACGTCGATGATCTGTGGCGCGACGACCGGCATGTTGTTGGGGAGCGTGGGCCTGGCGGGCCAGCTGCCGGCGCGGGGGCCTGCCGGGCCCGCGCCGGGGAACCCGAACTGTGGCCTCGGGCCTCCGAAGCCCGGGAACTGGGGCTGCGGGAAGGTGGCCGGGAAGAAGGGCGGCGCCGCCGGCTGGACCGGCTGCGCTGGTACATTCGCCGTAGCACCGTTATCGAGCTGTCTTCGCTGGCGCGGATCACGCGGCGCCTCGACCACCGGTTTACTCTCCTTCTCAATCTTGTCGATTTGGTTCGACTTCTCCTTGTCATAGTCCTCGGTGGAGATCGGCGTGATGGTCGCGTGCCGCCTGCCGAAGATGTACGTGTCCTTCTTGTCGTACGCCAGTTTCGCGTCGGAGTCCTTCACGAACTGCACGAACGCTATTTTGGATTTGGTGACCCGACAGTCGTTGAGCATGATGGACAGCAGCGAGAAATCACTGAAGGCCTTGATGATATCGTGCTCTTTGACAAAGTTCGGTAGCTCTGTAAGCTTCAGGACGCTAAACGGCACTTGGGGTTCGTCTGCAATCACTAGGGCTTCCTCTTCATCCATCTGTTTGTTATCTTCGCGGAAGGGAAGGAACGAATCGATTGCCGATTCGTACGCTTCGTCATCCAACGCTTCTACGATCACTTCGGCGCCTTTAAGTTCGTTCGCCTTCCGCTGCAGGGCGAGCTGCCTCGACACCGGATCGCAGAACCTTACGAATATCGTGCCAGTGCGTCTACCCAAGTTGTCGTTGATCATTTTGATGCCGTGCTTGTCGATTACGAACGGAAAGAAGCGCCTGACGTCACCGTAGCTGGTGTGGTTCGGTGCGTTCTTGATCGCGACGCAGCTGTCGCGTAGAGTGTCGTTATCAAAGCGAGAGCCTCTTGCGTCTCGCCTGAATGCTCCGCCCCCACGCCCGCCTTGGAACCTACCACCATTCTGTTGATCGCCTTGGAAAGCGTTAGGATTCCGCTTCTTTCCGAGCTCCTGGAGCTTCGAGAACGTATCAGCCATTCCGGAGTCGAAGCGGCTAGTCTTAGCTTCATTAGGGGACCCGTTCATCATGATATTAGGCGGAATGATTTGCTGCATATGCGGGGGCATGTTGGGCATCATCGGGTTGCTGATCGCAGGCGCTGGCGGGGCGAACGTCGCATCGTTGGACGCTGACTCATCACCCTTGTCCTGAGAGTTCCTAGGCGATTTGCGATCCCGTCTGTCCCGGGGGCGGCGCGTGGGCGATCGCTCAGCGGACCGACTGCGGTCCTTTCTGTCTCGCTTGCGGTCCCGTCGGTCCCTACTGCGGCTGCGGTCTCTCCGGCGGCGGTCCCGAGACCTGGACCTATCGCGGCCGCGCCTCCTATCCTTCCTATCTCTATCCCTTGACCTGGATCTGGACCGCGTACGCCGTCTATTGTCTCTACTGCGCTTGGTGTCAACTTTGTCCTCATCCTTTTCCTCCTCAACGTTACTTGTATTATTAGGGCTCAGTAGAGGCGCTGGCGGCTCAATGACAGCAGGCTGCGGTATTTCGTTAGGATTTCCGATGCCGGGGATGCCGTAGCTGGAGAGGGGGTTGTTGCCCAGGGCGGCGGAGAAGGGGGTGATGGTTGGGATGATGGGGGTGGGGATGGGCGCGGGGGCAGGGGCAGGCGCGGGGGTTGGGGCCAACGACAGAATTGGCACGCTCTGCCTCGCTGCCTCGATGACCTTGTGCATTTCCGAGCGAGAACTGAGGAGCAGCTTCACTTGTATTTCTTTGATCTTGCCGCAGTCCAGCATCATGGCTTGGCGCGCGTCTTCGTCGGTGCTGCAACAAACAAACATTCTAGCATTATTGACTTGACAATAAACTATCGATGTAAACTAGGCACACTCTTAAAATAACGATATTGTGTTTATACCCAAATTTCAGTCAAGTTTAAGTAATGGTTACAGCACGACAAATATTAATTTATTCGACATATTTTGTAGCGGAAGGCAATGCCGAATAATGGATAACTGAGGCCGCTCGTAACTTATCCCGCGGTATGAATTGTCCATCAAGTAGTTTGCGGAGTAAATAAATAAAAACCTATTTCTGACACACCTATCATCTAGCGCACTAATTGTGTAATGGAAATTTAATATACCTACTAACATAACATATACTACATAAATATATAAACACGCCGTGTAGTGGCGGTTACAATGTCGCAGCGCCAAACCTGGTCGCATTTGGTCGCAACGTAAACTTGACAAGTTAATTAACATGGTTAGTGTTGTCAGGGTGGTGTAGACAGCCGCCTGGATCGCCTGGGTTCAATTCCCGTATCATGACAATAATTTTCAGAAAATTTTCTGACCATTTTTCTTTGTTTTTAACAATCATCGTCTTCCTAATGATTTGGTCGGTGTAGTATTTTTTTTGTCATCCCTACCGCTTTATAGTAGGTATTTTTTTTTACACTCACACCTATCATCTAGCCCAAAGTAAGTAGCCTAAGCACTTGTGTTATGGATACTGATGACGGACATATTTTTTAATATAATTATGTATATAAATGTAAAAAAATACTACTAAAACATATACACAACCATGACTCGGAAACAAACATTTGTGGTCATCACAAAGTTTGCCCCTACCAGGATTCGAACCCGGACCTCTTGGCCAATACCCAGCAATCTGAGCATTCGACCAAGGCGGCCGTCAATTATTACATGGATGGATGATGGTGATGGATGTGAATGAGGAGATGACGAGTGAGAGAATGGAAAAAGAGGACATACTGCGCCGACCCCAAATAGGATGGGATAAGGGCAGGACGATGATGATGATGATGATGATTATTTTATTACAATTGACTAGATAGTAGGTAAAACATGAGCAGAACACAGTATGGATTCAAATGTAGTCATCCAAATCTCTCTGTCTCTATAGTGGCTGCCTATATAACCATGTTCGATTCTCACATAGTAGTTGGCGAAACGTGGGTGTTAATTCACCTCTGCCTACCCCTTCGAGGATATAGGCGTGATTTAGAACGATCATCATCCCTTTATTATCCCCACTGCTGGGGCACGGGCCTTCTCTATAGATGGAAGAATATACGGAGAATGGGCCATAACGCACCGCGCTGGCCCAGTGCGGGTTGGTGCTCTAGATAATAAATTTATGGTCACACATCCAATTACCGGCCTTAGCGACGTTGCTTAGTTTACGAAATCGTAGGCCAAGCGCGCTATGCCACTGCGCTAGCGAGCTCCTCTGCTTACTGCTTCGGCCGACTATCGAACACCTAAGTTGCATAGTCTGCCGACTTGCATAGTAAGCCAGTTCTCACCGATAGTTTTGGTCAACTTTTTAGTTGTTCGTTTAAGGGCCTGTTTCACAATCGACAAGTAAGTTCGAAGTAGCTTACTTCGCAGATCATTTGACAGTTGTAATATGAAAAATATTATTTTGTAATTGAATTGCAAAGTACGCTACTTCGAACTTACCTACTTGTCGATTGTGAAACAGGACCTTAGTGGAAAAGATGTGGAATTATTGTATGTCTGCGGTCGCTCTTATGTAATAAATAAATATTAATAAATATTTTTACACTCACACCTATCATCTAGCCCAAAGTAAGTAGCCTAAGCACTTGTGTTATATTATGTAAATACATGTTGAAAATATACTACTTAAACATATACACAACCATAACTCAGATACAAATATTTGTGGTCATCAAAAAGTTTGCCCCTACCAGGATTCGAACCCGGGACCTCTTGGCCAATACCCAGCAATCTGAGCATTCGACCAAGGCAGCCGTCACCATGTATATGTATATGTTACCGGCAATGTGTATAATCCGGTATTGTATACAATACCTAGGCAATGTATAGAATACCTAAAATGGGCAGGTAAAGTAAGAAATAGAATTTATTTTACACTTTACTTAGGTATTCTATACAATGCCAAACTTGCAGCAGGTAATGTAACACTCGAACGCAATTGTGGTTATTACAAACAAATAAGTACGGTAAGCTTCATAGAACCCTGACACCCTTTCTAGAGGCGCCATTTCAAGCATTAATGGAAGTGAATCGTTTTAGCATGACCGTTCTCTCGCGAGTGTACGCCGCACGCGGGTATCCTTTGCAAATAAAATTAAATCCTTTGACAAGAGACGGCACGGCGCCAAGGCGGCGCGATCAAAGTAAGTTCGCTTAGATAATGTCGGTACACCCGAACGCAATTGTGTTTAATAAAACAAAATACGAATAAAAATTAACCTTAACTTGTAAACTTTTCTGTAAAAGCACAAGTTACTGCCGCGGCACGCTCGCTTCGCTCGCTCGGCTCGTGCTGTTCGTTGGTTCATGTACAAACCTAACCTAACCAACTTATTAACAAACTCATTTCGACGGACAGGACAGGGCTTTGTGAAATGTAGCTGCAAAAAAAACTGACTCTAAAAAGTGTTCCTGTGTCAAAAGTAAGGCTCTGTGCTCTTCAAAGTGCCATAATAGTTTGTCGTGTAAGAATAAATAAAACCTACTTTTACTTAAAATTGTGAATGCCTATTAGACCTACTTTTTGTTATAAAGAGAATTGTTTTGTTTGTGAAGTTCAATTACAAAATTACTTATATTATGTTAAAAGATACTTGTAATGTTATGTTACAAACAAGAAGAATTTTAAGTTTCCTGTTATTTTTTTGTGATTTTAAAGTTGATTTCATTTCAAAGTTTATTTCAAGTAAATACAACATGTTTTATGATAAGTAAGTCTGTTAAGATTTATTGATATTACCGGCTTACCTAACATTACCTTAAGATTTATTTATTTTACACATTACCGGTGAACCAGCAGGTTTTCTATACAATCCCTAGGAATTGTATACAATACCTAGGTAAAGTATGAAATGGACAATGATATTCATGATATTTCATACATTGCCTGGACGCCCCAGGGATTGTATACATTACCTAGGGATTGTATACAATACCTGAATTATACACATTGCCGGTAACATATATAATGTTCAAATAAAAATCTAAATAATAATGAAAAAGTAAACCCAAGCTGACAGATTCAGGTGATGAGCCCGATAACGCAATAAAGTGCGCTCGGTCTGCGATTGCGTAAACTAAGCAATATTCACTAAGGCTAGTTATTAGATGGGTGAACAAAAATTTATTATTTCGAGTTCCTCCGGGCTTCGGAAGGCACGTTAAGCTGTTGGTCCCAGATGCATCTGTAGTCTCCAGCTTGATGGGTTGTGGCCCATTCTCGCTATATTCCTCCATCCATTGGGAAAGGCCTGTGACGCAGCAGTGGAGATATGAAAGGGCTGGTGATGATAATGATGATGAGAACAAGTTTATCCGAATGCACAGTATTTTTAAAAGTACTCGTAAGTTTACAATGCAAGAGAAATTTCGGCAAGTTAACTAACGTCTTGGCTGGCCGAGTGGTGTAGGCAGCCGCCTGGATTGCGAAAGGCCGGGTTCGATTCCCGCATCAAGACTATAATTTTTCGAACTTCTTACCTATATTTCTCGGTGGAAATTAGGTTTCCGGCGGATCCCTAATATTGAAATAATTAACCATACCTACTATATCGAAATAATGGTACCTAGCACCGTATATAGACTGTAGGATATAATAGGTAGATCCATCACGCTTATACTACTATATTATAACTAAATGGGGTGTAAACAGAGGTGAATTAACACACACGTTTCGCCAATCTGTTAAGGTCCCATGTAATAGGGCGTCCATCCCATACAAGAGGAACGCGGCTGCCCTTACTCGTCGCTGTCTTTTTTTTAGTTAAATAGGCAGAGCGTTTGGCCACAATCATACATACATAAATCACGCCTATATTCCCGTAGGGGTAGGCAGAGGTGAACTAGCACCCACGTTTCGCCAATTATGTTGGGTCCCATGTAATAGGTGGCGAGCCTATTGCCATTTATCGGGCACAAAAGTCGCAGTAAATTGCTAGGTGGTACAATAGGAACGCCGCTGTCCATTCCTCATCACTGATTTATATTAAGTCGCCTTGTACGACACCCACGGGAGAGATTTGGGGTGGTGACAAATGTATTCTACTCTGCCGTCCCCACACGGCTAACGCTAACTTAAGGATGTCCAGATTATACTGATCCGGGTAAACAGACCGCGGCAAAGAGTTCCATTCCTTAGCTGTTCGCATTATGAAAGCAGAAGCAAATCGCTTTGTGCGGATAGGTGGAATGTCAACAACAGAAGGGTGAAAGCCTTCGCTGCGCTTGGTCGTTCGGTGGTGGAAAGGAGCAAGGGGGGTCAAAGCTATGTAGAACTTCCGCACACTCCAAAACGTAACCGGTAAAAAACCGAAAGACAAGCCACACGTATTCGGTGATCAAAGCACTGGAGATTAGCCTCAACGAGGGCATATTCTCATGGCACGGTGCTCCACCGAGTCCAGTGCATCAATTAAACAATATATTTAGTCATCAGTCAAAGGGTGCTACGCACTACATCCGATCCCAATCCGTGATTTTCACGGTCCGTTGTAACCGTAGAACTATTTCTATGGTAACCTACGCACTACATCCGATCTCTGTCCGAGTTTTCTAGCCCATTACTTTTTCTCGGATTCGGATCGGATGTAGCGTGCGTAAGCGCTCTAAGTCGCCTTGTACGCAACCCGCAGAAGAGATAAGGAGTGGTGACAATGGTTTTCTGCTCTGCCGTCACCACACAGCAGGAACTGTTTTGGTCTCTATATATACAATGTAATGAGGAAAGAAGCAAATACTTTTCTTCTTTCTCAACACAGTCATGCAACATTGTATCTTCATACAAACGATCGCGCGTCATGCCTTTATAGTCGCGAATGTGCCGTAGTGACGTTACAATGACGGGCTGAGACACAGTAGGCCTAGCACGTGACGTGGACAAAATTTTCTCCACCACTTGATGACAGTGTTTTGTATCAGGATTTAGTGGGAGTTAGAGCGAGAGGAATATATTTTCTTTTCCCCGAGGAGATTATCTCCACTTCCAATGCTACGGGGGCAGCATTTAACATTACCGTGGTAGGAGTAAAGAGTTATTATCCCACCTAATTAATATTTTTTAAAGAATTGAGAGTAATATCCAGTCTTTTTAAACCCGCCTATTCGACCTGCCTGCTTCACATTTAACATTACCTAATTCAGTTTTTTCAATTTCAATTCATCCCGCCCTACGGAAGGAAGCATCCTACTATTATGAGTGTTTTCCGCCCAAGTGTGGAAAGTATATAGTGTTTTCCACCCGCTGCTCACATCAAAATTTCATGTATCTAAATTGATACTTTTGTACGATCAGAAAGCGAGGAGCGTGACCGCTTTGCAGCTGTTACTACATCGCATCGCAATACAGTAGCCCTACCAGCCCTAGCACGGGAAGTGCACATAATCTCTCTCCACCACTTGACAGGTGTTTTATCTATATATATATAGTGGGAGAAAGAGCGGAGGAAATTATTTTCTTTTCCCCCCGAGGAGATTTTGTCCACGTCCCATGCTTCGGCGAGTGGCGTGTCCTCTAAGTGCCCATGTGAGAGAGTACGATAGGGCTAATCACAGAACAGAGAAAGAGGCTCTTTCTCTGTTCTGTGGGGCTAATCAATGTAGTGACCGACCGACGCAATAGGTCAAGAGTATGAACATTACATACTACACAGAGACATACATAAATGACGCCTTTCTCCCCTAAGGGGGTAGGCAGAGGTGTATTAACACAAGCGTTTCGCCAGCTTATTTCATGTTCCATTATAATAGGGGGCGAGCCTATTGCCATTTACCACGAACTTTAATCGTTGTCATTTGCTAAATTGTGGTCACCACCCACATCTCTCCCGAGAGTGTCATACAAGGCGACTAAGCGTAAAGACCGCGATGAGTAAGGAAGGTAATGGGCAGCAGCTTTCCTTTTATACCACCCTATCAATATACTGCGATTTTATATGCCAGATAAGTGGCAATAGGCTCGCTACCTATTATATGGGACCTAACAATTGGCGAAAATCTGTCTACCCCTTCGGGGATACAGGCGTGATTTATGGTATTATAGGTCGGTATATTAAAGAAATTTAAGAGAGAACTATTTTACAGTTTTGTGAGAATATGAAAGAAATTAACAAAAATCGTAATAGAGTGACGGCAGATCAGAATACAATAATAATTGTCACCACCCCCAATCTCTCCCGTGAGTGTCGTATCCCGAGGGTAACAGTAAAAACAGAATGAGGAATGGGGGGGGGGGCGGCGGCACCGTTCCTGTTATACCACTATAGTCCGACAACTTCGAGCGCGACCCTCCGGCGGTATGAGAGACGCTGGCGGGGACGGGAGGCACTCCAGTAGGCCTAGCACGGGCACGTAGACAATCTCTCTCCACCACTTGACAGTGTTATTTTATGGATTTAGTGGGAGTTAGAGCGAGAGAAAAAGATTCTCTGTCCCCCGAAAGAGATGTGTCATCGTCCCGTGCTACGGGGGCAGTAGGCCTATTCGCTAACTTTTTTTGACAGTTGAAAGTGATGATCACCGAACTATTATAACCTACGTGTTTTTGTTGACTGCCATTAAATAAATAAAGGAAAGACGTCTTCGACAAATAAGAGCGACCGCAGATATGCAATGCAAAAGTCGGCCAACTATCGAACAACTAAGTTGCATAGTCTGCGGACTTACATAGTTAGCCCGATCTAAGATACCATCCAAATATCGGTTAGTTAGCTTATTAATTACAACGGGCTTACTATGCAAGTCCGCAGACTATATATGCAACTTAATTATTCCGTTATTCCAGGTGATGAATGCTGATCCACGTACGGCCCAATAGTCGGTCCATCAGCGTCACACTAAATATTATATAGTAAATATGCATAAGCCCTCAATATTGCGGACACTAGATATTGGAAATATTTTAATATACCTACATGATCATTTATATAAACACTAGCTGACCCGGCAAAAGTTAATTGTTTTGCCCTTATCACCTAAATACAGGTATAATAATTGCCTACGACCTATTGTGACCTACCACCAAAAATGTACACAAAAAGTCTCAAAAAATCGGCCATAGGCCATGCCGTTGCGGAAGACTTCGAAAACTGTGACACGATTTTTTATATATTAGATTTATAACATACCTACCTATCTACTACATAAACATATGCAACCATCGACCTCTCTCATATAAACATTTGCGCCTACCAGGATTCGAACCCGGCACGTCTTGACGCCAGCTTTATTTTTAAGATTTGTCCAGACAGCCGTATAAATGCCGCTTTAGGGCTGGCGCACATGTTGTTAAGGGCACAGAGCATTTTCCATGTCTAAGGCGTTTATAGTTTTCTTCTCATCTGAAAACCTAGCTCTTTTCTTTTTTCACTCTCGTCCTCTTCTGCAAATAAAGTAAAAACGAATCTTCTTCTCCCTGCCCTTTTTCCCAGTCTATTTAGGGTCGGCGCAGTATGTTTCATTTATATCAGTCAGACGTCATCAAGCCATCAACTCCCTTTTGATTCATGTCATCCATCACAGCGGAAAGGTGCTAGTGATGAATCAATTGTAGAAAAGAGGCGGAATGGAACATGTCGAGAGACCGATGAACGGAGAGTGATTGGAATGACAACATTCCAATCCAACTCTGCTCAAGGTTTTTTACAATCAGCCTGACACCAATCCCTATATGTATACATTTACATTTAAATAACTAAACATTATTCGCTTAATGCTACAGTAAGCATAGGCGCGGATAATCGAATACATTCATAGTTTGCTTCTCCTAATATGTGCGGGTATACCTAGTCGAATTGCCATTTAGACGGAAGATTTTCGCCGCACAGCAAACATCGTGCTGCTTTAGTCACCCGTGTAAACCCCGCTTAACTCGGCAGCAACTGTCGCGAGGACGGATAAATTACTATACTTTTATTATTAATATCTGATGAATAATGTGAAACGGTGACATCAAATCTCCCGACGACGTTTTTAGTCATAACACGTTAAAAATTCGGAAACCGTTTAAAATTTTACCGGTAGGTATCGAACTTAACCCTCGAACCGTCGCATGGGGCCTTTCAAAGCCCAGGTTTTAGAAAATTGCGAAGTGAAATACGTTTACGGATCTCTTACTTTAGGTACCCCCTCAGAAAAGGATTACGCTCGACGCTCGCGTCATCGAAACTCGGTTGCGCTCACGCCTCGTGAGGTACAGGTGCGTTTCTATGCAAGGCTCTGAGGGACCCCACGCGACAAGTGGTGGCGGAAGTAAATTTTTACTTTCAACTTAATATTTTTTCATTTGTTTCAGTGTTAATATTCATGTTTTATTTGTTCCAGGAATGACACGACAGACACGACAGACAAACTCAGCGTATATTAAGATGGTTGGAAGTTGAAGATGAGGAAGTTGTTGGTGGTGAAGAGGATGATGAAGAACATGTTGATTATCCGGATGAAGGTTTATAGTCTGTTTTCATCATTAGTTCGTTGGTCTCAAATTACAATATAAGAAGAGGAAGTTATTCATTGTTTTTTTATTTTTTATTTAGCTTTAAGATGATTCAGTAAAATTATAAGAAAAAATTTAATTCTATTACTTTAAGTTTTTTTAAAATATAAATAAATAACTGATTTCCAATATCTTATTGTTTTAATAAGGTCCTATCCAACTACGATACGTCAAAAGAATGTCACGTCAAAAATGTATGTTCTAGGACCAATTACATGCTTTTATTTTTGGGGTCTCTAGACCCCACGCGACTATTCAGGTCGTAAAAAGGGCGCGACAGACGGAGGGTTAAGAACTAGGTTCTTAATACATAATCGTCTCCATTATGGCTGGAGAATAGAACTCTTGACGCTATGATTATTGTGAACGCTGTTGTATTGGTTTCTTAGCTGAATAGGTACTGAATAGAGTAGCTGAAGATAGATATCCTGGATGCATTCGGTCTCACACTTTTCATTAAAATCAGTCTGGCATTATACCCCCTTCTGCTGGACGATATAGGGACATGCTTCTCATATACTACCTATTATATTGCGATTAACGTGTGTGATAAACAGCAAAACTCCTCCCTCGCCTATTAATTACTCAGTATCATTATTGCAAAACGTAATGTACAATAACGTGTTACAGTAGGTAGGTAATATAATTTTTTAGAGCATTATGGACCCTAATATTAGATAGACCACATAACATAATCGCGAAACGTTGGTGTTAAATCACCCCTACGTATCCCTTAGCCTTAGGGGACAAATAGGCATGATTTGTGTTTTTCCTTCGTAGATATGCATTCACACGCCCTCACGATGCCCAATTCGGTATCGATAAAGCATGGTATCTATTTTCACCCAATGGGTGGAATATTAGTAGGGGATAAAACATGTTTTACTTAAACACACAGATGAGACGTTTTATACGAAGTCCATAAGCGTGTTTTTTTTATATTTTCAAAGCAATAATACCTATATTAAAGAAATTTTAAAATATTTACCTTCCAAAATGAAAAAAAAAAGTATAGTAGTATCTACTTACAAATATGTTATGCCACCTATATACCGTCGGAAAACAATAGACGATTGTAAAAACTTAAATTGTCTAAAAAACATACAAATACCTACAAAATGTAAAATTGTCAAAAACAAAAGTAGACAAAAAATCAAAAGAAGGTCAAGAAAACATCAAATTGGGATATTCATCCACGTTTTATGTGCCACTAATTCGACAGTGAGACCATACGTGCCCTACTTTAAACCTATCTATGGCGGGTGGTCCGCCGAGTAGCGTGACCACAAGTAACGGTGTGCAAGGTTATAGTCCAACAAGTTCCTGCGCGACCCTCCTGCGGTACGAGACGGTGACGGGGACATGGAATTCTAGATGCTAGCGGGGGCGAGCGATGCGGGGAGGAGCTACTTTTTCTCTTCCCCGCATCACCCGCCCCCGCCAACATCCAGAGCGCCTCGTCTCCACCACCGCCAGTCATACCGCAGGAAGGTCGCGCACGAAGTAGTCGGACTATCGTGGGACCCCAATTAAAAAACCTATCCTTATGTCCATAGTACTACAGTGAAAGAAGAAATAATAATAAAAAAACAGTTTATATTGTTTATAAGATCTCCGGATTAATAAAAAAATATCACTGTAGTCATTATGTGTTATTTGCGTATTGAAAATTCATAAGATAATTGATAAACTTCAGTGTTGGTTGATGACTGTTGAGACTAGTTATGTTTCCAATAATCTTGCATATTATATAGGTACACATTTCCTTTCTTCGATACGATGATGGGTGACGGTAGCAGTTACGGCATCATGCTCCTCCGACGTGCCGCATGGTGACGTGACACAAAGCAAATTACAATTGTCACCACCCCCAACCTCTCATACAAGGCGAGTAAGGGTTGTATCTACAAACTGCCGCGGTGGCGGAGAAGGCGTGGCCAGCGGTGACAGCCAGATCGCGCGGTCGAGCAACTAACAGGCAGGCTCATTGTCGCGGTCACGTTATTGCATATAGGTACCTACCATATTTTTCACTAACGCAGATTTAGAAGACCAAGGATTGATTCTATTAGAATTATGTGAATGTTAGCATCTTTTGAGAAATATTTTCAAATGTTTTATTTTTAACTCTATTATTTTTGTAGTCCATTGTCGATAAGACAGTGTAATTTTTAATAATTTCTGTTAAATGTTCAGATTTCTCTGCCATTTTGCTCACGCTCACAACAGCGAGAGTAATGGGCAGCAGCATTCCTCTTATACCACCCAGCAATATACTGCGGTTTACGTGCAGATAGATAGCAGTAGGCTCGCCACCTATTACATGGGACATGATTGGTGAATATTGTGTCGATTCACCTCTGCCTAGGCGTAATTTATGTATGTGAGTACGTATACAAAAATAACATGTTATCTTCGTCGCATATCCGCTACATTACATCCCTGACCACCTCCGGCTAGTCTCTTTCTACCTGCCTACGCGTTGCACAAGTTTGTTTGGATAAAGTGTTAATGTAAAATTTAGGTTTAGATAGTTTTAATTTTCTTTTTTAAGTTTCATTGAAGTTTTGTTTGTTTTTTATTGCAGTATTTTTAATGTTAAGCCTTATATTTTTTCAAGATTAGAAAAACAGGGTCTTTTTAAGTTATTTGTAGATTTTCTTACAGAATTTTACCCAATTGTAAAGCCTTAAGATTTAGAAAACGTTATTTTTTAAGTTATTTGTAGTTTTTCTTACAGAACTTTATCTAATACTAGCTGACCCGCTGATACGTTGTTATGCCATATAAGTTATCCCGCAGCCATGGTTACGTCAAATGTTTGACAGGAAAGCAGTTTATATGGGAAAATGACATTGTTGGTTTTACTATTGTCCTCGCTATTTTTCCATATTTTCTCACCTTTCCTGCCCTGTCTGACCCAAGACAATCATTTCAAAACTAAAATCAGCTTAATCGGCCCTGCCGTTCTCGAGTTTTAGCGAGACGAGCGCACAGCAATTTATTATTATATTTGTACATAGAAGATGGCAGGGCAGAGACAAGTGAGGGTGGCGAAGTTAAATATGTACATGTTGTGAAGGGGCGTCGTAAGCCTACACTTGGGACACAAGTCTCAAGCGCCGCTCCTGACTTCTCTCTTCCCTCACTGCAATACTACAGACCCGGCACCCGCACGGTAACTATGGAATGAAACTGTGCGAGTACCAATACTAACTCTATGTATATTTTCCCTACAAAATAAGTTTTGGTTGCCATTGTAAATTTTCCAATATAAAATTTAACAGACCCTAAAGTAGAAACCGTTGCTATATAACCTTAGTAATAAACGAGAAAATTCACCTTCCCAAATCTGTTGATTGATGTGATATTTGTTAGAGAAATTGGAACGCACCTGGAAATACTGCTATTTTTTTATGACGGTCCTAAGCTGTTTGCATAAAGGCCTTTACAGTGTCTACCGGTTTGTTTGGGGAGGCGAAAACCTTGAATGGTCCTCGAGCCTTGCAATCGAGCACTCCCTGAGAGGTTTCTCTGCGACAGGCTTGTCCCGGGGTGAGTCCCACTGCCGTGGAGAACCTCGCAGACCGCTACAATTTGGAGCGGGATACTACTGCTATGCCGTTGCTTTGCTTAATGCTCACTGGCCTCTACGTACACGGAACTAATATTAGAGACGCAATTTGTAATGTCAAATACAAGCAACAAACGTCAAATTTAGTACCCTTGCCGCTCGATGGGGCGCTTCAAATCGGCACAAGAAACATTTGTCATTTTAGTACAAGTATTCAGTCCAGCGTACGTGTATAAAAGAGGTCAGTGTTACTGTCTGGAACCGAGTATGAACTTTCCACCCTCCTCCGCCTCCAGAAAATATTTGAGACATTAAATAATTAACAGTAACACCGTTAGTTGTCTCTTGAGAGTTTGAGGCAAGACAACTTGTTTGAGAATCCATTGATACCGAAAAATCACTTTACGCTTGTATTACAGATATCGTTCAGAAAATCCCTTTTTATTTTACCTTGAACTATCTTCCTTCGCTTTCCCCAGGTTATCTGGGGTCGGCTCAGTACGTTAATATCGGTCAGACGTCATCAAGCCATCCACTCCCTTTTGATCCATATCATCCATCACACCGTAAAGGTGCTGAATGAATGCACGGAAAAGTGATGGAATAGATCATGACGAGAGACCAATTAACGGAGAGAGTGATTGGGATGAAAACATTCCAATCCATAGTGCTGCTGCTCAAGGTAATAAGCTAATACTGCTCAAGGTTTTAGCTTATTTTTTACATCTGGCTGCCTGCCTGACACCTACTCTCATTGGGTATTAGACTTAACGTTATATACTGTCTAATCCTCTTTTATACACTCGACGAAGTGTAAGCCCTTTCGTACACTAGGCTACAGAAATCTATATTCGAAGATTTTAGTCTCCAAGTTTACCCATTGGGGTTCGTACACGAGTCACATCGCCGATATTCGTCTCGCAATTCGATTTGTATGCCGTAGTAGCTTGGAGACTAAAATCGTCAAATATGGAAGCTTTGCGTAGCGTAGTGTACGGAGGGACTAAGTGGTGTTGATTATTGCATAAAACATATTTAGGTCAAGAACGAACTTGTTGATCTAGTTGCCTACTCTACCGCCCTAATAAAGAGTGTTATTGGGAGACCGTGGGAGAAAATAAAGAAAATTGGAAATTAAAAAAGTAAACGAAAACAAATGTCGTTATTGGTCATCAACAAAACATAATTAAATACACGATGCTCCCAGATGACTGCGTAATCTCACTGTTTCACGAGTAACCATACAGCATGGCTACCGACGCTATCTGACCGATATCTCATTATCATCATTTCTAAAGACAATACGATGCAACATCCAAATACACTTCTTCAAGTAGTTTCGGCAGAACAGTTCTTTCAGTAGCCACTGTTGCCAGTCTGAGTTATACAGTAGTTTTTTGTCATTTCTGTTCTGGTATGTCTTCATCTCTTTGTTCTTCCTCATATTTCTATCTATTGATTGCCACAATTTAGTCTTCTAGTTATATCATTCAATCATTAACTTCTAAGGCATCTCACACACTAACGTGGCGGCTGGTTTGGTCTGTATTCTGTAGGGGCAAAAGTTTGTGATATTTTCTCTCTACTGAAGGTAGTTTAAATGTCTGTACCTATTTTGTATATTATAAATATTTATATGTACCTATATTAAAATTTGTCCGTCATCTAGTATCCACAACTTTGGGCAAAAATGATAGTGTGTATAAATTTGGTTTATTACAGAATACAAGCATGGATCACAATGTTGGCGAAAAATACCTTATTCAGCACTGCATAAGGTATTTTTAAATCTTTTTCTAAAATCAATATTGTTAATAGTAATATCAATAATATACAAGAGTCCTCATCATAGCCCTGCCATTATCCCAACTAGTGGCGGCTGTACCTTAAGTGCGCTCGTGCTCTGAACCACCAATTCAGAAGATTTAAAAATTACAAAATTTTAATATTAGTATCTTATTCCTTATTTTTAAATTACCTACTATAATTATTATTATTCTACAAACAAAAGACATTTCCAATTATGACGAATAAGACTTATTTTCTCTGTAAATAAATGTTCTCGAGCGCTCCGGCGAGCGCAAGAGGGCTGCTAATATAACTTGTATGGGTTACGAGCTAAGACGCCTGGCGCGTGAGACAAAAGATTACGACCCGCCTCCGATCCCAACCTATTTGAGGTCGGCGCAGTATTTCCTTTTTCTCCATTCTCTTCTGTCACTTGTCACAACTATTCAAGAGTATTAGAAAATTAAACTAATAAAAGTCAGCCACGACCAAACCTTTTGGAAAATGCAAAGAACAAAACGCGTTCTCATTTTACTTGACTTAGAATAAATTTCAAGTTACTCTCGATTTCTGAAATTGTAAAACCGCTATCAAAATCAATATGTACTTCGGTTTAACAAACCAAGCAACAAAAAAAGTTGGTTTGGAGGTGCTAGCGAGGGAGAGGTACCTATACCGGCTAAAGCTCTATATAGATTACCAAGATTCTTGTCTAAAACTTTTTAAGTTCTACACTGGAAGACTGGAACGTGTGTCTAAGGTTTCACAGAATCTTACCAAATATGGCTGGGCAGAGAGAGAGAGAGTGCTCTCTCTCTCTCTCTCATCTCTCGTCAGGATGGTGAAGGTGAATGTTCACGTTTTGAAGAGGCCCCGTAAACCTGCACTTGGGTCAAAAGTCCTAAGCGCTGCTTCCGACTCCCCTCTCTGTCCAGCTATATTTGGTAAGATCCGGCACCCGCACGGTGAATCCATAGATTGCTAAGAGTTTGCGTCTCAGTAGTGTGTAAGAGTTCCTTGACGTCACTGCACGTAATTTATACCCTTAAAAAGAATTCATCACCATCGTTGATCGGGATGCATTCACCTGTCGACACCTGTGCAGTATTGCAGCAATAGCGCGTTTCAACGGAATAAGAGAAGGTACTGTGTTTGAAGTACAGAAGTTCATGTTAAGTGAAGTCCAAAAACAGAGGGGAGACAGATTTGTTTTCAGCAACTAAAGTACATTATTATATCAGCTCTTCCTTTCCTTCTCAGTCAGGTGATGGACTTACCGGAATTTTTCGCATGAGCTTCAAAATTAGATAATGTATGTCTACTATCATAAAGCATCATGCGATAAGAATTCCTATAAAACTGTAGTATTTCTAATAGGCAGATAAACTGGAAAACTAAGAGCGGTTTCACACTACGTCCGAAACCGATATAAACCGGTGAAAATATTGGTCTAGAAAACTCTGACCGAATTCGAATATTGCTTACGCACTATTATACCCCATCTTTTGGAATATGTGATTTTACGCGGAGCCATAGCAGAGTGTTCACGTCGTTGATCACAAGTCCTTTCAATCGACGTGAACTTCTGGCAATACTATTGTACGTACGAAGACGCGGAAGACGTTAAGAATTCTGGGTGCACCCTCTCTTGCAAGACCGACGCTGAACAGCAGCTTTACAATCAATTTTACTTGCTGATTATTACGTCAATGGACATCAGTGTTACGTCCAGAATGGAGATTCTAGAATGACGGAAAGAAGCCGGATATCGGAAATCGGATCTAGTGCGTAAATTACCATAGATATAGTTCTGCGGGTACTACGGACCATATTTTCACAGGTTCGGACCGGATTCGAATAGGACGTAGTGCGAAACCGCTCATGAGAGCATTTTGCACACTCGACGTTGTACATTTGTTTCGAGCAATCCTAAAAACTCATACAACGCGGATAATTATTATTTATAGTGGGTACTTGTCATTTTAAACAGTCTACAGAAATAAGATGCAATCCATGATAAAGTAGAGCTTCGTCGGTTAGCGTCTTTTAGGATTTCTCTAGTCGTCCTTTGTAGTATTGTAAGATACAAATTGCGGATATATGTCTCATCTTTTGGATTCGCAAGATGAAATACGCTGAAGTTAATATTCAAATTCCCAATAAGGAATTTTAGATCAGTGTAGATTTTAACTAAATCTGTCTTCATTTCTGCCCTTGAATGTAAAATTAACTATAAAACTGGATATGTAATACAGTTAACTTTCTATCATACCAAAACAGCAGCAAAATAGAATATTGTCACAGTCGAAAGATAGTTATATATAGAATATTAGTAATTATTACTTAATATATGGTAATGTATGTAATGGAGATAATTACTGATATTATTCTCTAGAAATGTAGATGTGCTGTAACAGTTTTCGTCTCTGTCTCGGAGAAGAAAGACTCGCATCAGGACACACATTTTCTAGCTAAGTGTCATTTGAACCATCATAGTTAGTCCTACTCCATTTCTGGGGTCGACGAAGTCAGTTTCCTCTTCCAGCCATATCGTTCTGACGTCATCAAGACATCCCTTTTAATTTAACCGCCTAAAGTTCTTGGAATATTTTTCAGAATGTACAAACAACATTATCATGTAAGTAGTCCTCAAGTCTGTGTTTTCGAAATACATTGCTCAGTTTTTATCGGTGTCCATAAACCTAGGCGTTATCGAATGCAGTACGATAATATTATGGGCATTACTTCGAGAGCCGTCAGTTGGAAGAAAGGTTGAATCAAATGGACATACTTTGCTCACACTCACTTTGCTCGCTGGAGCGATAAAAGAAAAAAATGCAGATAGGATTTAGTTGTTCGTAGTCTGCAGTTGACAGGTCGAGCGGTTATACGGTGTAGCCTGAAGTTCGCCATTCGTTCATACAAAAAATCTTAGGAAGTAGCGCTGACATGTTAGTTAGTACTTAATGAGTGTAGTGAAATCATCCAAAAGTTTCAACACAGAACAGAACATAGGTAAATTAAAGCAGCAAACTGGCAAATATGTAGTAGCGAAGGTTAAAACAGTTATTTAAAATACATACAATATCCTACTATTCCCAAAAACACTTAAGTATTAAGGATAACGTTAAACTTTCATTGCGACTAAACTGTAGTCACACTAGATACAAAAAGAGATTCAGACTGAATTTGGTCTACCACTTTAGAACGTGTGGTGATGGCAGAGCGGAATACAATTGTCAACTCTTCATCATCTCCCGCGGGTGTCGTACAAGGCGACACCGTTCCAGCGCGTTTCTCATAAACGACCTAGCAATATATTAAGATTGACTTGTCCACATGGGACCTAGCATAGTTGGCGTAACGTGGGTGTTATCTTGAATGAATAGGCGTGATTTATTTAAGTACTTTAGGTACAACTAAATTTAAAACTAAATACACGCTGAGTCATCTATAGTAACTAGCAAAAGAATTTGAAATACCGACAGTGGTCAGAATTTCAAATGCTTTTGCAGCAATAAAAAGACTTCCAAACAACATAATATAAGGCTGGCTAATACTAGTAAGTGAGTTCTATTAATTAATAGATCACTTTAATTTGAGACAACACAAAAGCAAAATACAAATACAGATACTGGCCTAATATGCAGAGTATTACATAGATTTTGGTCATAAAATATAGGAATACAAGAAAAAAATCCTACATTGCGAGGGGTACTTTTTATTGGAGTTGACTATCCTGGTTAGCCAAAGTGGTTGAGGATGAGGCGGCCGTCCGCGATCGAGTTTGACAAGGGATCGAGATCCGATCAGGAATTTTTCTTGTAATTACTGGTCCTTAATTATGTGTATAAGAAATTTTCCGAAAAATACACGGTTACTATGGAGCAGTCACCATATACCTATTATAATTGTATAGATAGAAGGTCGTTGGATGCGGGCAGCACAGGACCGATCGGGTTGAAGATCCTTGGGGGAGACCTATGCCCAATAGAGGGCGTCTCTCGGCTGACTGACTATACATATGATGTGTTATTACTACTCAGTGTGATCGAATATATTTGTCATCACCCTTGCCTGTCGGGAGTGTCGAACAAAGCGACTAACTGCCGCACTCAGAGACGCCAATTAACTTTAATGAGTACTTAATGTAAAAAAAATTACAATTAAAAACTCGTCTCTATTCTTGCCGGGTTTAGGGTCTAGATTTAAATGTTTTTTTTTTGATTACGTATTTATTAAATTTAATTGACGTATCCGAGTGCGGCAGTAACAGTTATAATGTAGCGAGGAATGTGCACCTGGTAGTTCCTGGTGCACCATCTAGCAAATTACTGCGATAAAAGTTTCCGGTGTATGGCAATGGGCTCGCCCCCTAATATACGGTAACTGAAAAGAGCTGGCGTAACGCGCCTCTAGTCCTTAGGTGAGAAAGACGTTATTAATGTATGTATGTAGTACTAAAAGTGAATGTATGTTTTCAAGAAGCAATATTTTGATATAAACCTAACATGTTTTTGTACATAAATACATAAATAAAAACTTTACGAATAATTGTATTTATCGACTGTAACTTCTTACTTCTAGCAAAGATTTAGTTTCCATTCCAAATGTAAAGATATAATTTTCCTAAGCGAAATCCCATTCGCCACTAGGTAGCGTACGAGTTATTATTTAGGAAAAATACCACTTGCCACCTCCGTGGCGAGCGGAAATAACCCGGTGTTTTTAACTAAGAATTTAAATTCGTCTACGTCAGGCAAGCACGTCCGGATTCCTCAACGTAGTTTATAGACACCTTTTATACCTACATACCAAGAACAATGAAATTCCGACGAGCACGATTCTTACGGAGTGAAGCGATGCAAGATGGGAAGTGTAGCTATGGTTGTATATGCAGCAGTTGAACTTTTAATCGTTTACAAGTAGGCCTAAATGTTGAATTTTTAAGTAATGTTTGTGTACACAATACTTTTAATAAAGTACAAGTGCTTTATTAAAAAATTGTTTCATACATTTTAGTAGGTTTAACGATTGGACTCCAACAACACATCAGTGGGCCTAGCCAAGTGGTCATATTTGAGCACATAGAAAACAAAATGTATGAAACTGACGTATTACAGAGAAAACAAAACGTTAGTTTCATACTTTTGTATTCTATGAGTTTGGATAGAAAAGCCACTTGGTTACCACATTGTCATATTTTCTCAATCGCATTTGTGCGTAAGGTTAATTTAGTTTAAAGAGGTGTTGAGAGTACCAATGTAGTAGGTATTCATTGAAATATGTAAAGTCATATAATATATCATCACAAATCTGAGAGCTCCGATGATTCAGTAATATTATCATCAGCACAAAAGGTTAACAATTTCTTAGATAAACTCTCAAAGACTCAAGATTGAGTGTCCAAGAATATGATAGTGCTTAACATATTATTGTATTCCATTTAATTGTTTGCCTTTCAGAAATCTATAACTAGTAGTCTAAATAATTCAACTAATCTATTTAATTTCGCTGTATGAATGTAATTTAGCCAAGAGAACACAGTTATGAAATCTAAATATTATCAAATACTCACCGCTTTGCCACCATTCTCCAGATTTGACCTGAGTAGTAGTAACTAAGCATTGGTCCCCTAGTTTGAGTAGCATTCAAAAACATTTTAAGCGAGGAAGTTGCGGGCACATATTTTAGTTTTTCTAACTGCATAATATTATCAGTTACAGTATCGAAATAGCATTATCAATCAAATGTTGTAAACATTTAGATACAGGAATTTTATTTCAACTTACTATGAGTAGGGTGAAATAAATTCTGTCAATGTTTTTAATTTTATTGACAATATCACAAGAGCTGTTCAATCTGGGTATAAACACAATCTTCCTTGTGGATCATTTATTCAATAGGTGTCTTAATACTAATAAAACTTACAATCTCATAAGAATGTGAGATCAAGACTTGTAATGTTTTCCAGGGAATATGTCCAAAGAAAATATTACAGAGTTTTAATTGAGTTGTGATGGGACATATAGCTACCTGAATGCAATGAAAGCATCTCCGAGTTCTCCTCCTACGATGTGTACACCCCCTTCGGGAATAGACAGGCCCCGAAAGAAATTCCTAATATCCAGGGCGTTTGCAGACCAAGGAAGGTTCTGTAGTCTAATGATGACACTCATTGTGGCTGGAGATCTTGAGAGTACCTATAAACAAGGTAATATTGCATCCATTGAATAATTTTTGGTCCAATACTGTTATTTCACTCCACAGTTCACAAAATTCATTTTCACATTACACATCTTTTTGATGCTTAATTCAACTAGGTATGCACTGGACAGAAAATAGATATACTGCCTCAAATTTGAATATGAAATGTTAATAATTTAGAGTTTATTAAGATAATGAGAATAATTAGCTGTCTAATACAATGAATTGGTCATTACAGGGTCATTATTTAATAAAGTATTATAATATATAACTCAATTAAATGTTTTGTCATAGTCTATTATCATGATAATCAATTACCAATGTATCTGATACTTTTTGAAGTGGATATTATCCATGAAAATTATCATTTAAAATAAAATAAATAAAAATAAAATAAAAAACAAAAAGATTTAAGGGTAAATTAGTAGATAGAGATGAGGTGGTCTGGATTCATATGTACCAAATTGGCTATAATGTTACTTGCTCTGAGGTGACAGCACAACAATACAAATATTATTGTCACCACCCCTTATCTCTCCAATGGCTATCATACAAGTCAACAATTAACACAAGTATATTGCAATGATTTGTTATAACTTTTTATTTGTTATTTTGTGATTATACTGCTAATAATGGTATTTAATACGAGTACTGAGAAAAGTTCTGAAGTAGTAAAATTTGTTTATTCATGCTGATGACACAATAAATAATTTTTCATCTCATTTCATTACATGAAACAACCACTGCCAGGCTCTTCAACAGCAAGAACTCAAAAAACGCCAGGTAAAAATTATCGACCAACCCAAAGAAAATCATGGAACTTTTACGTAATCAGCAAAGACGCAAATACTAAATTACTCACTTCGAGTTACCAATTTGCGATTTCATGATTGGTATTAATTATTTCAACGAAAATCTATTATATAGGAAATATTCAAATAAATTATTTGACAAGAGACGTTAATATCATTTGTCGTCCTAAGTATACTTCACTGACGCCGTGAAATAGTGAATGACGATTTGGTCGGCCATACTTACCTAAATATGTTAGGATATCTTTAGCTGTTGACACGATTCTATAAAAGCATAAACATTTTTGCACACTTTAAGTTCACAATAGATTTTTATGGAACACTATAAATATACCTAATCCGAAAAATCATACAACGAAAGCTCCTTTCAGAGTTTCAAACGGCAAGTCAAACCAGCCCTCCGACTCCGAAAAACATGCATCTACAAAATGGCCGCCACCAGCGCCAAACAGCCCCCTCCCCCCGTGCCCAATATATTTTAGGGAAGGCAAAGGGTCTAGCCCATACAGCCAAATCTTTAGTGTATATTTTATCTGTAGTCTTATGAAAAAATTAGTGGGTGAAAAGTATGAATGAAATGAATTTTACGTAAAAATATGGGTGCCACATATTTTAACGCATCTAGGGAGTGCTTGGCGCGAATTGAATGGTAACAGAGTTCATGATGGTGCTTGATGAAATGGATAAAACCACTTTTTATAGTGATCATCACCACAACATCAAACGCATCATGAGACTTATTTCCGATGATTCTGCATAATTGCACATCAACACGGATGCTTGTGCATCAAAATAACACCACTTTCATTGCACAAAATCCACTCTGTAACAATTTATAATTATCGAAAAAAAATCTGACTGACATCACGAAACGCGCTAAACACTCCCCCGTGCCCTCAGCCCGTGCCCCATCCGTCGCATCGCCTTGATTTTTTCTATTCTCGGGAAAGTAAAGGACCGTGGTTCCAGACTGTATACAGGGCGTCCCACGGCCATGCCACACGGAGGGAAAGTATATTAAATATTGACCGTAGGATATTTTACTAAAAGAAGACATCGTTTTATTTTTAATAATAAGTAGAACTGCATTCACAGATTTTTTTAAAATCGCCTACCTCAACCGGGAATCGAACCCGCCAAATGTGATAGAAAAATTACTTGTATTTTATAATAGCGTTTGAAAGGGCTACTCATAAGCATTATTTTTTCCTAAATAACATACATACATACATACATACATATATATACATACACGCCCTTCTCCCACAGGGGTAGGCAGAGATCACTTCCTTCCACTTGCTACGATCCTTACATACTTCTTTCGCTTCATCCAATCTCATCAATCTCTTCATGCATGCCCGTCGGTTTCGGGTACTCTTGACCTGGCCCTTTTTCAATAGACTTTAAATAACCTAGCATATTAAATGAAACTAAGATCTTATATTTTTTCATTTTATTTAAAATTTTGTTCAGGGAAATTTCCTCTGACTTGGCCATGCTTCCAACAATTAACATTATCATTTCAAAGACCTACCCACTTGAGGTACGAGATTTCCGTGGTGTATGGTGATAATAATAAAATCATGTCCAAATTGACCGTATTGTGTTTTCCATTTTGATCTCTTTAAAATTTTTATTTTCACTGTGGAACAGTCGTTAGACGTGGAGTTTCCCGATAAAACACCTTTTAAAAACTCGGCAACAGAAGCGTTTATCGTCCGTGCCTTCCTGATTATGCAATCGCAAACCGTACCGTTAGATTCGGGCCAAGTACTCCTTATATGCGTAAAATGATGTGACATCCGTGTTTTAATGTAAAATCGAAGAAAAATAAAAGTAGCGACTTGGCTGTATAGACAAGATCCATTTGCTTATCTAAAAAAAGGCAGAATTAAAACGACAGAAAAAAGGAGTGCTTGGCGGGCTTTCAATGACGTCAGTCAAATTTTTATTTCAATCATTCAAAAATTGTTTCAGAGTGGACTTTGTGTAGTAAAAGTGGTGTTATTTTGTTGCATAAGGTTCCGTGTTGATGTTCAATTGTGAGGAATCATTGAAATAAGTGTTGTGCCGTGTTTGACGTTGAGAATTTTATAGTGGTTTTCACCACCAGTGGTCACCGTCATGAACTCTGTAACTATTTCACTTACGCCAAGCACTCCCTAGATGAGTTAAAATATGTGACACCCATATTTAAACGTCAATTCATTTCATTCATCCATTTCACCCATTCATTATTTCATAAGACTACAGATAAAATATACACTAAAGACATGGCTGTATGCGCTGGGTACTCTTTGCCTTCCTTAAAATATAGCGAGAATATAAAAAAAAATGTGGAGTGTTTGGCGCGTTTCGTGGTGTCAGTCAGATTTATTTTCACTAATTCAAAAATTGTTACAGAGTGGATTTTGTGCAGTGAAAGTGGTGTTATTTTGATGCACAAGCATCCGTGTTGATGTGCAATTATGTAGAATCATCGAAAATAAGTCTCATGATGTGTTTGATGTTGTGGTGAAGATCACTTTAAAAAGTGATTTTATCCATTTCATCAAGCACTATCATGAACTCTGTTACCATTTAATTCGCGCCAAGCACTCCCTAGATGCGTTAAAATATGTGGCACCCATATTTTAACGTAAAATTCATTTCATTCATACATTTCACCCTCTCATTATCTCATATGACTACAGATAAAATATACACTAAAGACATGGCTGTATGGGCTAGACCCTTTGCCTTCCCTAAAATATAGGGAGAATAAAAAAAAAATAAAAAAAAATGTCTAAGGCGCGTTTCTAAGGTAAAAAATACGAAAGATAAATATCACCTGAAGTTTGAGCTTTAGGCGCGCTTTCAATGTGTAAGTTCATATTTTTGTTTCAGTTCGCGTCCAGTTGACCATGTTTCCTGATTTAAAAACAAAATATCGATATTTTGTAGGCCATAATATCAAAATAACATACATACATAAATCACGCCCATATTCCCAGGCAGGCAGAGGTGAACTAGCACCCACATTTCGCCAATTATGTTAAGTCCTATGTAATAGGTGGCGAGCCTATTGCCATTTATCGGGCACAAAAGTCGCAGTACATTGCCAGGACGGTGCTATAAGAGGAACGCTGCTGCCCATTCCTCATCACTGATTTATCCTTAGTCACCTTGTACGACACCCACAAGAGAGATTTGGGATGGTGACAATTGTATTCTACTCTGCCGTCACCACACGACTAATCAAAATAACGATATACCCAAAGAGGGTTAGTGGCAGGCTGGCTTTAAAAGCTAAGCAAAAACTTTGAGCAGTATGGATTGGGATGTTGTCATACCAATGACTCGCTCCGTTCATTGCTCTTTCGACATGGTTCGTTCTGTCTCTTTTCTATACTTTCTTTCATCACTAGCACCTTTACGGTGTGATGGATGAATCAAAATGGAGTGGATGGCTTGATGATGTCTGATTGATATAAATGGAAGAGGAAACATACTGCGCCGACTGCGAACAGGGCAGGGATAAGAAGAATATCGAAATAACAATTTTAAGCTATCGATATAAAATTTGATGTCACAATCGGTATTTTAATATCACTTATTCCTAATTATAAGCACACGCTAGCTAGATGCATTAAAATGTATGACAATCAAAATTTGATGAAAAATTCAAGAATAATAAAATTACCAATGTGGCCGCAAGGTCTATATTATTTTGCCTTCCATAAAAAAAGGGAGAATTTAAAACAACAAAAATGACATTTCTGGTTTTGATCCATTCCGACGTTTTTTAGGTTGATAGCAAAATAACTCGGTACAAATCGAAACACATAAAAAACTGTAATTTTTTGAGATTCTTGTAAGTATTTGTTATTAAATACCAATGCTATTTTATAATTACCATATCATAATAATGTTTGATTGCGTTTTGTGGTTTTTGTCTATTTATTTAAAGAGTGCTCGATAAATTTCTTATTTAATTTTGTATTAATTGGAAAAAAAAACTTGGAAATTACATTAGATCTATTCTCATGACTGCTTTACGGCAGGTTTAACTGCACCCGTGTTACATTGATTGATTTGATTCATGTCATTCTTTTTAAATTGTATTGAAAGCAGTACTTCCGTTAAACAATTTGCTTCGTATTTTATCTTTTAATAAGTTGTTAAAAACATATAAATTGAATTTTAAATAAGTCCTATTACATTTCAGGTTTGCCATCAGAAAGCGACAAATTATGTTGTTGTAAAGTATTTGCTCAATATTGAAGTAGAAGTTAGTTATATTGCTGGAAATTGCGGACAGTGCTATGTGCGACCGGTATCCTGGTTATTTGTTCAGCGGAACTCCTGTCAGCAGTTGGGACAGGAGTTTCTTACCATTGGAAAATGTATGTATGCATCTTATACTCTTCTATTTTTATTGATGAGTTCATGTATTTTTCTGTTATATGACCCCCGGGAGCCAAGTAGTGACTGTAGAGCACATTTAAATTGAAACCACCTCCATTCTTTCACGTGGGTTTTGTATAAGGCAACTAAGGGTTTTTAAAAGTTGTGAGGAAAGGTTTGCAGCACTCCTTTTATACTACTTCATAATATACTGCAATTTATGTGTCCGTTACATGGCAATAGGTTCAACTCCAATTCATCATCATCACCATCACCAGCCCTTTTAATGTCCCCACTGCTAGGGCACGGACCTTACCTATGTTGATGGACCCGGGTTGGTGGGTATTAACGACTGCAGATGCGACCGGGACCACCAGCTTAACGTGTCTTTCGAAACACGGAGAAACTCGAGATAATAAATTTTTGGTCACCCAATGACCAGCCTTAGTGAGCTTGCTTGGTTTACGCAATCGTAGGCCAAGTGCGCTATGCCACTGCTCTAGCGAGCTCCTCTACTCTACTCCAATTTTATAAAATGTGGGTGCTAATTCAACTCTGCCTACCCCTTTGGGGAATATTAGCAGTGATTTATGTATGTATGTAATATACACTCCTTACATGAATATGTTATTGGACAGACTGATAAAAATGAGTATCATTAATATAGTTTCAATATGAGGATTCAAACACAACATTGTATTTAGAATTTGAGCCATCCAGATTTCATGTGACATCTAGTTGGTTACAGCTGCCTCAATCAGTTTTTGTTTTTTATTTCTCTGTGTGTGGTTTAATTTTTTCTGTTAGTGACAGACTATATGTATAGACTGTTTTTTCAATATTACATTTTATTTTGTGCTACCCAAAGCGCTTAAATTTTTTCATGTAAGTAGTATTGAGATTCCTTACATTCACACCATTGAAAATCACTTCCGTAAAATGTTTTGCAGTAATCTAATAATACAATCACATTTCTCTCATTACCAAAAGTGAAAATCAGTGATATGAAAACAACACACACATCACACTCGTTTTGCGATCACAATAATCTGTCAATTAAGTAAGAATCAATACATTTTGCAAAAAACTATGCAAACCTAATCAAAAATATTCTCCTTTCGAAAGCATGGCTTTGTAGAGTGTAAATAGTTTTCAGGACTTGAATGTTAAAATAAAATGTAATTATATGATGCTAATCATGTGCCTGCTAATGATAGATCACAATAGGTTTTGCTTCCATTTTGCCCTATGATATGAGACATACCATAATTGGTGAAACTTGGGTAATTCACCTCTGCCTATCCTTTGAGGGTTAAGGCGAAACGGACCATGTCGAGAGATAAGAACCATGTCGGTGAGTGATTGGAATGACAACATTCCAATCCATACTGCTGAAAGTTTTGGCTTAGGTTTTACAGCCGGCCACTTGCCTGCCTGTAGGTCTATCTATCAAACTTAAATTAGTGTTGCTAATTTTTTACCATAGTTAACTACAGATATTCTATCTCACGAAGTCCAATTGGTTATGTATTATGTACGTTCAACGTCTTACTGCCGCACTCAGAGACGTCAATTAAATTTACAATCGAATCTAGACCATAGACCTGGCAAGAATAGCGACTAGATTTGAATTGTTATTTTTGACATTAAGTACTTATTAACGTTATTTGACGTCTCTGAGTGCGGCAGTTAGTGTGAGTAACATTGAAAGCACTCTGTCTGTCTAGACAATTCACTACTACAACCAGAGCATTTTGAATGGTGGTTAGAGTAAACTTTGTGTGACAAAGAAAATTTAGTATTATTGTAGCTAATTGTTCATTATCCTTAAATCAATCTATCTCCGCCTATATGTCTACTATGGAAATGTTTCGTCTGTCTTCTTTGTTTGTAACAGGAGAGAGACAAGAGAAGTGTTGAGAGATTAGTTGAGAGACTGAGATTACATCCGCGACCCGTATGAGGTGTGCATGGTTTCTCCCACTTCTCCTTTCACCCTCTGCAGGCAAATATTGCCAATGCTGCAACTTCAGCTTTTAATTAACGTGAAGTAGAATTAATTTTTGACTTATTTTAATGTTTCCCCTGATAATCCATTATTAATGAGCCGGCAGGAGTGAGAGGCTAGTTCCATTTACATTGGAAGGGTGCCAAAGGCTATTGTAGCGCAATCCGATGCAAGACGTAGTATCACCATGTTTTAGGGACAAACTGGGACACAAAATGGCGCATATGGAATAAATCTAGGATAAAGGCCAATAGGACGCCTTGACACAGATTGCCAAGAGCGTATTCGGAGCGCCATCGACTCTATAAAGGGTTAGGTTTTGTTAAAAAAACATATACCGCACATTTGGAAATCCTCCAGCCCTCTGCCTATCTTTTCAATGGTCGAACATTGGATGGGTAACTTGAAGAGTGTCCCATTCTTAATACATCATTAACATACGTTGCGCCTTTCTCTCACTGCCGCACTCAGAGACTTTAATGAGTACTTAATCCCAAAAGATTTAGTTTAAATCTAGACCATAGACCCGGCAAGTATAGCGACAAGTTTTGAATTGTAATTTTTTGACATAAAGTACTCATTATCGGTAATTGACGTGTCTGTGGAGATCACTTCTTTCCTCTTGCTCTGATACTTACATTCTTATTTCGTGTTTTCCAATCCCATTAATCTCTTCATGCATGCAGGTTGGTTGGTTATTTCGTCTATTCTATATAGTTTTGTTAAAAGCAACAATTTAATCATTTTCAATCTAGAAGAAAGACGTAATAAGCCTGCCTGTTAGCAGTGTCCTTTGGTGATTACTCTAAAGTCTAAAAAGTAAAAATGACAAGTAACCATGGTATGGAGAAAAAAATAATGCTACATACATAGACATATCACGCCTATTTTTCCAGAAGGGCAAAGGTGAGTTAACACTCACGTTTCATTGATTTTGTTCGGTTCCATTTAAGAAGGGGCAAACCTATTGGCATGTATCGGGCACGTAAATTGCTAGATATATGGTATAACAGGAACGCTGCTGCCTATTCCTCATTACTGTTTTAACCCATAGTAGTCTTATACGGATAAATCAATGATGAGGAACGGGCAGCAGCGTTCCTCTTATACCACCTAGCAATAGCAGTGTACTGCGACTTTTGTGCCCGATAAATGGCAATAGGCTCGCCACCTATTACATGGGACCTAACATAATTGGCGAAACGTGGGTGCTAGTTTCACCTCTGCCTACCCCTGCGGGGATATAGGCGTGATTTATGTATACATGTATGAAGTTCGATGTTCTTATACTGATGATTGTTTCTGATCTGCCGTCACCATGCGGACGTAACTTTTATAACGGTGAAATAACAAAAGCTGCCAAATTAAACTATTGTTTAATTTATTGTCCCCCCGAAACCGATAGCGTGGTCAGCCTGTTTCTTAAATTGCAACCATCGTATTTAACTGTTACACATAGCAGCATCTTTTGTCATGCTGTGCCCAGTTTTTACCGATAGTATAAAGTATGACACCAAACTTTAAATTGAAATAGCTTTCCTATAAATGTTGCTTTTTATAACTACCCTCTCTAATGCTATGGTTCTGTTATGAAGAAGGTGAAAGGATTTTTTTTCGTCGTGTCAAATGTAAGAGATGTTGTAAAAAATTTACATCAATTGTATTCTATTCGTTCTAATAGATTAAGGTATTTGCCCACTACACCATATCCAACTACTGAATCAAATTGAAAAATTATTTTTGTGTTGGGTTGTCCATTTGGAAGGCTATAGGCTATTTAGCAACCGACATTAAAGCGAGCGAAGCCGCGGGCGATCACTAGTTTGCTTAATAAAAAACCCAGTGCCAAAAATTTTCTCCATAATGCTTAGCTACCCCACTGATCTGGTAGCAAGTGCTTGTGTGCCAAGGTTGTCGCGCTCCAGTTTTTCGGTCGATTGTAAAGTTTGAACGCTTGTTCGCACTGTATTCGCTTTAAATTTCCATCCGGACGCCGTGTTACCTGATATTAAACCCGCCGGTAAAAAAAGCGATTTTCCCCCGAATACTGAAACGCTTCTCGAAGTTTGAGTCCAGCTTAACATATAAGTACACACACATATTGTTGAAATTGACGTTTTCCCATACAAATTCTGATGGGTATTGTCCACTTAACTTTTTAAGCAGTGCTCTAAATTTGAGTAGCGTTTCTGTATTCGGGGGTATGTCTTCAAGGGATGTTGTAAAAGTCGACTAAGGGCCGGTTTTTTGATCCGTAGTTAACTCATCGAATTGTTAAAAATTCATTCTGATTTCTGATAATCAGTCTGATATTTAACCACCAGTAACAATATCAGACTGATATTTAACAATTAGTAACCATTTTTAACAATTGGTTGAGTTAACTACGGATCAAAAAACCGGCCCTTAGGGAGATAATTGAGATTAGGTATACACTCTTGAATCGCCCTAGAAATTCGTTGAATATTGAAAATATTTCATACATACATAAATCACGCCTATATCCCCGAAGGGGTAGGCAGAGGTGAATTAACACCTACTTTTCGCTAGTTAATTTAGGTCCCATGTAATAGTTGGCGAGCCTATTGCCATTTTTCGGGCACGAAAATCGCAGTACATTGCTAAGTGGTATAAGAGGAATGCTGCTGCCCATTACTCATCGCTGTTTAACCCTTAGTCGCCTTGTACGACACCCACGGGAGAGATGTGGGTGGTGACAATTGTATTCTGCTCTGCCGTCACCACACGGCTAACCACGGCACGCCCAAGCCGAGTTCCGTGCCTTTAAAGGCACCATCAGGCCTGCCGGCAATATATCTCCCCTGGGAGATGCCGTCCTCCCATGGGGGATGCCTGCTGTGGAGATACCTTCATAGGGAGTGCTCAACAAGCCTTGAGGACAATGTCTTTGCCTTCCCCAAAAAACCCGGTAGCTAGGCCAACAGCTTAGGTCCTTCAAAAAAACACGGCTGAAAATTTTTCAATATACTTTTAGATAATACTTCAAAATTACTGATTCAGATATTTTCTTTTGATTCCAGCAAATCCAACACCAGTACAGAGGTCGGATAGGCTCCGGTGCGAGGTACTGGGGCAGCATGTCCGAAGGAGGGGGCATATCGGCGGCCGGCGACGGCTCCAGAACGAACCTGATAGTGAACTACCTGCCTCAGTCGATGACGGAGAAGGATTTGTACGGGATGTTCATGACAATTGGACCCATCGAAAGTTGTCGGGTGATGAAGGATTTTAAGGTCGGTGAATACACACGGTTTGGCTGGTGGTATTTCTTTCAAGTCCGCCTGGCTAGCTACCATCATCTTATCAAAATCTGTCGCCATAATAATAATGTTCACAGCATTATTGTGTTCCGACAATTGTGATAGGGTAGTCAACCCCTCTGTGGTTGAGGGTTCCAGGTGATGCTGGATTCCGTGTTCGGCCCTTATCGTCACTTACCATCAGGTGAGATGAAGGGCAAGAGCTTACCTATCTAACATTAAAAAAATACACACCGAAAATCACGCCTATATCCCCGAAGGGGCAGGCAGAGGTGAATTAACACCCACGTTTCTCCAATCAGATTAGGTCTAAAACGCTATTGGTTATATTGGATTGGATACCAACGTGACACCACTCTAATAGTACACAAAGTAGATCTTACACCCATATGCACAGTCGGTTCCTCAAGATTTCCTCCACTCGATATTAGTCGAGGCCGCCTCAAGGAAATCTTAAAAACACCCTTGAAATCCCTTGAACCTCCAGTAAAGTCGAGTTGAAGTTGAGTGAAAGAACGACGTCATTAAAATTGATATACCTATGTTCATGGTTCACAGTTTTCTTCTATGGGCTGTCCTCCTCTGATATTGTTTTTTTACTTCTGTGGGGCTATCCATATACTCCTTAGGGGATAAATAGGTATGATATATGTATGTATGTGTTTCACAAGGGCTTATCATTGTAGGTTGTCGCGGATATATTATGTTGGTGGTAGAATTAATAACATTCATGTCCGGCAGACTGGCTACAGTTACGGCTTTGGTTTCGTGAACTACACGCGGGAAGAGGACGCGACACGTGCCATCGAGACGTTCAACGGGTACCAACTTAGGAATAAGCGATTAAAGGTAAGCTTGTTTTCGTTTTAAGTCTTCATTTTTTTAATAGGTTTAATGTTCCTGGAAACGAGTCCTTTTGGAACTTTCTTCAATACATTTTCGTTTACTTTCTTAATTTTGGATGAATGATAAAATGAATAAATGAAATTAATGCATGAAATGAATGAATTATTTAATGGAGGAAATGAATTTTACATTAAAATATGGGTGAAACACATTTTAACGCATCTAGGGAGTGCTTGGCGCGAGACGAATTGTAACAATTGTAACTGAGTTCATGACGGTGACCGATGAGGTGGTGAAAACCACTAAAAAATTCTCAACGTCAAACACATCGTAACACTTATTTTCAATGATTCCGCGTAATTGAACGTCAACACGGAAGCTTGACTTGACGTTAAAGCTATTGACATCTTTCATTAAATTTTCATTAAATTATTATTGAATTTAGATAATATTCTATGTAACTAACACCCGAATACAGAAACGCTATTCAAAGTTTGAGTCCCGCTAAACATTTAAGTATAGTTAAAATTGACGTTTTACCATACAAATTCTGACAGGTAGTGTCCACTTAACTTTTTAAGCAGTCCCCTAAATTTGAGTAGCGTTTCTGTATTCGGGGGTAAGGGAGGAAAATACCCGACTGAGTTTCTTGCCCGTTCTTCTCAGAACAGGGCCTCCCGCGTAGCTTACGAACGGAAGGCGTAGATTTTTCGCTAGCTATTGAAAACTTGTGTGTCCGTATAGGTAGGTTGGGGGTTGGGGGGTTGATTGGTAGTGCGCGGCATGTTTCGGTTTATGTGATTGGCGAGTTCTGGGATTGTATTTGGTGCATAATTTACAATATACCTGCAATGTCATAACTCGTTGACAATGGTGGGTTTCTCTACAGCCTACTCGCGTGCCGTTCTGCTAGCGGAGCGTTGGGCCCTGATGCGCTTAGTATCATCTTGGTATTGAACGCGGCAGGGTCGGCGCTTCGTTGCGGATCGGGGCGTGGGCGGGTTTGGGAGACCTATCATTACAGACTGAGGCATGCTGCGCCCTCCCCTAGTTTTTTTCTTGGACACACGGGTTTTCGGTATCTAGCGTCTTGACGTTTCATAAGTATATTGTAATTATATCAGATATGAATAAATGAATTTTGCCTTTGACTTTGTGCATCATAATAACACCACTTTCACTGCACAAATTCCACTCTATAACATTTTTTTAATTATTGAAAACAAAAACTGACTGACCCATTGAAAGCGCGAAAGCATTCCTTTTATTTGTAATATATTGCGATTTACGCGCCAGATATATGGCAATAGTATCGCCACCTATTACATGGGACCTGGAACATGATTAGCGAAACCTGGGTTAACACCCAGTTATATTATAGGGTACATATAGTATATCTATAGGCTTGATTGATGTATGTGTATGTTATGTATGACCAGGTCTCTTATGCGCGACCTTCGGGCGAGGAGATAAAGGACACGAACCTGTACGTGACGAACCTGCCGCGCGCGATCACCGAGGACCAGCTGGAGACGATATTCGGCAAGTACGGCCGCATCGTGCAGAAGCACATCCTGAGGGACAAGAGCAACGGCACACCGAGGGGGGTGGCCTTTGTCAGGTAACGTGGAGTTGTTGTCTATACAGGGTGTAACAGAGAGGTGTCGTCATATTTAAAGGGGTTATTCAGGCCATCAAAATGAACAACTTTCGCTAAGGGACTTCAATCGAATTCTCAGAAAAAAAATGACTTCCCCATACTTAACCGCGAACCAGCTGACATCGGTTTGTATGGGGGAGTGTTTGTTTTTTCTGACATTTCGATTTTGGTCCCTGAGCGAAAGTTATTCAGTTTTATGGGCTGGATAACCCCTTTAAATATGACTACACCTCTCTGTTATACCTTGTTCATTGGTGGTGTAATTAGCATTCGCGAATGTTCGCATGGTTTTGCATGAGTTTAAACGAATGTTTTACTAATATAAATATCAGAAAAAATAAATAAGATTTAAAAAATTATCAATCTTCACTTTATCTTTATTTTATTTGGTATTTTACATATTTATTAAGATTCCAGATCATTACTAAATAAAAAATAACTTCTCAATAACTACTTTTTCGTTTTTAAGTAATAAGACACAACGTTGCAAAAGAAACGCGCCTCCCGCGGATACTACGTAATTGGAACCAAATTAAAAAAAAAACCTCAATATTCGTATTCGCTTTCGCGAATGTCAGTAGCAGATATTCGCAATGCACTACTATACATGTACTACCCACTGAAATCAACTTAGCACATGCGAGCACTGCGTTCCCTTCATTGTTTTCCTCCACAGAGACCACACAGAACGCCTGAGCCGAGGTCCGCGCCTTTTAGAGGCAGCCTTGGGCTTGCCTATACAAGGTCCGACTCGAGCGCCCTGTGAGGTTCTCCGCGGCAGTATATCTCCGCCGGGAGATATAAAAACAGTTAAAAAAAAAACTAAATCATCATAACCTGTCCACAGGGCTTAGCCGCTTATCTATTCGAACGCATAGAAAACAAAAGTATGAAATTGACGTATTGTTATTGTTGTCTCTGTAATACGTCAGGTTCATACATTTCGTATTCTATGCGTTCGATAGATTGGCCACTTGGCTAGGACTGTTCTCATTTTGTCTGGGGTCAGCGCATGTCTCATAATATCGGAACATTTTCAATTCCAGGTTCGACAAGAGGGAAGAGGCGCAGGAAGCGATAGCAGCTTTGAACAATGTGATTCCAGAGGGCGGCACTGAGCCCCTCAGCGTCAAGGTGAGTGGCGCCATCTTTTGGCTATTATCCAAAATAAAAAAAGTCCTCATACACAGGTTGCACTAGAGATACCTACACAAACAAACAATCCGTCATGCAATGTAATTTTTCTATTGCTAATTTGAAATGTTCCAATTTTAAAATATGATCATAAGGAAGGTCATTCCCGTAAGCAGCAGTTGCTTAGTGAAAATTCCATATAACTTTTCGATATAATTTACATTAGGTACTTTAAGATACAATACCAAGATACGATACAACACAATACCAATTTCAAAAATGAAATAGGTAGGAAAATTTTCGAATAACTATTGTGCTGGTCTAATAGTTTTAGTACTTTACTAACATGTTTTACACTCGATTACATTTTATTAATTTTTCAATTTATTCTATTGTATATTTCTTATCAAACTGTTGTCTATAATATTTCGATGTGCATTGCTTATCTTCTCTTGAGCTGCATTCTGTATGATTATGCTTTGTAGTCAGTGGATAGTGAATCTTATGTAGTCAGTCATAGAAGTATAATTAATTATTGGTGTCTTATTGTTTGCATTTTATTTTTGCTTGTTATACGTATTTTGTATCAATACAATGTAGAGTGAATGGGCAGCAGCGTTTCTGTTAAATCACCTAGCAAAATACTGCGAATTACATAATATATAGGCTATACACATAATAATATAATAAACTTGCCCCCTATTTAATGGGACCTAGCTGGCGAAGTATGTGTTAATATACCTCTGCCTTTGTTAAATAGGTGTGGAATAATTTAACGGTTGTTTATTTACTTTTATTTATTATTGCTGCTATAAACATCGTAGTTCCAAAATTGAGTAGCCGTATGATAAAATTAGGTGACCCTAAAATTAAGTGAAAGTATTCACTATTCGATTTTAATTTTAACATTATATAAATGTTAGAAAAATTAGTACAAAGATTTTGGGGTTAGAAAAAGAATTTCGAAAAATTATGATCTTGAGGCGGGAATCGAACCCGCGTCCGCTGCTATCCGGGCAGGTGCCTGACCGCTCGGCCACCCAAGACACTAATTAACTTGCCGAAATTCCTCTAACCTTTACACTTCACGTTGTAAGCCAACGGGTACCCTCGCAATGTAGAAATGAAAGTATTCAATCCTAAAATTGGATTGTGTGGTCTTTAAATTCAGTAATACATATAATTACTACACATTAGACTATGCATTCGAATTCAAAGTGAGTGATACTGAAATATTATAAAATTTGTTGATCCTCACGTAGTGATCTCAAAATTGGGTCAAAATTAAACGTAGAATTTGAGAAGCGAGCGGTCCATAATACACGCTTAAATTTATGCATGGCACCAGAAATTGGGCTTAAAAGCTTGTTCAGATGAGCGATTTTTGCGCGAATTCCTTAGCGTTTTCGTGTGCATTGCTGGCAGTGGGAGGACGCTCCCACATTTTTTCTAAAGCCGTTCATAAAGAGCAATGCATAACAAATCGCGTCTCACTCGCGCGTATTTCTGCAGGCCTAGCACGCACTTGGACAAAATCACTCTCCACCACTTGACAGTGTTTTGGTTTGGGACTTGGAGCGAGAGGTAAGAAGGGGAATACAATTTTTATTTCCGCGAGGAGATTTTGTCCAAGTCCCGTGCAACGGGACCAAGGGCTATATATACCAAGGGCGGATCCAGCTTTGGCGTCAGGGGGTCACTTGGTCACGTCATTCAATATTGAAATTAATAAAAGCTATATTGTGACAAAAAATTTACAGTTTTAATTAGTAGTCCACCTATTTCCCAAGTCCAGGGGGTCATGACCCCCATGACTGACCCCCTGGACCCGCCCTCGGTCTGGACAGGGTTTTATTAGCAACACGCACAAGCGCACTATTGGCGGGGGTGGGTCTAAATTGGTGTCGTGTTGTAGCGGTGCGGGGGCGAGGCGGCGGGGCGGGGCGGCGGCGCCGCGTTGCGAGCCAGCCGCCTGCGCCTGCACAGCGACACTATGGTGCGCGCGACCCGACACACACGGAACCATGCTTTAACTATACCAATACACGCCATTCTGACTTTACAGTAGTCCTCGCACGAAGTTTTCGTTTCGTTTTTACAGTTGTCGTATCGTTTTTTTTCAGTTATCGTATCGTTTTTTACAGTTTTCGTATCGTTTTTACAGTTATCGTATCGTTTTTACAGTTATCGTATCGTTTTTTACAGTTATCGTATTGTTTTTACAGTTATCGTATCGTTTTTACAGTAAAGATAGTTTACACCGCATTGTACTGCACGTTTTTTTTGCATTATGAACCTTGCCGAACAAGTAGTGGGTGATACATGAAGTATAGAACCGTACACACGTCGCCTGTTCTGCAAAAAAACGTACACGTGTGAAAGATTCTATGCTCTATCATATGAGCCACTAGGTAATTCGGAAAGATTCATCCTGCAAAAAACGTGCAGTACAATGTCTTGTAAACCTAGCCTAATCGTATCGTTTTTACAGTAATCGTATCGTTTCTACAGAAATGGTATCGTTTTTTTTACAGTTATCGTATCGTTTTTACACTTAGCTAGCACTAAATAAAGAATAGAGAACTCTAAACCTTATTATTTTTATTTAAATATTATACATACAAAGGTTAGAATAATTATTACTAAGATGTTACTAAAATCCCAATCAGGCTGACAAAACTCGGGTCTTGTCGGCAAAACTTGGGTCTTATCGGCAATATTCGGATCTTGTCGGCAAAACTCGGTTCTTGTTGGCAATACTCGGGTCCTGGGTATGTATGACATCGGTATCGACCGTCCGCTTTCTGTGTGCATATGCCCATAATCGAAACAACGCTTTTTCTATTGATATATACTCATAGGGAAGTCATTGATGGCCGCCTTGGTCGAATGCTCAGATTGCTATTATTAACCAATAACACAAGGGCTAATGCTACTTACTTGTAGATGATGAGTGAAAGCAATATTTTTATATTTAATGTGTGACGACGTTATGTCTATCTTATTCTTATCACCCTTGAAGCATGCGCAGGCGCAATTACCTTACAAAGTGCTTCCCTCTATTGGTATATATCAATAAACTCTAGCATCCTTCCTCTTCTGTCGTAGAGACCTTGGTGCAATCTTTAACTTTATGTATTTCTTTTATACGTATATGTTTTCTGACTGCAAAAATTAGGGTGTGATGAAGTAATTGGTCATTAAAACTCAAAATATCTACGGCTAAATTAGTCGTGTCAACGCCAAAATATTTTTTTAAAAATTAAGTAGGTATGTACGATTCTCGCAGGTAAAGAATGCGATTGAAAATGGCATCATATCTATTTGCCTCCCGGCTCACATACTATTGCTGTCTTGCACCTGCGCAGACGCAGACCGTTAGCAAAAAATATTCATTATTATTTGGATTTGTATTTGAACATTTGCTAGGAAAAATATTACAAAGACAACGTTGATTATAATATTGTGCAACAATGATTTTATCTCTCAGTCTTGAGCAGTATTTAATTTTCTTCGTATAATATTAGCGGCAAAATCCGCAAGCAACGGGTTCATAAATTACAGACTCCTTTTTTACAAAGAATAATATTTTGGTTAGAAAAAGTTCGAAAAATTATAGTCTTGATGCGGGAACCGAACCCGCGTCCTCTGTGATCCGGACGGATGGCTATATTTCTAATTTCTTACCACAATATTATTTGTACTACTCTTTTCTAACATTTATATAATGTTCAAATTAAAATCAAATTACATAGTAACACCTTTTTTTTATTTATCATTCCTTAATTTCCAGGTGGCAGAGGAACACGGCAAACAGAAGGCTGCGTACTACGCAGGTTGGGCGGCGGGATTCCACCACAACAGAGGTGAGCACTTGGGATTTTCGTCTCTATTTCTAGAGCAATCACACTGATTTTTGCTTGCACTCGCGCAACCTGTGAGATTTGAGGTTCAAGCTGTGCGTGTCGTAGAAAAGGGAAAAGCTACAGGTTTGTAGTTAAGGTCGAATTTCCACCGCGTTCCCTCACGAGCTGCGCGTGTCGGAAAAGGGAAAATCTCCCCTACTGGTCTGTAGCTAAGGTCGAATTTCCACCGCGTTCCTTCACGCTTGTACGTTTGCGCACGCTGCCAAGGATCCACCTCGGTTCTGCCCCAGCGCCACCACAGCCTGGACCAGCTGGACATGCTGCACAGCCGCCACGACTACACGACCAACTACGGAATGTACTCGGCGCCCACCAACCGCTTCCTGCGGCGTGACTTCTACAACCAGTCGTCCTATATGAGCCACCATCGTCCATTTTGAAAAGGGCTCTACTGCAAGAAGTTCCGTCTGTCCGATACCAGGATATAGACGGCGGGGACTTTTCGTTTCGGTAGTGTTGTACATTGTGTAGGTTAAGCGGCGGTGTTGCGGGATTTGTTTGTGTTGTGGTTGTGTTTTGACGAGTTACCATTCACGGAATGGAGTTAAGCGGGCCATAAACTATAGGTTTTGCATGCAGGTTTGCATTGCATGTATAACCTATCGTCTATGGCCCGCTTTAAAGAGTAATTTTTGTTCCATCTCTCTTCTGAGGAAAACGACTCGCTTCCTCTCCCTTCCTCTTTCGCGGCGAAGGGAGACATACAGAGTTCAAGCCTCCCTTAGCTTTAACTAATATTGTAACAACGTTACGAACACGATTCGTAGACTATATTAAAAAAAAAATGTAACAGAGTTTTATTAATGTTAATTATGTAATCAATGTAAGTCGTCTTACTAGGTTTAATAAAATTAGACTTAAATTTAAAAGCCTTAAGATTGAAATGGAAATTGCTAGTAAGCGTTTTAATGTACAGTGGGGTGTTTAAAGAAATGTCTGTTGCAGAAGATTTTGTATTTAAGTGTGTAAGTACTAAGGTGTATTAACGATTTAGGCACGGTTTATGAGGTTTTATGTTAATGCGTGTTAAAAAAATGTGAGTCAACTGGCGTTTTTAATTTAGAATTAATTGCAATGGTATAAGGCATAAATTACACCTTTGGAACCTACCCGAGGAAGTGGTATTTCTGAGTAATTTTATTTTCGGGTTTTCAAATGTGGTCTATCATTGCCTGCTCACTGATTATTGTCTAAATATCTTTTAGACCCAGTTTATTTTCTAGATTTGTTAAGGTCAGTTGGAGGTTAAAGATTGATGGTTTTATTTTATATCTAAGGTGTGATAATATATTTCTTAGCAATCGAGCGTGGTTAAAGTTCTCTGTTTGTTCAGATTTTTTTTAAAGTAAGTAAGTGTTGCTAGAAAGTGTGAACCCAAATAAATCCCGCAACGTTAGTTAATTAATTAATTTGCACGTATCTCCCTTTCCACCGTTATCTTCCTCAGCTTGTTCCATACTTTTAAGGATGACGAAGACTCGGAATGGTTTTACAAACGGCTCAGTGTTGCCAGTTTATGTGGACACTTTATGTTGCCACCATAGAAAAATTGTATATTTTAATAGTTTTCTAAATCGATCTGTGCACTCCTTCAAAGATTATAATAACTACCTAATCGTCAAATTGTTTTTTATATGAAAACGCAAAAATGGTTAACAACAATAAAAAAAAAGGTGTTACATATATTCCTCTAAAAAAATATTCAATATACCTATGTAAAAATGTTATCAATTGAAATGTTTACTTGAAAAGAAACAAAAAATATGTAAGTAGCTGTAAATCGTGTGTGTGAGCTGCAAAATTAAAATTATACAATTTCATGTTACATTCAAATGTAATGTGTGTTCTGAGAATAATCCTATCTGATTGTCATTTTAAAGCAAAATTCAAACAAAATTCTCTCTTACCACTTCTCATCGTATAATAGATGCTGTTACTGAACATATTAAGTCTATTTTCGATTACCACTTTGTTATAATAGTGTTGGGTAGTGAGTAAAAATGACCAAGATGGACAAATCTTCAATTAATAATGTAACTCAAAATAAATTATATGTAACTTCTAATTTCTTAAAGAATTCTTTGGTAAGGGTTTTGTTTCGCTTTTAGCTCACCACAGCGATGTAGTGTGACCATTTTAATTATTATTCCACAATAAAATACCCTGTCTCGACACAAAAGAAAGTAATCGAATCACTATCATCTATATGCATCGAATCTGTACTGACAGTTGTTTTATCTGTACGTCTGTAAGCGCGACTGTACCTACCTATCACGTGCTGTGCTCAATATTGTTGTTAATAGTTCATAAATTGTTTGTAACAGTTACTATGGTCGTTTGTAAAGTTGTTATTTTGTTAATATGCTTTCTAGGCCAAGCTGATTCGCGATGGCTTAACATGCATCCACATCAAAGTTATTGTTGTTGTTAAATAACTTTTCAAAGCGTCAATTATAACGAATACGGTAACAACGAACAAAATAGAGTACGAAATGCTGCAAAAATCAGTTAATTCTATAGGTAGTGTAGAAAAACAATTTTTTATTACAAACAAAATATTTTATTGTGAATGCACCTTTAGGTCATACTTACTGCTCGCTAAAAAACTGATTGTGACCGTGCTGATACATGCTGGCGATATGTGAGCTCTATCCAACGTCTGGATGCTTGGTGTCACAGTGATCTTGACGCACGATGACACATCCATTGAAGCAATAGCGTGTCGCTGTGAATTGAGTCGTTGTGTGTGGCCTGGCCTATTTATTGAAAATGTTCAGTGTTACTACAATACTAAAGTCATGTGTTGGAAACATGGTTTTGTATTATTTATTATGAAACAATATTTTTAAACTGTGGCTCACTTTAGATAACATTATGAGATCAGTGGCCGTACAATGATGAGGTACCGTTAGTTAGTTACCATTAGGGCGATCCAGACGCTGGTGACAAACGGGAAACCGGACATGGCCGCTCTATATGACTTTAACAATGGGAATTGAGTCGTTTAGAGTTGGTGGTAAGGTCCCAGACCGTTCAATTGTACAGTCGACAGCACGCCGGGCTACCACATAATTTTTTTTTCAATTAGTCTGTGCTTTACCAGTAACAAGTTAATGTTGACAATCGATTGAAGAAATTTGACACACAGAGGTGGTCTAAAGTGTAAATGTATGGGTAAAGTGTGTTGCTAAATCGTGAGATAAGAGATACTTTACAAGATTTTTTCATTCCATTTAAAATATTACTCGAAACTGAACGAACACTCCTCTTCTCTCTTTCAATGTAGGAAGTTGATATTTAATTAATTAATTGCGTTCTTCGTGTGTAGCTTTGGTTAAGGGTTTTTGTGAACCGCTGTTAATGTTTGCGTTATCATTAAATGTACAGATGGATGTGTAACGAAATAGTGTTTGGTGTAATTGATGTTAGTTTTTTATCGCGAGACTCGAATCGCGGAGGCAGCTTTGCTTTATGAGGCTGTCCAGATGAGCTGTTTTTTTAAAGAAGACGGGCGATTAAAGAGAGACTTAATTTTTTTCTAGTGTATATTTTTTGTTTGTTGGTTCTCTTTTTGATGTCAATTGTGAATTGATTGAGGAAGAATCTGACGCAGTAACGTGACAAGTTATGACGTGACGCACAAACGTGGCGGACTGTCTTTCTACCTAAAATAGTTTTGCTTTTTACGTCAAACATGCTTAGGTCAAAAAATTATTAGCAATCTAAATGTAATACTCAGAATCATTCTCAATTAAAAGTTAGACCAATTTTGCCGTTGCGATTCGAGTCGTCACATTGACAATATATACAACGGTGATTCGAATGTTCAGTAGTTCGGAGTCTATAAGTGTTGTTCATGTGCCCAAATTGTCCATTACTATTTCTAATTAACTGCGGCAATGTGGATATCGGGATTGTTAACATACGTAATTTATTATGTATATCATCAGAAGGAGTTATTTTGATGAAAATAATTAGATTGGTACTCAGCAGCAACTGTGCACAAAACTGCGATGCGACGCCGCATCGCAAGAACTTGCGAATTGATTCGCATCGCGCATTCCTTCAATTTCATACTTCTCTGTTTCGCCGCCCTGCCGCAACTTATCACAGCAATTTACGCTGTAGTTTTCTGCGTTGCGAATTCGCATCGCGTCGCTGTTTTGTGTACGGGCTCTAACTGCCGCACTCAGAGACGTCAATTAACTTTAATGAGTATTTAATGTCAAAAATGTTCATTCAAATCTAGACCATCGACCCGGCAAGAATAGCGACTATTTTTGAATTGTCATTTTTTGACATTAAGTACCCATTAGCGTTATTTGACGTCTCTGAGTGCGCCAGTAAAAGCTACAAGTTTAGAAAGGAAGCAAATCGAGCACTCTTATACCTACGTCATTCCCATAATATGGCCTAAAGATTTCCATCTACTTTCACCATTAGTGATGTGTTAGCGTAGGCATGCGAGGAAAACCTCCACCAATAGCATTTGCCTAATATGAGAATGGAGCAATCCTATTGGTGGATTTTGCGCGCACTCCGCTACTGTATACCCACATCTTTAGTGAAAAAGCAGCCTTAGTTGATGATTGAAAGGTCGGAACTGTATTGTTACTTTTATTTTTTGGTTGGAAATCTTGATATCCATTGCTTAATTCCAAGTCCCTTGCTAAGTTAGGATAAAATCTATGGTATATAGTAATCTGTAATCCAGTACATAGAGATGTAACAAACAGTTAATTAATAATCGAGTCCACCGCGTATTATGTAAGCCGATTTCAGCTGCTTTGGTCTACTCGTCACTCTCACACCTTGCTATTATTCGCAATGAGTGAGAGAGACGGGTAGACTAAAGCAATTGAAATTGGTTTACATAATACGGCGCCAGACTCGATTCGATTATTAATGCGTGCGAAAGTTCTCATTTTGTTTGTGATTTCTTATCTCTCAGCTTGTATTTTTTGTGGTTTTGTGATACATACCCAAAAATTGTCGAGATTTTCAATTTCTGTAAGTAGGTACTATGTATATAGGTAGTGTCTATTTATAACATACAACATGTAACAGAAATAACCCACACCCTGAACACTACCCATGCTAACTTAGTCATAAAAAAATATGGTAAAAAAATTAAAATTGAAAAATACATTTTCGACTTTTCCGTAAGTAAGTACATAAGTACATTTTGTTCTACTGTCTTTTTTTTTTATAAAACATAGTACATGTTTATCTTATATATGATTATGTGAGCATGGGTAGTATTCAGGGTGTCAGTTATTTCTGTTACCTACACATGTTGTAAAATGACCATGTTTAGGTATTTGATTTGAGAATCTTTATCTTATGTTTTGCTTCATTACAATCGGATGCTTCGATCGCATCTGCCTGTGTGGCGTAATAATTGCGTAGTCTACGCAAAGATCATGTCCGGGTATTTTTATTTTATTAATATTTTTCTTCGGTTTATATAAAATAAACTGTATATATGCTCACTGGCAAGAAGTTATAAAGTCTAGAGTGCTAGATATGTGAATTGTGCCTAATAAATTGTAAAAACTAAGTATTTAACATCTAACGAGAGATGATTGTTGATGCGATAAATATAAAGTATGACATAAACGTGTTGATTGATATTATGATTAAAATTGTAATCGCTGTGTAAGACTATTAAAATAATTGTAATTGGATACTTTAAGGAGTTGAAACACGAATAAAAGGCATGGGCGTGGCGGTTGATAAATGTTTTGGTAATGTTTTCGGGTTTTTACAATTAATACTGCTAACTTTGATTGTCATCGGCTTCAATATTGTATCTAAAGTTTCTGATAGAGTAATGCAACTCGCTGTAAAAGGTGGTTACAGCTACCGAAGGTTTCTTATATTGTACCTCTGTTTAAATAAACTGTTGTAAATTATTTCTCTTTTAAAGCAAAGCGCATTAATAGTGACGTAATTACTATAGTGAACATTGTAGTGTTGTAATGTTACGTAAAAAATTGTTTATCCGTACCCCGATCGAAGTCTATGAGGCGGTATTGTTCTTATGTAGATGACATCTTACACTCTTCCCTGTTTATCTGGGGTCGTCGATGTAATTTTCCCACTTGTATTCATATCGGTCAGACGTCAACAAACCATCAACTGGCTAATATGAATCAAAAGTGATTCTAATATGAATCAAAAGTGATTCTAATATGAATCAAAAGTGATTCTAATATGAATCAAAGGTGATTCTAATATGAATCAGAAGTGATTCATATCATCCACTGCTGCTAGTAATTAATTAGTGTTTAGAAAAATGATGACTCAATATCTCCACTGTTAAAGCACACTATGTATGCAAGAAATATAAGGAGAATGACGACTGCGTCTGAAGAATTTCATTTTGGAGTATATTGATGAGTTTGTATAGCGTGGTCGGTTTTATCTTCGGGACTTCGACTGAGGGAAGTAAATTTAGTAGTGAACATGTATATTTCCTCTGAACGAACCGCTAGTATTGTCATTATATTTCCATGTAGGTATATTGTATTAGCATGAATGTGCAATGAACTTTCAAAAAATGTTTTGTTGATGACAAATCAAGAAATTGAAAGTCGTATTTTGTCTTTTTGTTTCTTATTAATTATGCAATGAATTAGTTTTCCTGACGGCCTGATGTTTTGGTGAGACTAGGTTTGTTATAATTATATATTTAATAGATGTTTAATATTGTTCGTCTTATCTAATATTTATTCGTTTAATAATTATTATACTTTGAATGTAAGTGGTCTAAATAGATTTATACGAGTGGTGACATTTGTATATAGGATTATAAAAAGATGTGCAATTTTTAATAATTTTTAGTCGAATTATTATGATATTAGAAATATTCTTTGAAGAATGTATCGATAAATGTCGCATTACTAGTCATTTTATTGTTAATTACATAATCTTTTTATTCATGGAATTATATGGTAGAAAAAATCTGATTAAATAATTATTAAAGAATATAATTATTGTGGTGTTAAAACTTTAGCGTGACTCGAAAAGTGTATTGTGAATGTTATGTTTTATTTAATAATATAATATAAATACGAATGTTGTTTTAGTAGGTATACTAATAATGGATTGCTTTAGACACTGTTAGTTCATAAATTGTGCCCCCTAACCTAGTTTGGTCCTAAATTATTCCATTTAGTTATTACAAATTATATATATTTTATATATAACTGTATTCGAATAAGATAGATTGAACGAAAGTTGCAAATTATTCTTCCAATACAGGCCAAACAATAGAATTGTAAAAATAAATATTATTCAAGACATGTCGTTTTATTTGAAGTCTCAACGTCCATTACACTTAATAGTTATTATCTTATTTAAATTAAACTACATACAGGTATAATAAAAAAATAAATAATTAATGTTTTATTTAATTAGTTATTCAATGATATTAAAGTTTTGCTTGTTAAGTACAGGTCACAGTGCAAGCTATGCTAACATGGCAGTATATTTTGAATACTGTGTTATACAATGTCACATATTATTTGATTTTTATTTGAATATTGTATAAATGTTAGAGAAAAAATACATATACGTAGGCATCTTCCCGGATCGCGGAGCTCGTATCCTGCACGAGGACAATAATATTTTTGAAAATTTTCAAACCTATGACGTAGCTTAGTTGACAGTGTAGTGTATGCTTTCTGTTGTTTAATGTTTTGTTGTCTTACATTATTATTATTATACACATCATTATTATTATCTTACATTATATTATACATGATTGTTGTTTAGGTGACAGCTCGTGGTCCTGTGGGAATTGCATGATGCCCGATCCCTGGGAGGGGTATCCTTCCCCCCAAGGGGGCAGCCACCCGAACACGCCTCGGAACGGCTGCAGGCCAGGCAACTGCGTCAACAGGCCTCCTTACCAGAACTACGCGCCATCGAAGACCACACCGAGGGCCGGCAGGGGGAGAAACCTCCCCTGGGCCCCAGGGTTCGAGGAACGGTTCAAGGGACAACGGTGCAGGAACGGGCCGACGCCATATTGGTAAACGGGGACGGTGTGTGTGTCGGTTTTGGCGTCTACAAGCGGATGTTAGGCCCTGCTACACGGTTGGACGGTGAGCGGTGTATATTTGGAGGTGTGACGCGTAACGTATCTGATATTGTATTGGGTACGTATAGCTTTTTTTATTTTAATATGCTAGGGAAGCTCTTGGCCTTAATCTGATGGTAAGTGACGATAAGGGCTTCGAAGGGATGGAATCGAGCTTCACCTGGAACCCTCAACCGCAGAGCCGGATAGCCAGCCCGGCTATCTTATCCACAAATTGTCGGAATACAATGCTGTTAACATTTGAGGCGACAGATTTTGATAAAATGGTGGTAGCTAGCCAGGCGGACTTGCAAAAGTCCTCCTTCCAACCAAACCGAGTACAATTTTGTACTTCCCTTATGTGTGGATCGAACCCGGTACCTCGGTATCTTAATTCTGGTGGGCGAACGGAGGAGGAGGAGAACACAGTATCAGATACAATACGCGTCACACCTCTGCAAGTGAGTACGCTGCTTTACCGTGTCACCAATATGATTGGCCAATAAATCACGCCGATATCTATGTTCACGTTTAGCGACATGTGATACTAAGGCTGGAGTACACCAACACTTAAACAGGCGATTATTGTTTAATCATTGGTTTTTGACATTTTATCGTATGGAAGTGCTGTCAAAAAGCGGCGGTTATCTTTTAATCGCTTGTTTTACGTGTTGGTGAAGTCGAGCCTTAGGCTAGAGTTCACCAATACTTAAACAGGCGACTATTAATTAACCGTCTCCTTTTGACATTTTACCGTATGGAGGAACTGTCAAAACTGACAGTTCGCTTGTTTTATAAATGTTGGTTGGGTGAACTCGAGCCTAATCGTTTTAAGATGAGCCTTGCTTGAGATTGTGTAAATATTGCGGTGAAAGAGCGAATGGAATGGCAGACGAGTGTTTTGGTGCGGTGACGACGATAGGAAGTTCTGGCGTGTCAATTGATAGTGTGAAATAAAAGACAGTGAACTGGGCCCTCAATTCAAATAGGGACGACGACACTAACAAAGAATCACTGAAATAATTATTTATAATAATAATTTAGGATAAGGAGATTCGTTAAAAGTTAGTTGTTATCAGATTATACTTGTGATTGATACTCGTATTTATTTTATATAAATGAAAATGCAAAATTTAGCAAACGCCGCGTGCGGCACTTCACTATTTTTTTTTTTGGTACTTTATCTGCCCCACAGACACGCCCACGTTTCGCCAAATATGATGGTAGGGCCCATGTAATAGTGGCGAGCCTATTGCCATCTATCGGGCACATACATCGTAGTTTATTACTAGGTAGTATAAGAGGAACGCTGCTGCCCATTAGTCATCGCTGTCTTAACCTCATTCAGGGGTGTTGACAATAAAAATTGTCTTTATGATAATGAAGATACTCACATAACATAAGCTTTGAAAGTTTGAGTTTAATTTTATTAAACCTTTAGTGGCATCATAAAGTTGCTACTATAATTTGAACCTTAGTGATGTGTTGTAATAAGGTTTGAAACCGTTGAAAAAATTGCATGCATTGTCCTTTACAGGATTAACAGAGTCTACCCACTTTTGTATTACACCATTTTTGTATAGCTGTATATTTATTTACGTAAAATATTATTTTATTGGGCGGATGAATTTGTTTAGTTTCTCATAATACCAGGAGACTTTTTGACCTTTTTTGAAATTTTTGCAGTGACCAAAAAGTCTTCTGGTATAATTCATGAATTAAGTTTGATTTTTTTATATTCTTAACACAGATTTTGCGCCAATACAATGTAAGTTTAATTTTGTTTCTGAAGTTAATCCTGATTAGCAGAGATGGTTTAAGTTCAAACTGTTATGTTAAGTTAAATGTTTTTTTGTTTTGTTTTTGGAAATGCTTTTTGAAATTAATACAAAACAATGTCAATTCAAAACTAGCCGCTATCTATTCTTGCTGGGTATATGGTCTAGTTTATATGGCTATTTTTTTGTATTAAGTACTCATTAAACTTAATTGACGTCTTTGAGTGCGACAGTAAGGGTTGTTACGATCTGTAAATATTTTTCGTAAGTATGAATATCGTATTTATTATACACAGTCTGATAAAAATGTGTCTTCATTGTTGTAAAAATCCCGCAAATCGCCAATGCGATGGAGCCATGTAAAATTAACAGCGACGTGACGTCATCATCCGCACCAAAAGTGAACCACCTAAAAATTTTATGTAAATTATTATTTTTATTGGTAATTATAAGTGTTGTCATTGCAACAGGTTTTATTTTTTACTATTTCGTGCGTTCTTCTTGTTTTCTCATGTGTCTGTCTAAACTGTCTATACAAAATATAGTCATCGTAAAAGTGTAGATATGTTTTTATTTGAATATTTTTCATTGTGGTGAAGAAAAAATCCATTTTAATCACTAATGATTTTTTTAAATTTCCTTTTTTAGTTTGATTTTCAGTTTCGTCATCATTTTGGTTTGGTATCTAAGACATTTAAGCCATATCTTTATTTGAAACTCTTAAATAATCATACTCAAGATTACAAGGGAACGTGTCTTTTAAAAATAAAGTAAATAATTTATAAATAATGATTATTTATTTAGCTTAGGTATATACACAATATTATTTAATAAGAAGCTATATCTAATGGGCTTTCGAGACGGTCAATCAGCTTGAGTCAATATCGTAAATTTTCTGTGTTTCTGATCTTGACTTGACCGTCTCGGAAGCCCTCAAGAGAAGGTATCTATCACTATTTATGTCTAGTATAAAACAACTACAACATGCTGTCGGGGCAACCAAAGTCGGAGTTGGATAATATTATATTTAATAATAACACGTAATGTAGGCGAGTTTTTACCTACATCGGTAAAACTAGATTTATTTCAAATATGCTGAGGCAGTTCTATTGAGCAGTATAAATTAAAATTAGGTAGCCGAATACGAATGTTGTTGCAACTCATGCTGAAGACGGTAAGTAAATTTACAATTTTTTATGCCCAGCGAAGTAGGCAAGACGCAAACAGCAATACATAACAAAATAGCGGCGCAAATCAAAATGGCGGCGGTCTATCATCCAATAATCGACTTGATCCACGGCAGGAACTGTGCTACGTCCGTGAAAACCACATAGTGCGAAGGATCGCACCGGTACTCGTTCTGTTTGGCCACAGAGAGGGAGACTATGCCTCGAAGGGTCCACACTCCGTCTATTTGGAACACCATGCCGCCGCCGCTGTCGCCGTTGCATACCGATGTACCTGAAAATAAGATCAATATTTTTATTTGTTCAGTGATTAACACTAACAGTACATCACTATATAAATCACGCCTATTTATCCCCGAAGGGTAAGGTGTATTAACACCTTATTAGATATGTTAAGTCCCAGGTAATAATGGCGAGCCTATTGCCATCTATAGGCCATGTAAATCGTAGTTTATTGCTAGGTTTAACTACTGCTGCTGAATGCTGTGCTGTTGTTCATTCATCAGCACTGTTTTAACCCTTAGTCGCCTCGCAGAAGAGAATGGGGGTAGAGGTCTGCTTTGTCGTCACCACACAGACATTTAATAGATATATTATGTTCACATAAAAATACATACATACTTACATACATAAATCACGCCCATATCCCCGAAGGGGTAGGCAGAGGTGAATTCTCACCCGCGTTTCGCCAATTATGTTAAGTCCCATGTAATAGGTGGCGAGCCTATTGCCATTTATCGGGCACAAATGTCGCAGGACATTGTCAGGACGGTAGTATAAGAGGAACGCTGCTGCCCATTCCTCATCACTGATTTATCCTTAGTCGCCTTGTACGACACCCACGGGAGAGATTTGGGATGGTGACACTTTTATTCTACTCTGCCGTCACCACACGGCTAATAACCATAAAAATCAAATCATAATAGGGTCAATTCTGACATGATTCTCTAAACCTAAAACTAAATTTAAGATCAATCTCTCTTCATCCTGTATTGAGAATGAAAGAGAAAAACTGTTGTCAAATTAATCTTAGGTTTAGAGAACCATTGTCAGAATCGACCCTAATATCTTCATAGTTCTCAAGCTAGGTTATTATCAAGACAAGGCTATTAGTAGATACCTATCACAATTTAAATAAAGAATTTATATGTGTTAACTACTCGTTACGAGTTAACTACCAAATAAAGTATCCAATTAAGAAATTAATGCTTAATTGGTCTAGTTTAAAAAGTAGGTATAATATTTATTTTAAATTTGAAAAAAAATTGCAGATAATAAATCTATTAACTCTTCAAAGTACTTACCAACCTAGAATGACAGGAAGTTCGAAGAAGAGGTAATATGAGTAAAAAGGGAGTTCATGCTGAGCTCACGTTTGATAGAAAGAGAATGGAAGAGAAAAACATGTTGTATGATAAGGGCAGGGAGAAGAAGTTTTCAACTTAGATAATTCCTTGTTAGTCAGGCCTTCAATATTTTTAGACACAATTATTATTTGGAGTTAGATTTTTCGTGTTCATATTAACGTCACAGTGATAATATTTATATGAATGTTAGGTATTGGTGCTCTTAGTGGACTAGACGAAAAATTAATGCTTAAAATACATTTTAATGTCGTTAGGTAAAAAATGTTTTGCCATTAACATACTTTCTATTGTGCCGGAATATTTATTGTAGGTGCCTGAAAATACGAAAGGAAATTCTTGAAAATATCGATACATGAAACATATTGTAGGATACGATACGAGTTGTAGTCCTGTGAATTCATTGCCTTCCCGAAAATAGAGCAAAAAAGAAGTTTTTGGCGGGATTTAATGTTAATCTAAGTTAGAGCGAGAGCAAAAATTTTTTCTTTTCCTTGAGGAGATTTCCTGTTTTCTGCACGACCTGTGTTATGGGGACTGGATTGACTGTATACCGGCCGCCTTAGGTAAAGTCTGTACCATCTAACTTGTCTTATTTGGTAAACAATCTTGGCAAATTTGTTTTAATAAATCACCCTAAATGGGTGAAAATAAAATAATAAAGCCAATAATCTATTACAATAAATTGTTATTATAGACTGAAATCTATTGAATCTAGTTCATCATCATCATCATCATCACCAGCCCTTTAATGTCCCCACTGCTGGGGCACGGGCCTTCCCTATGGATGGAAAAATATAGGGAGATTGGGCTATAACCCACCACGCTGGCCCAGCGCGGGTTGGTGGGTACTAACGACTGCAGATGCAGCCGGGACCAACGGCTTAACGTGCCTTCCGAAGCACGGAGGAACTCGAGATAATACATTTTTGGTCACCCATCCAATGACCGGCCTTAGCGAAATTGCTTAGTTTACGCAATCGCCGGCCAAGCGCTCTGTGCCACTGCGCTAGCGAGCTCCTCTCTCTTGAATCTAGTTATCAGTTGAATTTTAATACTACATTTCAATAAAAATGTGTGCCAAGATTGTTTACCAAATAAGACAAGTTAGATGGTACAGACTAGGACTAGGTATACACTATATTAATACTGACCGTTCCTGTAGCCCGCACAGAAAGTGTAGGTAGAAGTGAAACGCACGAAGAAATCGCTGTAAGACCGGATACAGGTCTCCGTGTCGACCACGGGCATTTCCACCAGGCTCAGCTCCTCGGTGGCTCGCCCCCCGTCGTCGAAGCCCCATCCCACGACCTGGAAATATCGTGAACACATGCTTTAAGGAGCAATAGTCCAACAAGTTCGTGCGCGACCTTCCTGCGGTATGAGACGGTTGCGGGGAGGAGTGAATTTTACACGGCAAAGCAATCTTGTCGTAAGCTGATCAAGTGTCGGAGTCCGCCATAGGCGTCGTCTCCACGAGCGTGAGAATCGCGACGATTCCGGCCTTATATCGCCGGGTAATCGCCACATTTTCTTGTCGACGCGCTATCTTGAGCTATTTTGTTGAAAGAGTTCCACTCGCTGCGAGAGCGCAACGTTCCGCGGTGAGCGCGCGGCTGGCGCGTCGCGAGTAGTGACGATACGACCACGTTAAGGCTGACATCAGACGGACTGCATCGCAGCTACCGCGCGCGGTCGATACATTTAACTGCGTGCAGTTGTACGTCCGACTTCGTGCAGTCATGGTATCAACTGCACGCGGTCGGCTGCAGTCGAGTGAAGTCAATATCAACTGTATGCAGTCGTGCCTTCAACTTCGCACGGTCGGCTACAGTTGTGTATTGTCGCCGCGTGCTCTCCACCGCCGTTCGCATGCAGTTAGTCTGCAGTTACTGTTGGAGCCGAATGCACGTCAGTTGCGTCGAACGGTTTTAAAAATGGATTGAGGATGAAGACACTAATTCTTTTAGTAAATCGTTTAATTGATCAAAGGCAGCAACTGACATTCTAAAATAGTTGTAAAATTTACGTTCATCTTGTCTTAATTTCGGATATAGTATGAAAAAATCACCTTCCGTATGGCAATTAGCAAAGTATAATATAAATCCATATCCGCGCTGTATACTGGGTGTAACAGAGAAGTGTAGTCATATTTAAAGGGATTATTCAGGCCATCAAACTGAACAACTTTCGCTAAAGGACCAAAATCGAAATCTCAGAAAAAAAAAATCACTTATCCCTATACTAAACCGAGAACCAGCTGACAACAGTTTGTATGGGGAATGTTTATTTTTTCTGAGATTTCGATTTTGGTCCTTTAGCAAAAGTTGTTCAGTTTGATGGCCTGAATAACCTTATTAAACATTACTGCACCTTTATTTTACACCTTGTATAGTCCGACAAAAAATCATGGGCATTCTGGATGTTAGCGGGGGTAGGTAATGCCCCCCCTAACGTCTAGAGTGCCCCGTCCCCGCCACCGTCTCTCAAAAAACCGGCCCTTAGTAATGTCAGATCAGGTCTTAGTAATGTCAGATCAGGTTCTTAGTAATGCCAGATCAGGTTCTTTGTAATGCCAGATCAGGTTCTCAGGAGTCTCAGATTTGCAAGGCACGCACCGATCCCCTCCTGCCGACGATGCTCCGGATGCTGATGTCGTTCTCGGGCCAGAGGCAGGCGGGCTGCACCCACTCCGTGTACGACACGCGCTCGCGCAGCTCCAGGATCGCGATGTCCCGCTGGTACGAGGAGCCGTTGTACTCGGGGTGCTTTATGATGTCGGCGACCTGCGTCGAAGAAATAGTTTTGGTTCTGGTACAACTTACATACATAAATGACGCCTATATCCCTGAAGGGGTAGGCAGAGGTGAGTTAACACCCACTTTTCGGCTAATAAGTACCCACGTTTTGCCAATTATGTTAGGACCCATGTAATATGTGGCGAGCCTATTACCATTTATCGGGCACAAAAGTCGCAGTAGGTATTATTGCTAGGTGGGATAAGAGGAACGCTGCTGCCCATTCCTCATCACTGATTTATCTTTAGTTGCCTTGTACGACACCCACAATTGTATTCTACTCTGCCGTCACCACACGGCATCACATCATTTCACGCGGTTAAGGTGATATGATTCCAGTAAATATGTTTTAAATGAATGCTGTTTTGCGTGATTTTTCTCGTTAGCCTCTTATAGTAGAGGAGACGTGGTAGATCGACCTTCACCGATCTGATAACGCGATGAGACAATATTTTTTATCCAATATGATTTTTAAATAAATATGCCTATGATAACTTGTCTATCGAAAAGTGTTCATAGCCATTTATAATTTAATACGAATAGAATGAGTTTTATGTCGATTGATAATTTTTAACACACAGCCTAGCGTAGGCTTGCCTACTTATTTCTGTGCTATCGTTAATTAGCTACCTGGCAAGTAGATGTGAATAGGTAAGTCAATATAGGTAATTGCCAGTAGCCATGCACAGAAATAAGTAGTCATAGTCATAGTCATAGTCATATCTTTATTCGCATAAAACATGGTATAAAAGGTGTTACAGGTATCAATATAATATTGTTCACATGTTTTGCAAATTTCTATTGCATGCAAATGTTAAGAAGCTTTAATTTCTACCATTCTTACAATTCCAAAACTCATTGATGTCATAGAACATATTTATTTGTAGCCAAGTTATCATATTTTTTTAAATTGATAGGCTTCACCTAGTAATTTCATGTCTTGGAATATTGTTGTATACTTTTACACACATAGCAAGACAAGACTTGTTATATTTATCAGACCTGGGAATGTCCCTTAGTACAAGTCTGTTAGGGTTCCTTTTAGGTCTCAAATTGGCTTCGGATGCTTTCTTAAATAAATCATAATTCCTGTACACAAAAATGCTTATTTCGTAGATATACAGGCATGGTAACGGTAGTAGGCCAAGGTCATGAAATAAAGGTTTGCAGGAAACGTCAGGAGGTATACCACAAATAGCTCTAATGCATTTTTTTTGCGCAATGAAAACCCTTTTTCTGTCTACACTGTTACCCCATATAATTAAACCATAGCGAAGTATGGATTCAATGTACGCTTGGTATGTCATAATGGCAGTTTTTTTGTCAATCACTTTGCTTACTCTGTTAAGAGCATAAACAAAACTATTTATTTTTTTGCTCAGTGTATCAATATGAAGTTTCCAGCTCAAATCTTGATCTATGTTTACACCTAAGAATTTAGTTTCATTTACTTGTTTTATCTTGTCTATTTTGAGTTGGATATTATATTTTATATGTTTAGATCTATTGAATTGTATGTAATTAGATTTATTCAAATTTATTTTTAAATTATTTTCTTCTAGCCATTGCATAATGTTGTCAATAGTATTATTAATTGATATTTCATGGTCACGTATAGAATTAGTCAATTTATTTGATGTCACAGTTATGGAAATGTCATCCGCGAATAAAACACATTTATTATTTGTCATTTTTGTAATGTCATTTATATAAAGTACGAATAAGATTGGTCCTAGCACGCTGCCTTGAGGAACCCCGCATGTGTTTGTTCTGTATTCAGACGAATAAGATATTAAATTATTATTAGCTACCCCGTTAACTACGACACACTGACGTCGATTAGTTAGATATGACGATAGCCATTCGATCGTGGGTCCTCTTATGCCAATCGATTCTAGCTTTTCCAAGAGAATGGCATGCGACACAAAGTCGAAAGCTTTTGACAAGTCAAAAAATAAACCAGTAGTCCAATAATTATTGTTAACATTTCTCAAGATTGAGGATAAAAGGGTAAAAATTGCTAAAGATGTTGATTTTCTCTTTTGAAAACCAAATTGTTCATTTTTTATTATATGGTTTATTTCACAATAATCAAAGTAAGGCAAGCCTACCTAATTGATAGTTTTTAACACACAGAATATGCCTATATTCTGTGTGTTAAAAACTATCAATTGATATACTCATTGAAAAAAATTGATTAAATTGATAATAGCTATTAACACTTTTCGATAGACAAGTTATTTATTTGTTTATAAATTATATAAACAAATAAATAACTTGGCATATATTTGTTTATAAATTATATTTTGGGGTAATAGTTCACTTACCAGTCGAATCTGCACCCCATCCACAGATGTCCTGAGATTGTGCTTGCCTAGGAAGACTGTGAGGGTATTCCTGTTGGTAAGGCGGTTAGATCCCTTCAGCGTGACGCAATGGGCAGCCGTGACGACGTGTGTGGGGGACACCAGGGTGCCTCCGCATATGTACTTGTTGTCTACCACCTGTAAGGATATTCATCATCATCATCATCAGCAGCAGCCTTTTAAAGTGCCTTCAAATTACCGCGACTGTGGTGCTACACCCTCTTCTCTCTGCCCTGTTCTCAGTCTATCTGGGGTCGGCGCAGTATGTTTCCTCTTCCATTCATATCATACATTACACCGTAAAGGTGCTAGTGATAAATGAATGTATAGAAAAGAGACGGAACGGACCATGTCGAGAGACCGATGAACGATGGATGATAATGAATCAAAAGGGAGTTGATGACTTCTGACCGATATTACTGGAAGAGGAGACATACTGCACCGAACCCAGATAAACTGGGAGCAGTGGCCATCCCATGAAGTATTAGTGCGATCCAAACGCGGGTGACAAAACGGGACGCCGCTCTACTCGGCTTATAGCGTTGTCTAACTTAAACAATGGGAATTGAGTCGCGTTTAGAGTTGGTGGTAAGGCCCCAGGGCAGGCAGAAGGTGTCTGTTGGGTTCAAACGGGTATTATTTTCCGTGGACTCACCAATGTCTGATACAGGGCGATCTGCCAGGGCCATTCACCCTCGTAGGTGGGCGCCCCACCCACCACCAGCGGGTTGGGGTTCTGCCTCTTCACCACACCACATTCTTCCGGAAACTGCACATCAAAGGTATAATAATTAGCTTAGCTGGGCTTTTTCCGCACTTAGCCCCCTGATTGGACCAGTGTCTTTGTGCGTGTCTTCTTATATCGTCTTTTTTTTGACGGAGTGGAATGCATTTTCGCACCATATCAGCCGCTAGCTAGACGGCTGACGTGTGTGGGACTCGCCCCACCTAAGTCGGAATTACGCCACTAAACCACTCTGGTGTCCCCAAGCCCTTTGAGTGGGGAGAGTCTGGGATCTGCCGCGAGGCAATCCACCAGTCAAAATGGATAATCATCATCAATTAGGATAATCAGGGATGGCATCCTACTCTAGCCATCCCTGATTATCCCAAAAACATAGCAGTCTTTTCAGACTGCTGCAGGCTTCCGGGACCGATACTGGGGATTGGAGAAGCCTTGCACGTTGATCTGCCACGGTTCTGCATTCTGGGTATAATAGATTATAGTAATTTAACTTCTAATGCAAGCATACTAGCATGACCCAAATATATGTCGTTAAGACTTACTTTTGCAAGAATACAATCGATTCGTTTTTTTTAGTTGTTGTCTCGGAGTGTGTTTTAAAAGTCTTGTATTTTAAAGGCTGTATGTATTAATATTTATGTATATCTTATCTATATATGTATTACCTGATTGTTTTCAGGCCTCGATGGAACTAAGAAAGTCGGGAGGCCGCCGCCGAAAGGTACGCCGCTGTAAAATTTATTAATGATTAAATACGTACGTATAGTAAAGAACATGTAACCGAAATCACTTACATGCTGAATAATAAGGTCTTAATAAAAAATCAAAATAGTAAATTTTTTTCTGCCTCTACAAATTGTTAAAAAATTATTTTACACTTTGATTTTTTTATACCTATTACCACAGTTTTTATATGACTGAGTTAGCACGAGTAGTGTTCAGATTCAGCACGGCTAGCATGACCACCGAAACACGTTATGATATAGCCATTTGTCGCATTGAACTGTCAAAAAACAATGGAATTTGCCAGTTTTAAGCGATAAATCATATAGTGTTTTAGTTCTGACGGCCGCCTTAGTCGAATGCTCAGATTGCTGGGTATTGGCCAAGAGGTCCCGGGTTCGAATCCTGGTAGGGGCAAACTTTGTGATGACCACAAATATTTGTTTCCGAGTCATGGTTGTGTATATGTCTATGTAGTATATTTTTTACATTTATATACATATGTAATTATATTAAAAATATGTCCGTCATCTAGTATCCATAACACAAGTGCTTAGGCTTCTTACTTTGGGCTAGATGATAGGTGTGAGTGTAAAAAAAATATATATTTAGTGTTTCTATTGTCATGCTAGCCGGGCAGAGTGTGCGTTATTTCTGTTAAACCTTGTATTTGGATTTAAGTAGGTATATTTCGAATTTTATTACCCTCCTTCCTCATCTTGCGGCGGAGGCTGCGGTCTTGGCCGGGGCTGCGGTCTTGGTGCCGCGGGCTGCGGCCGAGACGGCCGCTGGGAGGGGCTTATCACCGAGTTGTCGCTAGACGCTCTGAAATGCGACAGTGAAACATTACATACACACATACATACATAAATCACGCCTATATCCCCGAAGGGGTAGGCAGAGGCGAACCAACGTTTCGCCAATTATGTTAGGTCACATGTAATTAGCCTTTTGCCATTTATCGGGCACAAAAGTCGCAGTATGTACATTGCTAGGCGGTATAAGAGGAACGCTGCTGCCCATTCCTCATCATTGATTTATCCTTAGTCGCCTTGTACGACACCCACGGGAGAGATTTGGGGTGACAATTGTATTCTACTCTGCCGTCACTACACGGCCACAGTGAAACATTCGCCATATTATGTTAACTGGTAGTAAACATGGTATAGCTATTCCGCGTTATGTCTTCGTCTCACAAACATGATATTGAATGCGAGTAAAAGATATAAAACACTGATTAACTAGTCTATCCTTAAACCGTGTTTATTAATAAGACTGTTAGGGCTTAAGTAGCTATTGTGCTACCGAAGAGGCTTCTAATATAAAGAAGAAAAAAAAAACTTTAAGGATTAGACTCGTGTATCTTCTTCTCCCTGCTCTCCTCCCAGTGCATCTGGGGTCAGTGCAGTATGTTTAATCTTTCTTTCATATCGGTCAGACGACATCAAGCCATCCACTTCCTTTTGATTCATATCATGTGTCACACCGTAAAGGTGCTATAGTGATGAATGAATATATGTATAGAAAAGAGACGGAAAGGACCATGTCGAGAGACGGACGGAGAGAGTGACTGGGAATTGACAACATGCCTAGAATTGACAACATCCATTTACTGATCAAGGTTTTGGCCTAGGTTTTACAGCCGGGCCGCCTGCCTGACATCAGTTCCCTCTTTGGTTACATTGAGGGCATGAGGGTTAGTTATACTCTAGACTAATCCGTAAAGTTGTTTTATTTAAAATGTGTAGTGCTCGTATAAGAAATAAGAAATATTTAAGATAATATTACATACATACATAATTCACGCCTATATTCCCGAAGGGGTAGGCAGAGGTGAACTAGCACCCACGCTTCGTCAATTATGCTAGGTCCCATGTAATAGGTGGCGAGCCTATTGCCATTTATCGGGCACAAAAAATAAAAATAAGAGAATATTGAGTATAAAATATAACCTGTATTTCACATTTCATAGAGAACATGGAAATGCATGTTTCAAATAAAACAATCCTTTCTTCGCTAGACCTATTGCAATTATAAAAAAACAATACAATAAAATTAAAATCGTCTACGACTCGTCACAAAAGCTAACAGGTAAGTAAATCGATTACGTTTTAATATAAGGATGTAAAAAATTAAGGTATCACCACAGCTTATTGAACGCTTATACAGGCGTTTATAACATTTTTAACATAAGGTTCAAATTAAAAACAAAGTATAATACATAAGTATATTCCGTGGGATTCATTTAAGTTACAATAGATAGTTCACTTACACACCTAGTTAAGTTATTCAATATTTTACGTTAGGTTAGGGCTTAAGTGCATCTTCATCAACGTTAGAAATTGCCACACGATATTAGGTTTGCCGTGCACCTTAATGCTGTTAGAGGCAAGACTAAAATACGTCTATTTCTGGTTAGATGTGTAAATGCTATTTAAGATTGGGTATGATTTAAGCTATCACCAATTTAAATAGTTTTGTGTTGCCTAAATAATAGGGTTTGTCCCCAAAATAGTAGATCTGTCACCAGATTGTAGTTACCAAACAATATAAAATCAATTCCACAATAAATCACATAAAATCATCGAGAGGTCTAGTACCAAATAATAGTTATTTGTTGTACGTGAGTGCAAAGTTGTTTTTTAACCGCGTGCTCAATTTTGATGACCGAGCTAGCGAAGGATTCTAAAATTGAATCACGAGCGTAGCGAGTGATTCAAAAATTAGAATCCTGAGCGACAGCGAGGGAATCAAAAGAGCACAAGGTGAAAAATCTTTCCACTCGAGTGCAACACGTAACTTTTCATCCCCCCCAACGAGGAAATTGCAAAATACAAAAAAAAATACAATCACAACAGTTTCTGTTTTCACCCAGAAACTTCCACAACACCCTCCCATTAACCCAAACACACTCTCAACACCTACCCAGAAACACCCACAACATTCACACCCGCAATACACACCCATCTACTCAGACACACCCAAAAAACACCCATTCACCCAGAAACACCCACAAAACACCCATTCACCCAGAAAAACCCACAAAACACCCATTCACCCAGAAACACCCATTCACCCAGAAACACCCATTTACCCACAAAAACCCATTCACCCAGACACAACCACAAAACACCCATTCACCTAAACACACCCTCAAAACACCCATTCACCCAGACACACCTCCAACAGCCAACCATCCACCCAGCCACACCCGCAACATTCATCCAGACACATCTGTAAGTACCTAATAAAAATTACCGTCCCTAATGGAGTTCCAAGACGGTCAATCAGCTTGAGTCAAGCACGTTGATTTTCTGTATGTTTTTGTTCCGTTGCTAGCGTAAACAAATCAAACAGACCTAAAAAGCTTTTAAATGCTTGACTCAAGCATCCAGCAAGCGTTGTAGACGATCAAAATGTTTAAAGCAATATTGCCGACAAGCTGATTGACCGTCACGGAACTCCTAGGTTTTAACAAATTTGTGACGTGAAAAGAAAATGGCGCGCGCAAAGCAAATTACAAAAAAGTACACCAAGAAGGTTCCGAGTCTGAGTTTTTAACAAATTAAAATAGGTTGCATGACAATTTCGGCACCATGGAGGTAGAAATAAATAGGTTTATTGATGTTTTGAATTCACAAACTCATTGCACACGATGTTCTAAATTCAAATTTACTTTAACCTCTAGAGGATAAAAACGGCTTTTGCACTCAGATATCGAAGAGCAAAAACGCTTTTTCCGAGATGGTGGGATGAAAATGTTTTTGTATGTATTATAATAGGTTTGTCCTAATAAGTATATAACCAAACAAATTTAAATAGATCGCCAATAAATCAATATTATGTCACCAGACAAAGTTTAAAATAATTTAGGTTTGTCGTCATCATCGTCCCAACCAAAAGAGAGCTACTTACCCGTCAACATAAACGCTACAAAAATTTTGCTTATAAAGTTAAGTGGACAATACCTGTCAGAATTGGTATGGAAAAACAAGACTTAAATGTTAAGTTAAGTAGGCCTTAAAATTTGAGTAGCGTTTTTGTATTCGGGGGTTAAGTGGACAACACCCGTCGGAATTTGTAGGTATTGAAAAACGTCAATTCTGACAATACTTAAATGTTAAGTAGGATTCAAATTTTGAGTAGCGTTTCTGTATTCGGTGGTTAAGTGGACAACACCTGTCAGGATTTGTAGGTATTGAAAAACGTCAAGCAGGACTCAAACTTTAACTGCCGCACTCAGAGACGTTAATTAACTTTGATGAGTAGGTATTTAATGTCAAAAATTTCCATTCAAATCTAGACCATAGACCCGGCAAGAATAGCGACTAGTTTTGAATTGTCATTTTTTGACGTTAAGTACTCATTAACGTTATTTGACGTCTCTGAGTGCGGCAGTTAAGAAGCGTTTCTGTATTCAGGCGCTAGACAAACAAAATAGTAGGTGGAATTTTAGTTCCAATTTTGACCAATTTGGCTCCGCCTCTTTGAGCATATTTTCATTAAATTTGGATATTGATTTATTAAATAGGTAACGAATACAATTATTTTAGTAAATGAACGAAATAAAATGTAACTATTATATTGGTGATAAAATAACAAATAAAAAGGAGTCGCAGTCAGGGATCGATAATCGATTTATTTGGTGACAGATCTACTATTCTGAGGACCAAGCTATACGCATTAGTAGCGCCTAGCATTAAATATTGCGTATCGTTATACTTATTTATCTCCGGCTTAATAAAATGTATTTATGTGGTGAGGTATTTATTGATTGTGTGTTTCATGATTGTATACCAGTTTGTAATTAATTACTGATCGTAAAGACAAACTTGTCTTTTCCGAGTAGATACTCCTACAATGTGTAGGTACGTACCTAAGACTTGATTGATTAATACGTATTATGAGACAATACATTAAGTATACGAGGAAAACAATTTAAGTACAGCCAACCTACAAAATAGCAAATTTTCCCATGCTACTTGGTGCCTTACTACAAACAAGTAAAGTTGACAATTGATTGGAGAAGTTTGACAGTTTTGGGTAGTCTGAATCTGAAGTGCCGTGATCGTTACACCTTTTTACATTGAATTTAAATTTTCTTGGGTTATTTTTAAATGAACATTCTTTAGTTTTTTTAACAATCTCATTTAGTCACTGTTCTTTTTACGCCCTACTCATGTTTGTGTCGTAACCCCTCTTTGTGTTATTTTTATTAACACCTAGATCCACATAATAATAATAAACCTAAATTGGGCCTTGAGCCTAGAAAAAGTAACATACCAACAAAGATAGCGAAATTCGATAAAGTAAAATGTATGGGATTTGACGTAAGTCGTCGTGAAACCACGTGACCAAAATCGTCTTCGTAAGTTCCTAGTTATGTTGGTAGCGCAAGCTAAGACGCTGTATACACCAAAGTAATATGGCCGATATGCCAAAAGATAAATGTTACTTAGTTACCTATATTATAATGGGTTCATGCATGTTCATCAAGGAAACGTCTTACATTATTTTTATTATGTAATAAATAATATTTAAGGACAATTTAGAAAATAATTATTTTGTTTACTTACGGAGGTCGCTTACTCAAACACATGTCGAGTTCTTCTCTCGAAGTATCGGGATTTTGTAAGTATTTTATTATCGACAGCCAATCACAGACGAGCCTGTGTAATTAATTGAATAACACATTGTTCATTAGAGTAGAGGGTTCAGATTAAGCGCTTGCCATTTCATAATTATATTGAACTTCAGCATGGCGGGGGAGAATGGGCATTTTGGGACTGTACGGTGATTTCGAGGAACTGTAATTTGAATTAATGTCAAGACTGGTGATATATGTTATTGTTAAAAAAAAATGTCTTTTCATTTCATTAAATTTCAGTCAATTATTTTCGATAAGATCGCTAAAATCATAGTTCAGAGAATTTTAATGCGCATAAAGTTATAACTATTCGATTTCGATTTCAACATTATATAAATGTTAGAAAAATTTGTACAAAGATTTTGGTGGTTAGAAAAAGAATTTCGAAAAATTATGGTCTTGTTGCGGGAATCGAATCCGCGTCCGCTGCTATCCGGGCAAACGCTCGGCCAACCAAGACACTAAGCATCAAGACCATAATTTTTCGGAAATTATGGTCTAACCACCAAAATCTTTGTAAGTCTTAAATATGTTAAAAAATATTTCTGCATAGCGTAGCGTCTTTATGATACACATAATTACAACTTAATTGTAAATATAATTAAAATTGGTATCTTTTAGGTCATGCTTAAAGTAGTAATGCTATTAAAGACACTTACCTACTGTGAACTAAAATAATTAGTAAATAGTTATTTGTTGTACGTGAGTGCAAAGTTGTTTTTTAACCGCGTGCTCAATTTTGATGACCGAGCTAGCGAAGGATTCTAAAATTGAATCACGAGCGTAGCGAGTGATTCAAAAATTAGAATCCTGAGCGATAGCGAGGGAATCAAAAGAGCACAAGGTGAAAAATCTTTGCACTCAAGTGCAACACGTAACTTTTCATCCCCCCCAACGAGGAAATTGCAAAATACAAAAAAAAAATACAATCATAACAGTTACTGTTTTCACCCAGAAACTTCCACAACACCCTCCCATTAACCCAAACACACTCTCAACACCCACCCAGAAACACCCACAACATTCACACCCGCAATACACACCCATCCACTCAGACACACCCAAAAAACACCCATTCACCCAGAAACACCCACAAAACACCCATTCACCCAGAAACACCCACAAAACACCCATTTACCCACAAACACACACAAAACATCCATTTACCCAGAAACACCCACAAAACACCCATTCACCCAGAAACACCCACAAAACACCTATTCACCCAGAAACACCCACAAAACACCCATCCACCCAGAAACACCCACAAAACATCCATTCACCCAGAAACACCCACAAAACACCCATTCACCCAGAAACACCCACAAAACACCCATTCACCTAGAAACACCCAGAAACTCCCACAAAACACCCATTCACCCAGACACACCCACAAAATCCATTCAGACACCCACCCATCCACCCAGCCACACCCGCAAAATTTATCCAGACACACCTGTAAGTACCTAATAAAAATTACCGTCCCTAATGGAGTTCCGAGACGGTCAATCAGCTTGAGTCAAGCACGTTGATTTTCTGTATGTTTTTGTTCCGTTGCTAGCGTAAACAAATCAAACAAACCTAAAAAGCTTTTAAATGCTTGACTCAAGCATCAAGCAAGCATTGTACACGATCAAAATGTTTAAAGCAAGATTGACGCCAAGCTGATTGACCGTCACGGAACTCCAAGGTTTTAACAAATTTATGATGTGAAAAGAAAATGGCGCGCGCAAAGCAAATTACAAAAAAAGTACACCAAGAAGGTTCCGAGTCTTACTGCCGCACTCAGAGTCGTTCATTAAATTAGTGATAATGGGTATTTTACAAATTTGATTGATAATTTCTTTGTTACATGCATGGGGCTCGATCGTTCCGGGAGTGGAATGACTGAGGAATTTAATTGTAATGCATATGTGCACAGTAATTAGTATTTGCTTATATTTTTTTGTGCTTAGATTATAGAATTATTCTATATTCTAAGGTGCATTATTAAAAAGTAACTAATATTTCTTTGCAATTTGCAGTGTGATACAATAACATTAAAAAGAGCATGGGACAATCTTAAGGCCATGACCTGTAAAACAACAGAGTGAGGGAGTTTATTAAAAACTGGAAATGGTCCATAAAATCCACCACTTTCCCCACAACAAGGAGCTATCTTAAGCAGTAAAGAAGGTAACATTTATTTTCTACTAATAAACTGTTATGAAAATATAACAATTTATATAAATTATCTGTAATCTATCTGCAACCTATCCTTAGTTACTTTAATATCATTATTCAGGCTGCACCTTCAATTATATTTGAAGTGCAGAACTCATTTGATAATGATGGTATTGCGCTGTCCATCATCGCCCTGACTTTATCCCATCCTATTTGGGGTCGGTGCAGTATGTCCTCCTTTTCCATTCTCTTCTCTGTCACTTGTCATCTCCTCATTCACATCCATCACCTTCATAGGTATAGGTATTGCGCTGTCCATATAGACATAATAATCAAAATAAAACAGTATAAAATATTTGGGACAGTAAGTTTGACCTAGACTTTGCTATGGGTACCTATTAAATTTTATAAGGTTTTGTATAAAATGGGCACTTGTTGATATGAATCAAGTTGTTTTATGTTACTTTTAGAAAAATTGTAAAACTTGGTGCAACTGGCTATTAGTGTATATAGTTCAATCATAACATGCAATTAGAAAAATGATTTAAATTGATGATATCATACCAATCTTTTTTCAGATCACATTGATATAATTATTAGATGAGGGCCAAATCTAAAGACTGATAATTACACACCGAGTCAAAAATATTTTTTTACCCGGAGAATCAAGTTAAAAAGAAATTTGCTGCTGAAATGGAGGAAGAGAGGAGTAAAACTCTTCTGGAAATTTGAAATTTACCGTTCAAGGAATTAAAAATAAATTGGAACACAAAATAAAATATTTCTTTTAAATATACTAGTTTCATTCAAAAAAACAAAATAAACCCCAAGCAATGAAAATGAATTAGCAGAAAAATAAAAAGATTAGGCTTATAAAAGAATTTCATTATATTATTTTAATTTGACGATTAGTAATATTTATTGTGACTTTGCTTGATAAAATTTTGCTTTATTCTGTTTGTGTCTTCGTCTGTAGAAGGGAATTTTACATAGTCTTTCATTGTTCTTGCTTAGATAGACACTTTGGTGACAATTGGTGATACTCACTGTTGACCTAATAATATTTCATCACATCACCACCTAGTTTCTGAAATAAATATATAGACAGTAATGACAGATATTGAAAGTAAATGCATACATACATAAATCATGCCTATATCCCGAAACGGTAGACCAAGGTGAATTAAACACCCACTATTCGCCAATTAAGTATGGTCCCGTGTATTACGTGGCGAGCCTATTGCCATCTATCGGGCACGTAAATCGCAGTATATTGCTTGGTTGTAGAGGATTGCTGTTGCCCATTACTCATCACTGTTTACCTTCAGTTGTTTTGTAGTTGACACCCATGGGAGAAATGGGGGTGGTGACAATTATATTTTGCTCTGCCATCACCATACATACATACATACATAAATCACGCCTATAACCCCGAAGGGGTAGGCAGAGGTGAACTAGCACCCACGTTTCGCCAGTTATGTTAAGTCCCATGTAATAGGTGGCGAGCCTATTGCCATTTATCGGGCACAAAAGTCGCAGTAGGTACAAAGCTAGATGGTATAAGAGGAACGCTGCTGCCCATTCCTCATCACCGATTTATCCTTAGTCGCCTTGTACGACACCCACGGGAGAGATTTGGGGTGGTGACAATTGTATTCTACTCTGCCGTCACCACACGGCTAATATTGAATGTAAAGTAATATACTAACCTGAAAAATCCCAGTTGCTAAATACTGCAATGTGGGCAAATGGCAAGCCTGTCCTGTTTCGGTGCTTTTTAAATCAGGTTCCAAAATTGGGAGTAAAGTATTTTTTACTGCCTGGAGTGTAAATCTGTATCTTGCATGTAATTCAAGCACATAGTTAAAGGATCAGAATAGCCACGTAAATAGAATCTAGGCTGTGATTTTCTGAACCTTCTTACGTAATCTGTAAACTTCACAAAATCTTCATCGTAATTTATTCTAAATAATTATTGAAAATATCACATAAATGCACTGAAATATAATTACAACAAAGATAACCCTACTTTTGAAATGTCAAAAAGACGTTAAAGACGTCACATAAGAGTTAAGTAAGGGTCATCGGTCACTTAAAATTTAGGGATCATTAACGTCACTATTGACCCATTAACTGACTCTGAGAGGGAATTTTATTTAATGTTTACTTAAATGTCATTTAATGATCATTAAAGCGACTCTGAGTGCGGCAGTTAGTTTTTAACAAATTAAAATAGGTTGCATGATAATTTCGGCACCATGGAGGTCGAAATAAATAGGTATAATGATGTTTTGAATTTACAAACTCATTGCACACGATGTTCTAAATTCAAATTTACTTTAACCTCTAGAGGATAAAAACGGCTTTTGCACTCAGATATCGAAGAGCAAAAACGCTTTTTCCGAGATGGTGGGATGAAATAGTAGATTTTCCATCAAGTGCACAAAACGAATCATTTTTGTCCGAGACTTTTAGCAGCCCGAGCCGAAGGCGAGGGCTGATAGTAATGTCGAGGATAAAAATGGTTTTGTGGACGAGGTAGAAACTCTGCTTTTCACTTCGATTGCGAGGAAATAATACAGTAGTTTATCATAACATTTCATAAAATTCAAACTAAAATTAGTACAATTTTGAATACTGAAGGAAATTGTTTTTCCCATTGGTATTAGGCTTGGGCTGCAGACCTATACAGCCAAGTATTAAATTAATTTTGAAATAATAATTTTCTTAAGTTAATTTTATAACCTACCGTACCTACTTAAATTAAAATTATGTCTTAAAAAACGCATTAGGCAAATGAATTTAAGTAAATAATAAAATAACAAATTCTATCTCTGAATTTCTCATTGTGTTTGGCTGCATTGCTCACTTTCTTTGCCTTAATAGAGACACATTTATGAGTAGATACGTTAATGCTCTAGAGCACAAAATTCGATTTTGTGCAGCCTATATCCTGCACATATAAGCACTTTCAGAGCATGAGAAGTGAAAATAATATTTATCGAAGAAATGTAGGTATTGTGCATGTTTTACAATGTCAATCATTATGTCATAGCGATAAAAGATACCAACTTTATCACACGCCGCGCCGTAGGGGTAGGCAGATGTGTTTTACGCTACGTTGCGAATATTTTATTTATTTATTATTGTCGTACCTAAATTAAACATTACCAGTCACTGTGTAGGATACCAAGCCATCAAGGTATTTAACGCATTACAATAGAGTTAAAAACTGTTTATAATATAAATACATTTCGAAATAAATTGAAAATTCTGTTATTGAAAAAATGTTACTATTCCATTGATGATTATTTAAATGATAGAAAATAGAAATTTGTGTTTAAGGCCATGTTTGATTGTTTTTAGTTTTTTTTTACAGAAGAATAATAATTATTATTTTTATGTTGATCTGTATAATGTGTATAATTTTATGTTATTTCCAATACGATTTTTATTGTTTAAGGAATAAATGACTTATGACTTATTCAATTTATTTTAATTTACTTAATTGGATGGATTTACTATTTTTCGTACTACTATTGTTCTGATTTTCAAATACATGAAAGCTTACTAAATTATTGTCATCTAGTATTTATAACACAAGTGCTTAAGTTATTTACTTTGGGTTAGATGTAATAAATAATTATTCGATTTTAATTTTAACATTATATAAATGTTAGAAAAATTTGTACAAAGATTTTGGTGGTTAGAAAAGAATTTCGAAAAATTCTACAGCAGCAGCGAACGCGGGTTCGATTCCCGCCTCAAGACCATAATTTTTCGAAATTCTTTTTCTAAGCACCAAAATCTTTGTAATAAATAATTATTTATTTCTATACTTGAATATTAGTAAACCTTTCATTAGTAAACATTTGAATATTTCCTTAATTATTTGTGTGTCACCATAAATGATAATGTGATTATAATGTGACCACGATGCGAGATAAAAAACAGTTTTTTTTTCATACACCGTTCCTTAATGCCCACTCTCCTCTACTTGTGAAGTGAAAATTTTACTTACGTTATTATGAAACGCAACATATTTATGAACACTTTTGTATGAAAAAATAATTATGAGCGATGAAATAGGAAGTAAAATGATTTATTTACGAGATGGCTTATTTGTGTTTATGATGTAGAGAGCGGAAAATTAATATATTAACATGTCAATGAAAGATTTTATTATTTTATAACGAATTTTTGTAGGTCGTAGTGACAATATCAATGATTTGAAAAGAATAAAGTAATGTGTTTGCTTATTAAAACATAGGTAATATAATTATTAATATTTTTACAACAAATATGTGATTAGGTGAGTATTCGTGTTAACATAATACTTTTTCAAGCTAAATAGAAGTAGAAAAATTGAAGTAAAAAGAAACTTTGCTGATTTATGTATCATTTTTTTATTGTAGTAATTATAAGCGTAAGAACCTAATATTTATTTTCATAATTATATTTGAAAACTGTCGAATCCACGAACTTCTATAAAAATATATTAGTACCTACTTATATTAATGTGTTATTATTATCAATAAAATGGATACTATGGGAAGTGTTAATAAAGGAAGCGTGAATATTTTATTACCCACATGCAATAGCGTTTGATATTCAATTATTACATATTTTTAAAGCTATGGTGCTACACCGAAGTTTTTGCAGATGCACATCTTTAAAGAAACTTAAAGTATGTGGTGCCTAAACCAAGTGACTTAAAAATACATACATAAATCACGCCTATATCCCCGAAGGGGTAGGCAGAGGTGAACTAGCACCCATGTTTCGGCAATTATGTCAGGTCCCATGTAATAGGTGGCGAGCCTATTGCCATTTATCGGGCACAAAAGTCGCAGTATATTGCTAGGTGGTAGGTATAAGAGGAACGCTGCTGCCCATTCCTCATCACTGTTTTATCCTTAGTCGCCTTGTACGACACCCACGGGAGAGATTTGGGGTGGTGACAATTGTATTCTACTCTGCCGTCACCACACGGCAAACTTAAAAATGGATGCAAAATAGCACTAAGAAGCGAAAATAACAAAAACGGGGTTAAACCGACACATGTTACTTCAACATTACATTACTCGGACACATTTTACATTCTTAATCACGCCCATATCCCTGAAGGGGTAGACAAAGGTGAATCAACACCCACTTTTCGCCAATAATGGTAGGCCTCATTCCGTTTGGCAAAATAGGATTAATCCGCGCCTTGTTGAACATTTAGTATTAGCACGGCATTTAGGTTTTCAAATCTGGATTTTGCTAATCCGGAATTTGGGCCGTTTGCGCCAAGCCTTAGGGCCGATTTCAATGCAGAATTACACGCGATCAGTTGAAGACGAACTCGGTTTATGCTCTAAACTGAGTTCCGCTACATAGTTTGCATTAATCAAAACTAAGATTTATTTAAGTTAGTTTCTATACGAGGCGGTGAAATGGCCCTTAAAGGGTTAAACATTTCCAAGCATACGTATTATTTAATTACATACGGATTATCCTCCTGCCCTGAGGACTGTGGCCTCGCCTCCACGGACGGGTTGGTAGGCCTCGCACTGGGTCTCGAAGGCCCTGTGTCAGGCCTGACCTCGACAGGCCTCTCGGGCCTCACCTCGACAGGCCTGTCAGGTCTACCGACGGCAGGCAAAGGGTTGTCCGCGTTACATATTTCCCTGCCATTGAGTCTGATCGTCTTGAGCTTCGGAGTGGGAGGGTTCAAAGTGTTGTATTGCACGAAGAACCTGACCGCCACCGCTGGACCCGGATGGATCATCATCTTGGTGTTCTCGATCTTGAAATCCATGTTGTCAGTGGTGGTGACATCGCCGATCCAGTTCTGCAATGAAGGATGTAGGTTATTATAATATTAATTTCTTTATTATTTCTCTCACACAGAAATTACAATACAATACATAGGTGTCTGACTGATTGTGAGTGAGTATTGCCAACATATCAACGGGTGAAGCAGATTTTTTTTATTGTTAGATACTTATTTTATTTAGAAAACTCCCCATTGATAGGAAGGCAAGCCAACATTAATTTAGTTCTTCACTATCGAAACCAGATATATTTTTATGGACCACCATATTTTGTCACGCCAACTTGATGAGGGTAGACCTCCATCAATCCGTGGACCCTCGGGGGGTCCACCTAGACCACTTTGGAATCAATGGCCTAGATCAGTTTTTAATTTTTTTTTAAATTCGCTACCCCATTTACAGGTTAAAAAGTTCTCCTGCCTTTGGGATTCTATCATTTCATTTAATTCTTACTAAAACTGTGTTTTGTATTGTAGTATAGCACCTTGCCTTTTTCTTTTGCCGATGACCCCGCGAGTAATTCTTCGCGACCCCCCTAAGGATCGTGACTCCCAGGTTGAAAAACACTGAGCTAGATGATAGGTGTGAGAAGAATCTATTTCATAAGTTTCGTAAGGATTACGAAACTTGCCTTACGAAGCTTATGAAATAGATTCTTCTCACGCTCACATCTGTCATCTAGTCCAATAATTTTTCATTATGAGGGTCACAACCCTTAGGGGAGTCACGGAATGTTCCTCGGGGGGTTACCGGCAAAAGTAAAAGGCAAGGTGCTTTACTTCAATGCGGTTCTAAACTTCTCCTCACCCCCAGTATATCGGCCTTCCTGTCCAGCGCGATGTTGAGCCACAGCGAATGCAGGGTGCTATCCGTTGATAGGTTCACGTTGCCGTACCAGCGCCCTGGCTCCGACCCTGGGGGCTCGTACTGGAACACGTTGGGGCAGGGAGATATTGGGACTTGGGCGTCTTCCTGCTGGTAGCTCGAGGAAGCCAGCAGCACCGTCAGGAGTGTCGCAACTCTCATCTGGAAACGGACATTCATATATGGCATCAGCTTAATTGGTAATTTGGTACTACGTGCAGAGATCAAGACATCATCATTCGTCCCTGAAGAGTAGGGGAGTAGGTACTATAAGAAGTAATTGAAATACTGATGATTGTTATTCATTTGATTGGTAAGTATGATAAAGGATCTGTTTTATTTTCTCCATACAATACAAGTTAGCCCAAACCATGTACCTACATCAAGTACCATTATATGATTTTATGTAAAAAATAGCGTGAATTCATAAAAAAATAAAAAGGTTTTTTTAAACATTTGTACCACATAAAATTATCGTTCAAAGATTAAAATAACTAGCAACACAACATTATTAAATATGGCAATGAGTATCATGAAATTAATTTACAATAGTTAAATTATTAGATTAATAAAATTTCGGAATTATTAAAAAGTTGCCTTGATCAGTATTTAAAAAGTAATTTTTGTAATTAAATCTTGTTAAAATTAAAATTTGTAAAAAAAATGTATTTAAATCTTAGTGTGTAATTTAGTATAAATAGCGCAATATTATTTGCCATTCCCTTGCAGGGCGCCACATGAATACACTGAGTTATAACGCTAGTAATAGTAGTTCAATGCATGAATACCTTTTTAAATGTTCCACCCTATGTTTGAAATGTGACATGCAATAAATAATTTGAATTTGAAAGTTACGGATAGTGAAAACGAGATTTCGCGAAGACATTTTTATTAACTAGAATTCTGAGCGTTAGCGAGGGAATCAAAAGGGCACGATGTGAAAAATCTTTGCACTCTAGTGCAACACGTAACTTTTCATTCCACCTCAGCGAGGAAATGACTAAAGGCAGTGAAAAGAAAAAGGCGCGCGGAAAGCAAATTAAAAAATAGGTACCTCCACCAAAAAGGTTCCGAGTCTGAGTTTTTAACAAATTAAAAAAGGTTGCATTATAAATTCGGCACCATGGAGGTTTTTTTTTATTTTAGACAAGGAAGCTCTTGCCCTTCATCTCACCTGATGATAAGTGCCGATAAGGGCTGAAGATGGAATCGAGCTTCACCTGGAACCCTCAACCAGAGGGGCTGGCTATCTTATCACACATTGTCTGAACACAATAATGCCGTTAACATTATTATTATGGCGACAGATTTTGATAAGATGGTGGTAGCTAAGCTAGCCAGGCGGACTTCAAAGAAGTCCTACCACCAACCAAACCGAGCACAAAGTTGTACCCCCTGGAGATCGAACCCGGGACCTCTGGATCTTATTTCCGGTAGGTCTTCCACTAGACCACGGAGGAGGTAGGAGTAAATAGGTTTATATTGATGTTTTAAATGCACAAACTTAGTGCATACGATGTTCTAAATTCAATTTACTTTATCCTCTAGCGGTTAAAAGCGGCTTTTGCACTTAAAAATCGAAGAGCAAAAAAAGCTCTTTCTGAGATAGATTCTGAGATATAATAAAATCGATGGGAGGTATGGATGGATATGGTGTGTAGGTATGTCCCGATATTGGAATCTTCTCAAATGCATAAAGAAATTAAATAAAAAAAAACAACAATCATACCGGTTACATAGAAATAACCTCTAACTACAGTCTAGTTCTAGTGACGAGCGAAATATAATTGGAACCTGTTTCGCAAGTCCACGAACCTCAATATCAATAGTGCTAGGAACAATACACCAAGAAAACCAATACGGACACTTATGAATATTGAAATAAGGCCGCATTTCGCATCAAACAAAAGCATCCCAACTGATTCTAAAAATAGCCGCTAACATAAAATGTATCTAATATGTGCAAGTGGGTAATGCCCTGGAGTTACTTAATAAGGTGATTAAAAATGGAGAACTTATGTGTAACGAGATAGGGAAACAGGAATTTCCATCTGCCCCAGGGGCTGACAATAGGGTATTGCATTAGGTAAATATACACACAATGACATTGGTCTTCTATGCTGGCTTGGGAGCGAACAAATAACGTAGAATAGGCCATCCCCGGCTCATCCCATGGGTGTCGTAAAAGTCGAGTAAGGGTAATTGCCCGGTGTAGACCAATAAACACCTTGGGGCCGCCAAATATTCCTTAAGGAATGGGCAGCCCAGTCAATTGACTTGTAAGACTCCCGCGGGAGAGTTGGGGTGTGTGACAATCCTCTCAGCTCAATTGTTATATAAATACAACGCAGCCTAGATCAGGGGGCCTACCGCCTATCTCGATTGCTAAAGCAAAAGCTATAGTTTATGACGTCATGCTGTAATTTCGCACCAAATTTACATAAACTATCAGCGGTAGTTTTGAATGACTGATCACCGAATGATTTTGTATGAATTTGGACAAAAATCCGCACCGCCTAAACATTCAAGATGGTTGCTAGCTAAGTTGATAGCCTTAAGAAATGCATTGCTTTAAAGCTATCATCAGCAATGGAGTTAGGCTGTAGGCCCCCTGGGAGCGTAACAAAACGTAGAATGTGCCTCGACTCACCCCAGGAGTATCGTCAAAATAAATAAAATAAAAGACTGAGAAGACAGACATGTCTGATTTGAGAAACCCCCAATGGATCAAGGATACCAAATTAAGGGAGTCAAGATCCTCGTCATTGAGGAACACTACGAAAAAGATTAGATTATATTATACCAAGGGTGATAAAACAAAGAATGCCTCAGACCGCAAGTATTTGAAATAAATATGCGATCTGAAGCTTTTTTTATCCGACGAAAAACCGGAGGAGGTTACTCAATTCGTACCGTATGTTTTTTTAGATATATAGTTTTATGTTTTATATTATATAGTTTAATGCCACCCCCTGACCAGGAAGTGGGATTTTCCGTACGCGTAGCGGGCGGAAAACTAAGTTATCATGGGCAGTGTTCAGGGTGTGAGCTATTTCTGTTACATACATACATAATTCACGCCTATATCCCCGAAGGGGTAGGCAGAGGTGAACTAGCACCCACGCTTCGCCAATTATGCTAGGTCCCATGTAATAGGTGGCGAGCCTATTGCCATTTATCGGGCACAAAAGTCGCAGTACATTGCTATTGCTAGGTGGTACAAGAGGAACGCTGCTGCCCATTCCTCATCATTGATTTATCCTTAGTCGCCTTGTACGACACCCACGGGAGAGATTTGGGGTGGTGACATTTGTATTCTACTCTGCCGTCACCACACGGCCAATTACGGCCTGTTACATGTTGTATAAATGTTAGAAAAAACATTACAAAGGAATTCGTCAGAAAATTTTCTTTGTAACATTTGGTACTCTATGTTAGACACCTAATTCATTGTTTATTTTCGTTTTTAACGTCGTTTATTAACTGAGAGAAGTTTTATTTTATAAGCCAAGGGGATGTAGCACGTAAGCACTTCAAAATCATCAAAAATGTTAGAAATCACCGTTCACATCCGACGGCGAGTCTCTTCGATTTTTTGCGTCGATTTTCCTGTATCTTCTTTCTTGCATTTCGATACCGGTAATGATAATATCAGCGACCAATGCCACAGACCAGTCCGCCGGGATCCGACACTCAATCACCTTCCTCAAACCTGTAAGAGCACACAGACAGGGCCGTACTTAAGGAGACTCTTACCATTTTAATTAATTTTTCACTCAATCACGACTAAAGGCACTTTTATTCCGAATCGCGTCTCCTACAACGCTCGCGCATGCTTGGGGTGACAAACAAAACTGATACATACATAGCTAATTTACAAGTTCAACTTGTGTTATGACCGGTTCATGATGTTAATGGCCACAAGAGGGAGGGAGATGGCACTTGCGGCCCAGTGAAAGGAAGGCAGTGAGATATCTTTCATACAAATACGTCCTCACAAGTGCTGTGCCTATAGCCAAGTGTAAACGTGTATCGTTTACACAGTCTCCATCGAACATATTTTATCATGGTCGCCATGGGATTTTCTCTGTAATCAGTTTTATTTGAGGGTAAACTGCTGTAAGTACTTTGTCCTGCACCATTCGGATGCCCCAAGGTGCTTATTGGTCTACACCAGGCATTCCCTTAGTCGACTTTTACAACACCTTTGGGATGAGCTCGGGTAGGCACATCATCACTTCAATTTTCCCACCAATGGGGCTGCAGATGCAGCCGGGACCAATAGCTAAACGTGCCTTCCGATGCACGGAGGAACTTTGTATGATAATTTTTTGTTGACCCATCCAATGATCGACCTTAGCGAATATTGTTTAGTTTACGCAATCGCAGGCTGAGTGCGCCGTGCCACTGCGCTGGCGTGCTCAACGGAGGGTGGGGACATTCCTCGTTATTTTTACGAAGCCTTCGAACTCACCACTCCCTCTTCAAGCCTCTATTACAGATAAACTTTGCATACTATTTACAGAGGGCCAGAGGAGCTGTAGTAGAATAGAATTAAAATGAATTGCTTTAACTGTGTAAATAGCAGAGTTTTTAATACCTTGTCAGCATGATTATTAATTAGTCGCCTTGTACGACACTACGGGAGAGAATAGACAATTGTATTCTTCTCTGCTGTCACCTACCTTATGTATTTACATATTTATTTATGTCCCTACGTATGAGTGTAAAATGCATGAGTAGGCTAGACCCGCGGGCCTACCGCCTAACTCTATTGCTAAAGAAAAAGCTATAGTTTATGACGTCATGCTGTCACTATCAGGAATAGCTTTTGAACTTTCCACGATCAGCAATAGACTTTGATTTTGTATGAATTTGGCAGAAAATCCGTACCGCCTAAAAATTCAAGATGACTGCTAGCTAAATTGATAGCTGTCAATACTGCAGTGGACACATCTCTTTCTGGGGAAAGAAAATCTTTTCCTCTCGCTCTAACTCCTACTAAATCCCGAGAGAAAACACTAATTTTTTCCACGTCCCGTACTAGGCCTACTGCTCCGTGCGTCCGTCAACTGTCAATGCTCTGCCTCGCAATTTCCTTTGTACCGCTAGCAGCTACGTATATTAATAATATTTCGCTGGCTCTGGTGTGTCATCAGATGAAGATAGTGAGGATTCAATTACCGATGTGAAAGAGATATTTTTTTTTTTCATAAGTTATGGACATAAATAGTGTTTTACCAGACTGCGGAGAAGCCGGAGGATGGTTAAGTGTTCGATTTGTGTGTATGTCCGTTCCTATAATACGTTCGTAACTAGTTAATAACTTGCTTTCTAATAAAAATATTTATTTATTATTTTCTTTTAAAATATTTAGTTATATTATTTTTTTCACTAACCCTAATGGCGATCACTCACACAAATGCAAAGCTCATATTATGCCAAAAGAACTATATCGTTTGTTCACGTTAGCAGTTGTTGTTATACTCTGTGCATAATGCTGATACAATTTTAGGCGGTCGCTCGGTTAAACAGTGCATTGCTATAGAACTATCATCAGCAATCGAGTTAGGCGGTTGGCCCACCGTTCACTGGTTCTGACTTGACATACTTCCGTATTACTTCACTGTGGTTGCATCGCACGCGATCTGACCAAGAAAATACTTTACGTAATTGAGTCTGTGATGACAGGGAAAACGCATACTTATTGCAGCTGAGAAGCGGACTTTATTGCGACGTGATAAGGGCGGTTCAAAGGGCGACGGCATTGTCTATATTACGTTTTGCCTAGCACGTCATCAGGTTATCTAGACTTAAGATGCCATTTATTGTTTTTTTGTAGTATTATGTATTTCTCTTCTAAAAGTTGAAAAAAGAACACTCAATGCAGATGCACATAAGCAAATTCATTGGTCTAAAACCTCAATATTATCTTAAATATTAGAGCTAGCGTAATTAAATAAAAAATGTAATGAAAAATTGAAAATTCTTTTATTAATAAAGAAAATATGTATCGCTGTAGTATGTTTCGTCTTCCGTACATCATATTTCCTTATCAATTGCACCGGAGATATATTATATGCTACGGATATATGATTGTATAGAAAAGTTGCGGAAAGTGGCATGTCGGAGACCGACGAACCGCGAAAATTATGGGATGACAACATTCCAATCCAATCAAAGGTCTTAGAGAATAGCATAAATAATTTCTCAGCAATTGAAAAAACAATAATATGGTTTTATTTCTTATCGATTTAATCCAGATTTTATGTAGGTAACATATTTTTTTTTCTAAATCAATCGGAGAAGTTGAAGTGTTATGCTGAATACCCAACTAGAAACACGATCTCCTTATTATATCTCCTTATTATATGATGCTCCTATTTTAAATGTTTTCTCTAAGTGTAGACAAAGTACCCAACTGACGCACTAACCCCCGAATACAGAAACGCTACTCAAAGTTTAATTCCTGCTTAACATTAAGTATTGTCATAATTGACGGTTTTCCATACAAATTCTGACAAGTATTGTCCACTTAACTTTATAAGAAGTGCTCAAAATTTGAGTAGCATTTCTGTATTCAGAGGTAAGAGGCGTCAATTCAACTAACTTTAATGAGTATAATATAAAAAAATATATATTTAAATCTAGACCATATAGACCAGGCAAGAATGGCGACTAGTTTTGAATTGTCATTTTTTAACATTAAGTACACATTAACGTTAAGCGACGTCTCTGAGTGCGGCAGCAAATCTCGGAGTATTCTTAAGCAGAATATTAGAAAAATAATCATGATTCATTTTGAAAATTATCCATATTTGATAACAGTTTTCACAAAGAAAAATAAGGCAGAAACAAAAGAGCAAAAGAGCAGAAGGCTATAACCCGCACTGGATCAGCGTGGTGGGTTATGGCCCGATTCTTCCATCCATAGGGAAAGCCCGTGCCCCGGCAGTGGGGACTTTAAAGAGTTGGTGATGATCATGAGAAGAATTACGTGAAACCTAACATAATTGAGGAAACACGGCTGTCAATTCACCTCTGCCCGGGCCTCCTTGGAAGAACAGGGCCCGTAGCCAAGTGGCAATCGTTTCATAACGATAACGTGTCGAAGTTCGTCACGATCGGCCATATTACTTTGGTATCTACAGCGTCTTAGCTTGCGCTCCCAACATAACTAGGAACTTACGAAGACGATTTTGGTCACGTGATTTCACGACGACTTACGTCAAATCCCATACATTTTGCTTTATCGAACTTCGTTATCTTTGTCGGTGTGTTACTTTGTCTAGGCCCCCTGGCATTATATATGGATATCTTTCTAAGGCGGTCCACAGACGGGCTATACTTTTGATGAAATATGTGGCTGCAATGTATCCCAGCAATACATAAACATTTTAATGCATCATATGGCTGGAAAATGTATATGTCGGCAATATTTCTGCAGCAGTTTAAGGCTCATTATTTTGTGTTTACATTGTTATGTTTCAAATGTATGTTTGGGTCAATTTTGTTCTTATACAGGGTGTTCTTTCAATCTATGTTCTTATACAGGATATTCTTTCAATCTATGTTCTTATACAGAGTGTTCTTTCAATCTATGTTCTGCTTGATCCACGGCAGGAACTTGGCGAGATCAGTGAAGACGACGTAGTGGGCAGGGTCGCAGATCCTGTCGATGGACTTGGAGAGGGAGACGAGCCCCCGAAGGTGCCACACTCCGTTCAGACGGAACACCATGCCGCCCCCGCTGTCCCCGTTGCACACAGAAGGCCCTGGTTATAAAACGAACACGTCATACAAGGAGGGGAGAGAGTCATATAAGGACATAAGCTGTTGGCCGAGAGGCCTTTACAGCATCTACCGGGTGTTTTCGAACGAATAGAATACAAATGTCAATTTTTGACAACGTCTCTTACATTTGACACGACGGCCGTGCATATGGTGTTTTCACCGTACATATTCCAGTTTCATGCCTTTTGTATTCTATTCGTTGAATAGATTTGCCACTTGGCTAGGGGGGCTGCGCTAGGGGGGCTGCGCTAGGGGGACGCTAGGGGGGCTGCGCTAGCCAATCTAATCGAACGAACATTTGACACGACGGTCTGACTGACTTATTAACACAACGACATGGGAGGATTGTGAAGTGCCGATACGCGGCGCGAGTAATGCCTATGTCGTTTGTTTATTAGGATAATTGTCCGCCGCCATGATGCATCACAAAAACGAATCGAAATAAGCACCTCTAACGGTGGTTAATGTAACTATTTTATGATATGATTAATAATGTTTGGCCATATCATGAAATAGCCATGCATTTAGTTATTCATATCGTTAAACGTTGTTTATTCATTGATCTGGCCAGATCATTATCATGATATGGTCAGTTTTAGTCGGCTACATCATGAAGTGATCAATTCTACGATTTGGCCACGAGACCTACATTTCCTTTTGAATACTTGTCTTGAGCGATAACGTTTTCACTGCCCTAAAACTTAACAAAATGAGAAAAGGAGATGTTCCAAAATGTATGGAGTCTGAATAATTTATAACAGTTCTTAAGTATGTACAAAGATTTTGGTGGTTAGAAAAAGAATTTCGAAAAATTATGATCTTGAGGCGGGAGGGAACCCAGAGCCAAAATCTTTGTACTAATTTTTCTAACATTTATATAATGTTAAAATTAAAATCGAATAGATCTTAAGTGTTAAATTCCTATTTTTAAGCTAATATGTCTCTTTATCGACTATAATAAATGCATTTCAAGTGTAATATGTATTTCATCATCATTTTATTAAATCATAATGATTAGTGACTGAGAAAAAGGTATTACAAATTTTTATTTTTGAATTTTATAATAAAAGACCCATAAACATTGTTTACGTTATATTGGTTGGAGTATAGGCGTGCCTTGAGGAGCTCGCTAGAGCAGAGGCACTGCGCGCTTGGCCTGCGATTGTGTAAACTAAGCAATGTCGCTAAGGTCGGTCAATGGATGGGTGACCAAAAATTTATTATCTTAAGTTCCTCCGTACTTCGGAAGGCACGTTAAGCCGTTGGTCCCGGCTGCATCTGCAGTCGTTAGTACCCACCAACTCTCACTGGGCCAGCGTGGTGGGTTATGGCCCAATATCCCTATATTCTTCCATCCATAGGGAAGGCCCGTACCCCAGCAGTGGGGACATTAAAGGGCTGGTGATGATGACGATGATGAATCTCCGTTTTTTGGCTTGTTGTAGGCTGGTGATGATGATGATGAATCCTCTTAATCAACACTTCTTGCTTACCATTCTGTATTCCAGCGCAGTACGTATACTCAGAGGTGACGCTCACGAAAAACGATGCGTGCGACCTCAGGCATGTCTCCGCTGAGACCACCGGCATTTCGACCAACGCCAGCTCTGGATTGAAGTAGCCGTTCTCGTCCCGGCCCCATCCCACAACCTGTCGACAACTCAATCTTACAATGGTATGGATGATGGTGACAGGAACATAGATATATTTTATAGCAGATTCTCATTATACAAGAAAAAAGTTTCTTAATTGCTGTGTAGGTAGTAACTTGTTATGTAAATCTTTTGTTATATTTTCACATTTTTAATCAATGAAATTATTTTATTATTTTTATTCTTTACGTGCACATGTCATTAAAATATAAATACTACATTTTCCGTTAAGTTTTCATGCTGTGCACACTAAATCTATTCGACACCTTAAGAGAGAAGCCACGCTAATGCGTTGCGCTTCGTTGCGTCGCGTCGTGACAACGGGATCAACGTATTGTATGCCACACCAGCGGGCCTAGCACGGGGACGTGGACAAGTCTCTCTCCACCACTTGACAGTGTTTTGTCTCGGGATTGAGTGGGAGTTAGAGCGAGAGGAAAAGATTTTCTTTACCCCGAAGGAGATGTGTCCACGGCCCATGCTACGGGGGCAGCATATGTGGCATATCATAATGAATTGAAAAGCGCAGAGCAACGCACCAGTGTGGCTTCGCTCCAAGAAGGTGATTTTGACGGAAATGTAGACGGAGGAGTCTATATAAGAGGATAGGCTTGGAATTAAGCTTCCAGACAAACTTCTTCTTCTCCCTGCCCTGTTCCCAGTCTATCTGGGGTCGGCGCAGTATATTTCCTCTTCCATTTATATCGGTCAGATGTCATCAAGCCGTCAACTCCCTTTTGATTCATATCATCCATCACACCATAAAGGTGCTAGTGATGCATGAATGTGTAGAAAAGAGACGGAACGGACCATCTCAAGAGACCGAAGAACGGAGAGAGTGATTGGAATGATAACATTCGAATCCATACTGCTCAAGGTTTTGTCTTAGGTTTTACAGCCGGCCGCCTGCATGACACCATCCTCTTTTTGGGTATCCTCTTAAGCTTCCAAACATACATACATACATCCCCGAAGGGGTAGGCAGAATCAACACCCACGTTTTGCCAATAATGTTAGGCCCCATGTAATCGGTGCGAGCCTATTGCCCTTCATCGGCCACGGAAATCGCAGTACTTTGCTAGGTGTCTAAGAGGAACGAAGTCGCCTTGTACGACCCCCGCGCGAGAGATGGGGGTGGTGACACCTGTATTCTGCTCTGCCGTCACCACAAGGCATATAGCTTCCATGCTTCCACCAATTCTTCTGTGAGGCCTGATTTGAGCGGAAAAATTAATGGACTGTGCCAGCCCTTACTCATTCCAGGGGTGTCGTCAAAGTCGACTAAGGCAGATTACCCGTTGTAGGCCAATAATCACCTTGGGGCACCTGAATGGTCGAGGGCAAACCACCAATAACAGCATACCTAAAGAGGGTTGGTGTCAGGCAGGCGGCCGGCTGTAGAACCTAAGCCAAAACCTGAGCAGTATGGATTGGAATGTTGTCATCCCAATCACTCTCTCCGTTCATGGGTCTCTCGACATGGTCCTTTTCCTCTCTTTTCTACATTCATTCATCACTAGCACCTTTACGGTGTGATGGATGATATGAATCAAAAGGGAGTGGATGGCTTGATGACGTCTGAATGATATGAATGGAAGAGGAAACACTGCGCTGACCTCAGATAGACTGTGAACAGGGCAGGGAGACAAAGAAGACTTATGTCCGTCATCAGTATCCATAACACAAGTGCTTAGGCTACTTACTTTGGGCTAGATGATAGGTGTGAGTGTAAAAAAAAAAAATTAAAAAATAAAATATATATTTAAAAATATTTTTTTTTTTTTTTAAATAAATATTTTTACACTCACACCTATCATCTAGCCCAAAGTAAGTAGCCTAAGCACGTGTTATGGATACTAGATGACGGACATATTTTTAATATAATTATGTATATAAATGTTGAAAATATACTACATAAACATATACACAACCATGACTCGGAAACAAACATTTGTGGTCATCACAAAGTTTGCCCCTACCAGGATTCGAACCCGGGACCTCTTGGCCAATACCCAGCAATCTGAGCATTCGACCAAGGCGGCAAAATTTAATGTAGACTCACCGAGCCAGCATGGCCTACGATATTTGAAAGACTAATACGGTCTTCGGGCCACAGGCATGCTGGTTGAACCCAGGGGGTGTACGTGACTCTCTCTCGTAGCCTCATGATGGCGAGGTCCCGCTGAAGGTTGGTTGAGTTGTAGTCTGGGTGTCTGATGATTTTCGAAACCTGCAAACAGAAACACAGTTTTTACATACATACATACATACATCACGCCTATTTTCCCAAAGGGGTAGGCAGAGGTGAATTAACACCCACTTTTCGCCAATTTAGTTAGGTCATGTAATAGGTGGCAATAAGCCTATTGCCATCTACCGGGCACATAAATCCTAGTATTTTGATAGGTGGTATAAGAGGAATGCTGCTACCCATTACTCATTGCTGTCTTTAACCTTAGTCGCCAATTCGCCATGTACGACACCCACGGGAGAGACGGGGGTGGTGACGGTTGTATTCTGCTCTGCCGTCACCACACACGGCAAAACACAAATTCTAATATTTAATCAGTAAATTGTCTTTTCAGAGATAAGCCTTATGAATTATAGTGCACAAGTTCGTGCGCTTAGATGTGGCAAGGAATCAGGCCTCTTCTACATCTTTATAGTTCATGTTTAGCATATGTTTTGTTAACTCTATTTCTTATATTTTTTTATGTCCTGTCCGCCACGTCTTTATATGATGAAACATTCACATATTAGGTTGGGGAAAAAGTCTTTTCGCATTATAGTATGTATAAACTTGTAATAAAATCTCTTTGGCTATACTATTTGTATCTGGCTGGTTTTGGTATCATTGAAAGTTTAAATTTTAAAGAACATAATTCCAAATTCAAATTAGGAAAATGTGTGATTTTCATTTGTTTTTCGTACCGCCAAGATAAGTGAATCTAATGAAGAAATTCGATACATTTTAAAATTTTTCTACAAAAAAGGTAAAAATGCAACGCAAGTCGCGAAAAAAATTTGCGATGTTTATGGACCTAGTGCAGTGTCTGTGAGAGTAGCACAAATTTGGTTTAAGCGTTTTCAATCCGGAAATTTTGATGTCAAAGATGCACGTCGCTCTGGTCGCCCTATTACACATAAAATGGATGCCATTTTTGAAAAAGTGGAGCCAGATCGGCATGTCAGTAGTTACGACGTAGCTGAAAAACTGGGAATTGACCACAAAACAGTTTTGGCGCATTTGAAAAAAACTGGGTACACAAAAAAGCTCGACATTTGGGTACCTCACGAGCTCACTGAAAGAAAACTAATGAACCGTGTACTCATTTGTGATTCTTTATTACGACGTAATGAAACCGAACCATTTTTGAAGAAGCTGATAACTGGTGATGAAAAGTGGATCACGTACGACAAGAACGTGCGAAAAAGGTTGTGGTCAAAGGCCGGTCAGGCTTCACAGACTGTGGCGAAACCCGGGTTAACTCGCAACAAGGTGAGCATCACCTTGTTGCGAGTTAACCCGACAAGAATAGACCCAAAGACCTGACAAGAATAGAGACTATATTTGAATTGTCATTTATTGACATTCAGTACTCATTGTCGTTAATTGACGTCTCTGAGTGCGGCAGTTAATGATGTATGATCGATATGAATGGAAGAGGAAACGTAAAATTAGACCAATACTTACCAAGCTAAACACAGCTCCCTCCGCTAAATTTGCGAGGTTGTGCCTGCCTAGGTAAACGGAGAGGGTGTTCACGTTCTTAATGTCCCTAGGATGTTCTTTGCCTCTTCTGGTGACGCAGTGGGCAGCGGTGATCACGTGGTAGTGCGACAAGAGCGTCCCGCCGCATATGTACTGCAGATTGACGACCTGGAGGAAGATCATACATGCATACATACATAAAATCACGCCTATAACCCCGAAGGGCTAGGTAGAGGTGAACTAGCACCCACATTTCGCCAATTAGTCTATTGCCATTTGTTTGGCATGAAAAACGCAGTACTTTGGTAGGTGGCATGAGAGGAATGCTGCTGCCCATACCTCATCACTGTTTTTGAAGGTTTTTGGAGTTTTTTTTGGAGGAGGACATCTTAAGTCAAGTTGTCCCCGTAGCACGGGCGTGGAGAAAATCTCCTCGGAGAAAATAAAATTGTTCTCTCGCTTTAACTCTCAAAGTTCCAAAAGACAAAACTTGTTAAGTGGTGGAAAAAGATTTTGTCCACATTCTACTGGGTGCCTAGCCAAGTCGCAAATTATACAAAGTTCCTATCGAACTAATGGCACACAAAAAAATTGTGGGTAGAAACAGTTCGAATAATTATTTATTAAATTATTTATTAGTCTTGATGCGGGAAACGAACCTGCGTCCTTCGCTTCTTACGCTTACTTACTTATGATTTATTTTTATTTGAACATTATTATAAATGCCAGATAAAATATTACAAAGCAAATACAAAAAAAAAGCTTTCGATAAACCAATCCGACCTAGGACAGCGTGTTGGATTATTGGCCATTGTCCCTATATTTTACCACCCACAAATTAGGCCTGTGTCCAAGTGTGGACATTAAAGGGCTGGTGATGATGATGCTCCAGACTATGAACTTATTTTGAATTATGAACTAAGAACGTTTCACTGAGGACAGACCTTTAGAACAACATCAAGCATACCGATGTCTCGTAGAGAGCTATGTGCCAGGGCCATTGACCCTCGTAGGTGACGGTGCCGCTGAGGACGAGGGGGTTTAGGCTCTCCCTCGTGACCTTTCCGCACTGTTCCTGAAAGAAGAACAAATAGGTCCCTTATGTGGAACAGCCACCCTACACAACTGGCCAATCTAATAGGCGTGACGACATCATCAATAAATCAGTGATTTAATGATTTTATTGGAAAATACTTATTAAAGGGATTTAAAAAACGGATTAAGTTTTATTGAAAAATCTCAGATTCTGAGGATTTTCTATTCGATTTTTAATTTTAACATTATATAAATGTTAGAAAAATTAGTACAAAGATTTTGGTGGTTAGAAAAAAAAAGAATTTCGAAAAATTATGATCTTGAGGCGGGAATCGAACCCGCGTCCGCTGCTATCCGGGCAGGTGCCTGGCCGCTCGGCCACCCAAGACACTAATTAACTTGCCGAATTTCTTCGAAATTTTTTTCTAACCACCAAAATCTTTGTACGAATTTTTCTAACATTTATATAATGTTAAAATTAAAAATCGAATAGTTTATAAAGCAAACCCACGCTTAACCGAACGCACGGTATTTGTAAAAATATCTGCTTTGGAATGTTTGAAATTTATGTCTACATTGCGAGAGTACCCGTTGGCTTACAACGTGAAGTGTAAAAGTTAGAAGAATTTCGGCAAGTTAATTAGTGTCTTGGGTGGCCGAGCGGTCAGGCACCTGCCCGGATGAAGAAGGGGGCTACCCCGGGTGGACTATTTAGTTCCTCCACACTCGTGGGATAAATATGTCAGTTGTTACAAATAAAAACCCAAAAGACGTAGGCGCAGTGGGCGCGAGAGACGGTAGCGCAGTGGGCGCGAGAGACGGTGGCGCAGTGGGCGCACATGCAGACGGTGGCGCAGTGGGCGCACATGCAGACGGCGCAGTGGGCACACATGGAGACGGAGAAAGCTCTCAAAACACCAGAGTAGAGCGGAGAACTGGTGGAGGAGACGAAAGACAGGTTGCCCGGACAGACATTCTGTCCGACGCCTCGGCTAGTAGCATGCGATCGGCTAGGTCCGAGAAGTCGATGCGCTCAGCGCGGTCAGCCCAATCGCCCATCGTAGGGAGATTATGGCAAGGAGAATCCCGCAAGAGATCTCTCAGAGGACAGGGAGTAGAGTTTTCCTCTGAGGAGGAAAGGCATCGCTCGATCTCGCGTAAACGGGTCATCTCAATAGAGGAGAGGGATCCGCCAATAGACAGCAGCAGTGATGACTCAGAGGACGAACTGGCGATACGTAGATGCGAGTTCCTCAAATCGGGAACCTCGAAAAGGGGGAGAGGCAGGCCCCCCACTACTGGACAATACGTGGGGAAGAAAAAGGCAAAAGACGAGCTCAGCAGAGTGCGCCGTATTGAAAAGGAGATAAGGGCAGAACAAGAACTTCTTGAGTCGGCCCAGGAGCTGACGCGTGCATCCTCGGACATGTCCCTGGCCTCGTTGGGCTACGAGGATGAAGAGGAGAAGACTCGGACGATCACTCTCTACTTTTCCAAAGTGAGAGAGTCATTAAAGGAAGTAGAGTATGTGGCCAGCCACTCTAAAAATTTACAGGGGGTCTTTATAAAAAAGCTCAAAGACGCAGTTCAGGATATCAGGGAGAACACCCTTTCCCTGGCCAGGCACAGCGTCTCAGAAGAGACGGCGCAGCTGCAGAGGGCCAACGCTAGGCAGCAAACACAGATCGCAGAAATGGCGAAGGAGCTCGCTGAGGTCAGATCCCTTTTGAAAGCCAACCAAGGGCTGTCCAACCCAAACACCTTGGCGGCCTCATTCGAGGAAATCCTCGACAAGCGGTTCCAGGCCTTCGAAAGGCAGCTCATGGGGCAAGTCTGTGGCAGGATTGAGGCAAAGATGCAGGGCATCGAGCCACGACTCCAACCGGCTCCCAAAATTCGCCCTCCCCTTTTCTTCGATCACCTTGATCCTGCACGTTCAGACAGAGACGTGGCACCAGGCATGGGCACAGCGTCCACCAGCAAGAAGGGAGGCAAATCGAAGCCGGTTCCTCTGCCTTCAAAGGCCAGCAGCAATGGTGGCAAGGAGACTCAACCCTCCAATACACAGACGGCAAAAACTCCTGCCAATGATGCGCTGCCGCCGCCGCCGGCAGCTGCTCAACCCAAACAGAAGCTCGCACCGCAACATCGCAGGAAAGCAAAGAAAGGCAGAGCAGCTGCCCAGGAATCGTCAACCACTAGAGAGCAGAAATCTTTCCCTCCGGCTCCGGAGACGCTAAACAAGGGATGGAGCACGGTGGCGAAAGACGGGAAGCACAGGGAGAACAATCAACCCATGGCTCCTAAACCAGTAACGAGACAGGCGAAGCAGGTGAAGGTGGCCAAGGCACCGAAGCTGCGCACCCCCCGGACTTCAGCAGTGGTCATCACTGTGCTGCCGGAGGCCACGGAGAAGGGTGTCACCTATCCGACAGTCCTGGCAGAAGCCAAAACTAAGTTGAATATAGCTGCGCTTGGTATTGAGAGCGTACGCTTCCGTACAGCGGTCACGGGTGCCGCTGTACTGGAATTGAAAGGAGAGCCAAGAGAGGAGAAGGCTGAAGCGCTAACCTCCAAACTCAGGGAGTTGTTTGCGGCGGAACCCGGAGTAAAGGTGGTCAGGCCCGTCAAGTGTTCGGAGGTCATGGTGACGGGGCTCGACGTCTCGGCGACGGTTGAAGAGGTGGCCAGCGCTGTCGCCAAATTCGGCGATTGTGATTCAGAGCACGTCAAGGTGGGGGCCATACGGCACAACCCCAACACAATGGGGGCGGTCTGGGTGAGTTGCCCTGTGGCGGCGGCCAAGAAACTCATCGAAGGCAAGCTCATCGTAGGGTGGGCCGCGACCAGGGTGAAGTTGCTGCAGCCGCGCGAGTTGCGGTGCTTCAAGTGCCTTGAGTCCGGCCATGTGAAGGCTCGTTGCACCGCGACCGTCGACCGCGGGCAACTTTGTCATCGTTGTGGCCAACCCGGCCACCGCGTCACGGACTGCAGTGCTGATCCCCACTGCACCTTGTGTGCAGAGGCCGGGAAATCAGCCAATCACTGGCTTGGGGGAAAACAGTGTTCGGCCCCCAAGAACAAAGTGACGAGGAAGGGGCCAACTCATGCTGCCCAAAAAACATCTTCTGGGCCACAGAAAGACCACCCGCCGAACGGGACCACTGAGACGGAGATGGACACTGCTCAATAACAGTAATGGGCACCCTAAAACTGTTGCAGGCAAACATTAACCACTGTGCCAGAGCCCAAGACCTGCTTCTACAGAGCGCGGCACAGTTGGCAATTAGTATATTGGTGGTTGGCGAACCCTACGTGATCCCTACCCGTGACGACTGGTTTGGTGATCACGATGGCACAGTCGCCGTCGTTATCAACGCAATGCATGGAGCTCCTCCCATTAGACGCACGGTAAGGGGCAATGGTTTTGTCGGTGTTCTCCTCGAAGACATTGCACTGGTTGCAGTTTATTTTTCGCCTAACAGACCGCTAGCAGAGTTCGAAAGGTATCTCGCTGGTCTGGATGCCCTGCTTCGTGGTTGGTGTCAGCATTACAAGGTGGCGGTCGCTGGAGACCTTAATGCTAAGTCGACGGAGTGGGGTTCCCCAGCTACGGACCCTAAGGGCCGAGTCCTCGAGGAATGGGTTGCCTCGAACGGGCTCGTCGTCCAAAATCGGGGCACAGCGGACACGTGCGTGCGTTGGAACGGGGGGTCGAAGGTTGACATAACCTTCACTACCCCCGACCTCGGACGCCGTGTGCTGGATTGGAAGGTGGTGGAAGACGTAGAGCCGCTGTCCGACCATCTATACATTAGATACGATATTGCTCTACAGTCAGAAATTCCAAGCGGCCCTTTTCGTTCGCTGTCAGACCTGGGCCCAAGATGGGCCCTAAAGAAGATAGATAGAGAGGCTCTTATCTTGGCATCCATGGTAGAAGGGTGGCGGACAGGTCCCGAAAACCCTGTAATAGACACGGAAGCAGGATGGTTCAGCGAGGCCATGTCGCACATTTCTGACACGGCTATGCCCAGAGTGAGGAGGCTTCCGCCCAAACGCCAGCTGTATTGGTGGTCGGCTGAGCTCGCGCGACTTCGCGATGCGTGTGTCACGGCCAGACGCCAATACACCAGGTGCCGCAGAAGAGGGAGAAGGCGACGTCAACCCAACGAGGAGGAGGAGGCTCGTCTATATGTCGTCTACCAAGAGACAAAGAGAACACTACGTGTCGAAATAGGGCAAGCCAAAGAGAGGGCCTGGCAGGACCTATTAGACACTGTCGATAGAGACCCATGGGGCAGGCCGTACAAACTCGTCATGAGTAAGCTCCGCCCCTGGGCCCCCCCTCTCACCTCAAACATGGACATGACCATACTAGGTGCTGTCATTACAGCCCTATTCCCGGAAAGAGACGAGAGCGTGAGACCACCTTTCCCAGCACCAAATCTGGCACCGGATGAGATTGCGCAAATCCCAGAGGTCACGGAAGGAGAACTTGGGGCTGCCATTCTGAGGCTTCAGGCCAAAAATAAAGCCCCAGGCCCCGACGGGATACATGGCAGAGTGTTGGCCCTCGCGCTCAAATACGGATTGGACAATAGGTTCAGGCAACTTCTTTCAGCCTGCCTACAACAAGGACGTTTCCCCGATGACTGGAAGGTGGGGAAGCTGGTGCTCCTCAGAAAAGGGGGGCGCCCAGTAGACTCACCTTCAGCCTATCGCCCTATTGTTCTGCTCAATGAAGCGGGCAAGCTCTTCGAGCGTATTATTGCTGCCCGCCTCACAACTCACCTGGACGAGACCGGCCCCAATCTGGCCGAAAATCAGTTTGGTTTCCGGCGAGGCAGATCCACCCTGGGTGCGATATCCAGGGTGAGGGCCCTTGCCGAGGAAGCGACGACCAGAGGAGGGGTGGTGTTGGCGGTATCTTTAGATATTGCCAATGCCTTCAACACCATACCGCACACCTGCATCGAGGGGGCACTCCGTCACCACGGAGTACCTTTTTACCTCCGCAGGATAATATCCTCCTATCTATCGGGTCGGACAGTGGAATACCCCACATGTGAAGGCTGGCACCGGAAAAGCGTCGGATGCGGCGTTCCACAGGGATCGGTACTTGGACCGCTCCTGTGGAACATCGGATATGACTGGGCGATCCGGGGGGCCAACCTTAGTGGTGTCGAAGTCGTGTGCTATGCCGACGATACGCTGGTGATTGCTAGCGGAAGCTCGTTCCGAGAAGCGAAGATTCTAGCCACTGCCGGCGTAGCACACACAGTTAACAGGATAAGGAATTTAGGGCTTTCTGTAGCCCTTGAGAAGTCAGAGGCCATTTATTTTTGCGGCCCCAGAAAGAGCATACCAACAGATGCCGAGCTGATAGTAGGGGGAGTCTCCATCGCTGTCGGGTCAACGTTAAAATACTTAGGCATAGTCCTCGACAGTCGGTGGAATTTTAAAGCCCACTTCAACCTACTGTCGCCAAAACTAAGCAGGATCACGTCTTCCCTCTGTCGGTTAATACCGAATATTGGAGGACCCAACACTAGTTGTCGCCGTCTCTTTGCCGGCGTTGTGCGGTCTGTCGCCCTGTATGGGGCACCCATCTGGGCTGATGCCCTTAACACGCACACCTTAGCGGTGCTGCGAAGATCGCAGCGGATACTTACGCATAGAGTTGCCAGGGCTTACCGCACAGTGTCGTATGAGGCGGGTTGCGTTCTGGCCGCGACCATGCCTTGGGATTTAGAGGCCAACGTGCAGTCGGTTGTGTACAAACGAACCGCGGAAGCGAAAAGCCGAGGGTCCACACCGTTGCCGGACGTCGTCCAAGGATGGAGAGACGCTGCGAAATGCAGAGCGTTGAGGCGGTGGAAGCGCAGACTGCGCACACCAGGGGCGGGCCACCGCACTATTGAGGCCATCCGGCCTGTCTTCGCTGAGTGGCTGCAACGCCGAGAGGGCAGCCGGGGCTTGCTCTCTTATCGCCTTGTGCAGATCCTCTCAGGGCATGGCTGCTTTGGGAGGTATTTGCACAAAGTGGCGGGGAGAGAGCCAACCCCGGTGTGCCATCAGTGCGGCGCCATTGAGGACACGGCGGACCACACGGTCCAGGAATGCCCAGCGTGGGCTACAGAGCGAGCAGAACTGACCGCGGAAATCGGAGGAGACCTGTCGCTTCCTAACATAGTCAGCACCATGGTCGGAAGCGACGCCGCATGGAAGGCCGTCTCCGTCTTTTGCGAGGCGGTGATGGAAGTTAAAGAGGCCGAGGAGAGGCATAGGGAGAACGACCCAGATGCACATCCCCTCAGACGAAAGAGGACTGGACGTCGTCGGCGCAACTACGTCAGTACGATCGTCCCTTAAATAAGTGGCACAGTGGACATTGGGCGGGACACTTATCATTCCCAATGCCCAGGTCTGTGACCGAAAGATGGCGCGGCGGCATACATGTTCTTCGGTATGCCGCCGCGATGGAAAGCGAGTCTGCTTAGCGGACAATAGTGGAGCGGGGGTTATTTGGGTAAAGGCCACGCTGAGACCATTCCCCCGGTACACAGAAGACGGAGAACCAGGGAAATTTTTAGTGGGTAGTTCCGGCTCTATACGCCGGGGAGTCCCACACACCCCCATGGCCTAAGTCTCGAGGCCGTGGGAAGTGCGCAAATAGCATTTTTTACCCTGAGAAAAAAAAAAAAAAAAAAAAAAAAAAAAAGGCACCTGCCCGGATAGCAGCGGACGCGGGTTCGATTCCCGCCTCAAGATCATAATTTTTCGAAATTCTTTTTCTAACCACCAAAATCTTTATGAGGATTTTCATTAAAATAACATACATTACATACATACATAAATCACACCCATATCCCCAAATGGGTAGGCACAGGCGAACTAGCACCCACGTTTCGCCAATTATGTTAGTTCCCATGTAATAATTGGCGAGCCTATTGCCATTTATCGGGCACAAAAGTCGCAGTACATTGTTATTGCTAGGTGGTATAAAAGGAACGCTGCTGCCCATTCCTCATAATTGATTTATCCTTGGTCGCCTTGTACGACACCCACGGGAGAGATTTGGGGTTGGTGACAATTGTATTCTACTCTGCCGTCACCACACGGCGGTAAAATAAAACATTAAAATACTGCAATCTGCCATTTTGGCTGAAACACCAATCCCTACACATGACGTCACACCTATTATATGTATATAAATGTTGAAAATATACTACATAAACATATACACAACCATTACTCGGTAACAAATATTTGTGTTCATCACAAAATTTGCTCCTACCAGGATTCGAACCCGGGACCTCTTGGCCAATACCCAGCGATCTGAGCAAGCCGGCCGTCAAATATTTAATATATTATTAAATAAAAAGTACGTACCTTCTTATCTCCGATTCTATTAAAGACCTCATCTAAAGTAGACGCCGAAATGCTGAAAGATTATGTAACAATTTAATTAAATAAATCAATATTTCTTAAATTCACTCAAAGTTACTCTAGTTCAAAGTTAGCAAAACTGTGACAATCGGTTTGGTTGTGAAAGAACCAATAAACTTTCATAGAATACAAACATAAATCATGCCTATATCACCGTATGGGGTAGGTAGATGTGAATAAACCATGACGGCCGCCTTGGTCGATTGATCAGATCGCTGGGTATTGGCCAAGAGGTCCCGGGTTCGAATCCTGGTAGGGTTCGGGAACAAACTTTGTGACGACCACAAATGGTTGTTCCTGAGTCATGGTTGTGTATATATTTATGTAGTATATTTTCAACATTTATGTACATAATTATATTAAAAATATGTCCGTCATCTAGTATCCATAACACAAGTGCTTAGGCTATACATACTTTGCTTGATGTTTGAGTCAACTTTATGAGCTTGATACGCGCTTGATGTGATTTTAAATGTGTGTATTAGTCAATGGTCAAGCCTCTTGACAGGCGTTTCAATCACACTGTTAGCAAGCATAACAGAAAATATACGTGTTTCACCTGAAGCTTGACCATCTCCGACGCCCCTAAGATCTAAACTTGCCCGTTAAATAGACAACTGCCAATCTACTTCGACGAATAGAATAGAAGTTGTCAAAAGGTGACTTTTGTAGAGTGCTTGGCGGGCTTTCAATGGCATCAGTCAAATTTTTATTTCAATCATTCAAAAATTGTTTCAGAGTGGACTTTGTGTAGTAAAAGTGGTCTTATTTTGATGCATAAGGATCCGTGTTGATGTTTAATTATGAAGAATCATTGAAATAAAAGTGTTGTGCCGTGTTTGACGTTGAGAATTTTATCGTGGTTTTCACCTTGGTGAGGTGGTGAAAACCACTATAAAGTGACTTGTATTATATTCGTTTGAATAGATTACCCACTTGTCAAGAGACTGAATAGATTAGGGGTTTCATTACCTCGGTTTCACGGTCGTGGTGGTGGTAGGCTTGGGTTTCTGGGTGACAGGCGCATCCGCGTCGCATATCACCGCGCCATTGAATTTTATCTGCTGCAGTTTCGGAGCCGCGGCTTGCTTGTCGTACTCCACTTGAAATCCCAGCACAATCGGCCCTCCGGGGTAAAGCGGGAGCTTCGCGTTCTTAATGCTGAATTTCATCGTATTATTGATCACGTAGATTCCACCCAACTGTGAAAGGTGGCCAGTCAGCAACGGGAGTTGATTTTTTATTTATTTATGCTAGCTTGTGGAAAGAGGACATCAAAAACGATACTACCTAATGGCTTTTCAAAAGAGCTAACGCGCTAAGAGCGCTCACTGATTAGCTCACTTACTTACGAAAAAAAAATCAGCAAAAATTATTACATTTTTGACATAAAGTATTTTGGCTTTGTAGGCGAGTTAAATATTTTTGCTCTCGATGCCGCACTCAGAGACATCAATTAACGTTAATGAGTACTTAATGTCAAAAAGACTGAAGACTGAAGACAATTCAAAACTGGTCATTATTATCATCGGGTCATTTAAATGATTTTTTTGATATTACGTACTTACTCATTAAAGTTAATTGACATCTCCGAGTGCGGCAGTCAGTTAGGTACCGTTTAAAGCAACATACCCGCTTCGGGCTGCCTTCCCCTACCTGTTTCAGATCTATTTGTGATACTTACCCCTATGACGTCAGCTGTCTTGTCAAGTAGTATGTCGAGACTCATAGTATTCTGTACAGTATCGACAGATAACCTGATAATTCCGTGCCACTGGCCAGGCTTATTTGAATTCTCATCATACTGGAATACTCCAGGGCATGGATTGAATTGCTTGGTGGATACTGGTACTGCCACCAGGGCTGTTATGTAGACGAGTATTCTAATCTGAAATGTGAAGATGAGTAGGTAAAATAGAAAAAGGAGGATTCGATTAATAATTTGTAACAGTAGGTACATTAGGGGACAAATAAATTGTCACGAATTAATTATTCAAGGTTTTGGCTTAGGCGCACCTAGCGACGACCCCCTGACTGACGCCAACTCTCTTCGGGTAATATACATTTTTATTATGATTGACAGGGAAGCTCTTGCCCTTCATCTCACTTGATTGTAAGTGATGATAAAGGCTGAACATGGAATCGAGCTTCACATGGAACCCTCAACCAGAGAGGGGCTAGCTATCTTATCATAATTGTCGGAACACAATAATGCTGTTAACATTATTATTAAGGCGACAGATTTTGATAAGATGGTGGTAGCTAGCCAGGCGGACTTGATAGAAACTCCAACCACCAATCAAACCGAATACAAATTTGTACCCCCTGAGGATTAACATGATGACAAAGCGAATTGCATATACCCCCATCACTCCCGCGGGTGTCGTGCAAGGCGACTAAGGGTAAACACAGCGATGAGGGATGGGCAGCATTCCTCTCATATCACCTAGCAATATACTGTGACTTACGTGCCCGGTAAATGGAGGCTCCCCTATTACATGGGACCTACCATAATTGGCGAATCGTGGGTATTACCCACAGATATATCAATATTAGGTAATGCCACAGATATAAATTGGTATATCTGTGGGTGGATTAGGTAATACCTAATCCACCTCTGCCTACCCCTTCGGGGATAAGCAGGCGTGTTTTATGTACATGTATGTTACGTAGCTATACCTATTAGGTATGTTGAGACAGGAAAAATGTCAGAAACAAAACATTTCCTGTTTCGTTTCAAAATAATATTCTGCACAGCATTTTTAAACACGTTTCATTCAACGAATTTGTCTAAACAATACACTTACCACTGCAATCATGTTAATTTCTTTCAAACGACATCGATTTTTCAATTTTAATAAAATAATTTGATAGCGTACAGACTCAGAACGATTGAAACGGTAGATCCCGTTGCTGCCAATAGTATTACTGGTGATCTTTAAGTTAGCGATGATGCATACGATAGGTCTCATTCGTGACCAGTAACCGGTTTTATATGTTAGTGTTAAAACATCACGGGGTGGCCATCTTTAAAATTAACACAAAGGATTAATTGATAATCTCTTCTGCAGTCCGCAGTACTGGTTGACTGACTGCCACTTTGGTCGAATGGTCAGATCGCTGGCTGTTGGTCAAGAGGTCACGGGTTTCGAATCCTAGTAGGGTAGCAAATGATTGTGTAATCAACACACGTGCGTTTCGTCGATAAAGAAAAATAATATACATTTAGGATTATTGTAAGAAAGCTGAGTGCGTAATGATCAATGCACACGATTGTTTTTCAACTTTGCGAGGAAAGAACAAACTTCTTCACTATTTGAAGTAGACATTTTTTGATAGTATCATCCTAGCAGTATCTCTACCAAATATTTACGGAAAATGGCGCGTATTTTTTTGTCTTAAATTCGCTCTATATTTTTAGGGAAGGCAAAGGGTCTAGCCCTTACTGCCTCGTCTTTAGTGTATATTTAATCTTTAGTCTTATGAATTAATGAGTATGTGAATTGTATGAATGAAATGAATTTTACGTTAAAATATGGGTGTCGCATATTTTAACGCATCTAGGGAGTGCTTGGCGCGAATTGAATGGTAACAGAGTTCATGATGGAGACTGATGAAGTGAGCAAAACCACTTTTTACGTGGTTTTCACCACAACATCAAACACCATCACCCATCACAAGACATATTTTCAATGATTCTGCATAATTGCACAACAACACGGATGCTTGTGTTTGATGCACAAGCATCCGTGTTGGAACACCACTTTCACTGCACAAAATCCACTCTGAAATAATTTTAGAATTATCGAAAATATATCTGACTGACACCACGAAACGCGCCAAACACTCCCCGTATTTTTTTATTTTCCTGTATTTTTGGGAAGGCAAAGGGCCTATACAGCCATGGCTTAAGTATATTTTTAATATATATTCATATGAATAAACGAGTAAGTGAAACTGTATACCTACATAATGTATGAATGTAGGCATAGAAAAGTTACAGAAAGGCCCATGTCGGATACCGACGAACCGAGAAGGTGATAGGGGTGACAACATTCCAATCAAAGGTCTAGAGAATCATCATCATCATCATCACCAGCCCTTTAATGTCCCCACTGCTGGGGCACAGGCCTTCCCTATGGATGGAAGAATATAGGGAGTGCGGGCCATAACCCACCACGCTGGCCCAGTGCGGGTTGGTGGGTATTAACGACTGCAGATGCAGCCGGGATCACCAGTTTTACGTGCCTTCCGAAGCGCGGAGGAACTTGAGATAATACATTTTTGGTCACCCATCCAATGACCGGCCTTAGCGAACAGTGCTTAGTTTTCGCAATCGCAGGCCAAGCGCGCTATGCTTATGCGCTGGCGAGCTCCTCGTCGCTCCTGTCTAGAGAATACCATAAATTAATAAGTTCTAATCTATCTAAAAAAAACACAAGAATAAGGTTATTTCTTTTAATGATTTAATTTCAGATTCGAGATTTCCGTGGTGTAAGTACATGATAATAATAAAGCGATACATGAAGTGTAGTAGGTACTTGTATGCATTTCTTCATGAGCACAAAATCACCACGGAAATCTCTTATCTCAAGTGGGTAGGTCTTTGAAAAGATAATGTTAATTGTTGGAAGCATGGCCAAGTCAGAGGAAATTTCCCTGAACAAAATTTTAAATAAAATAAAAAATTTTATGATCTTAGTTTCATTTAATATGCTGGGTTATTTAGGAAAAATATAATGCTTATGAGTAGCCCTTTCAAACGCTATTATAAAATACATGTAATTTTTCTATCACATGTGGCGGGTTCGATTCCCGGTTGAGGTAGGCGATTTTAAAAAAATCTGTGATTGCAGTTCTACTTATTATTAAAAATAAAACGATGTCTTCTTTTAGTAAAATATCCTACGTTCAATATTTAATATACTTTCCCTGCGTGTGGCATGGCCGTGGGACGCCCTGTATAGTCGCATAGATAGCATTACACAAATGCAAAGGTCATCTTATACTAAAAGAACTATACCTACTCTCGCAGTATTTTTTGACATAAAATATTTTAACACGAATCTTAATTAATTTTTAAAATTACCCATATATATAATAGATTATAGACAGTATTAATTATATTATATAATAGACAGTATTAACCCACGTAATTCATCTCAAAGAAAAAAAAGGCAGAAAAAGTTGGATATCGCTCGGCCAACCAAGACGTTTTTAACTTGCCGAAATATCTCTTTCTGCCGCACTCAGAGACGTCAAATAACGTTAATGAGTGCTTAACGTCAAAAAATGACAATTCAAAACTAGTCGCTATTCTTGCCGGGTCTATGGTCTAGATTTGAATGAAAATTTTTGACATTAAATACTCATTAAAGTTAATTGACGTCTCTGAGTGCGGCAGTTTAACATTTACAACTTCGAACATTTTTCTCGAATACTGCTTTAAATTAACAATAAGTACTTTGATTTAACAACATACATGCATAAATCACGCCTATATCCCCGAAGGGGTAGGCAGAGGTGAACTAGCACCCACGTTTCGCCAGTTATGTCAGGTCCCATGTAATAAATAGGTGGCGAACCTATTGCCATTTATCGGGCACAAAAAGTCGCAGTAGGTAGGTACATTGCTAGGTGGTATAAGAGGAACGCTGCTGCCCATTCCTCATCACTGATTTATCCTTAATCGCCTTGTACGACACCCACGGGAGAGATTTGGGGTGGTGACAATTGTATTCTACTCTGCCGTCACCACACGGCACTTGATTTAACAAACCTAAAAAAATGGCTACATTGTTGGTGTTTGTATGCTGTAGAGGTGGGAGCGAGGGGTGTACCAGCTAAATCCCTATTATACATTACTAAAAAGTCCTTAGCTTGTCGAGAGCTTACGTAAGTTCTTCACTGGAACGTGTGTCAAATGCGGCTCGCACAGAATCTTACCAAATATGGCTGGGCAGAGAGAGAGAAGTCGGAATGACGAAGGTGAGTGATGACTAGTTGTCAAGGGATCCCTTAAACTTACAGGGTCACAAGTCCCAGGCGCTGCCACTACTCCCCTCTCTGCCACACTATGGACCCGGCACCCGCACCTTGAATCCATGGAATGCTTACTGCCGCACTCAGAGACGTCGATTAACATTATCATTATTCAGCCGAGAGACGCCCACTGTTGGCCATAGGCCTCCCCCAAGGATCTGCAAACCGGTCGGTCCTGCGCTGCCCGCATCCAGCGGCTTTGCGCGACCGTCATCAGATCGTCGGTCCACCTTGTGGGGGGCCTTCCAACGCTGCGTCTCCCGGTGCGTGGCCGCCATTCGAGGACCTTTCCGCCCCAACGGCCGTCAGTCCTCCTCGCAATGTGCCCTGCCCTGCAATAACTTTAATGAGCATTTAATGTCAAAAATTTTCATTCAAATCTAGACCATAGACCCGGCAAGAATAGCGACTAGTTTTAAATTGTCATGTTTTGACGTTAGTACTCAATAACGTTGTTTGACGTCTCTTACTGCCGCACTCAGAGACGTCAAATAACGTTAATGAGTACTTAACGTCAAAAAATGACAATTCAAAACTAGCAATGTACTGCGACTTTTGTGCTCGATAAATGGCAAAAGGCTCGCCACCTATTACATGGGACCTAACATAATTGGCGAAACGTGGGTGCTAGTTCACCTCTGCCTACCCCTTCGCGGATATAGGCGTGATTTATGTATGTATGTTTGGAATAGATTCCTTCTGTATCCAATTGCATTCCGACATTAGTCGTAGTGCAATTGGATACAGAAGGCAACTAATAAGTAGGGACAGCAAAGGGAATCAGCTCATATAGCTTCGTCAGAAGTAGTTTATTTTCTTCAGTATTAAGCGCATTAAAACGCGGATATATTTTAATGCATTTTGGAAGAGTTTGGCGGCAAATTTACACTAACAGCCGATTGATGGAGACTGACGATGTAGATCGACCACGAAAATGCTCAATGCCTTTCTCATCAAATGCACTTTTGTGTCACTAAATCTTTATATCGTTCATCGCCGTAGACATTTATTACACAAAACTACATCATTTTTTAACAGTAAACATCACTGACACAATATTAATATAATAAAACAAATATGCCGACTTTCAAAAGGCACAGAAAAACCGGCTGTGCATCCGGAGCAGCAGCAAAATAAAAAATAAAAGTAATAGTGTTTCTAAATACGATGGTTAGGTTAATTTGTGTTTATAAATAAAATGGAATAAAATGTTTATTTATAATCTTAACATTAAAATAATTAAAATTCGTAAAGGATATTCAATGTCCATAGACAAATTCATAAGCATAAACTTTGGAGTTTTTGGCGCGTTTCAATGGTGACATTTTTTTTCATTAATTCCAATTGTTTCAGAGTGGATTTTGTGCATGAAAATAAAAGATTTGTGTTGACGTTCAATTATGGGGAATTGAAAACAAGTCTTATAATGTGTTAGTTTAAAAAAAGAAATTTCTTCCCCATTAAATTGACGCCAAATTCGATGCGTAATTGATATATTTCGAATTTATCATTATCGCCTTAAGGGTAGTGTTATTTCTATTACTTACATGTTGTCTATAAAAATAAATCCGTTTTCCTTGGTCACGCCATAGCTACAGAACGACTTCACGTATTTTAACAATATTTTTTTAAAGTTTTCCAATAATTAATTGTTGTAATACAGAAAGAAATTTAATAAAACATATATTTTTGTAAGTATATTTTTATTATAGTTCGAATTGAATATTCACAAGAAATGCTGCGGCCTCAGATATCCAGGGAATCAGGAAGATGATGATCTTGATCGCGATGTGACAATGGACACATAATAAAAAATTATGACTACCCCAAAGTCTTACAAACTATGACTTTTCAAACTATGATCGAGATTACAAACTATGTACTTTTCTAATTTAAATAAAAAAAAGAAGGTTGCGATGTTACAATCGTCACCGAATAAAAAATTCTGACTACCCCCCTTATTCATACAAACTACTTTACTTATTGACTTTTTGATCTTTTAAAGTAAATTTACTTTAACAAACATAGTAGCATTAAATATGGCTAAATAAAAAAATGTCGTAATTTAATAACGGCATTTAAAAATGTCGTAATTTAATAACGGCGATATTTAAAAATTGCGTCATTTAAAAATAGCAGCATTTAAAAATGGCGGTATGTAAAAAAGTGCGGCTTTCCAAAATGGCGGCGTTCAAAGTTGACGGCGCGCCAGATGTCACATGTTCGCTTTTATCCAAGGCAGGAACTGGGCTAGGTCGGTGAAGACCACGTAGTGCGAGGGGTCGCACACCCTGCCGATGGCCTTGGATAGGGAGACGAGCCCTCGGAGGTGCCACACTCCGTCCAGGCGGAACACCATGCCGCCGCCGCTGTCCCCGTTGCACGCCGAAGGCCCTGGAGCTGAGGAACATACATACATACATAAATCACGCCTACATCCCCGAAGGGGTGGGCAGAGGTGAATTTAACAACCACTTTTCTTCAATCAAATTAGGTGCCATGTTATAGGTGACGGGCGTATTGCCATAGGTATATCGGGCACACAAATCGCATTTTTTTGCTAGGTGGTATGAGAGGAATGCTGCTGCCCATCAATCATCGCTGTGTTAGCCCTTAGTCGCCTTTTACGACACCCGCGGGGGGATTGGGGGCGGTGACAATTGTATTCTGCTCTCACATAACCACACGGCTAATAAATTTATGTTTAAATACACAAGTCTCTTCTTCTTCTTTCTGCTCTTATCCAACTCTAAATAGAGTCGGCGCAACTCTTCCATTCTCCTCTATTAGACGTGAGATCAGCATGAACTCCCCTCCCCTCTTTCTCATGTAATCTTTCACATAATCCATCCATCGCTTCTTCAGTCTTTATCGCATTCTAGGTCCATGCACATCCACATTTAACATACCTGATACCTCTAGTTACTTAACATTCATCTCTCCTTAACACATGCCCCGTACCACGCTAACTTGTTACTCAAATATTTAATTTAATTTATTTACCATCGACATTTCCAGCACAGTAGGTATAGTCAGAGGTGACGTTCGCGTAGAATGATGGCAGTGACCTTATGCAATCTATTGTTGAAACTACTGGCATGGTGACGAGAGATAGCTCGGAGTTATATTGCGAATTCCCGTCCAGACCCCAGCCCACCACCTGAAAAAAAAATTATCTCATCGCACTGACCTCTATTAAATAAGTACGCTGGACTGAAGGTTGTCATCCAAAAAATGAAGCCAATTTGATTATCGCCATCTTGGCGCTGATGGCACTGGTGTACGAAGGTGTAGGCAACAACCGTCAAACTTAGTACCCTTGCCGCTCGATGTGGCGCTTCAAATCGGCACAACAAACATTTATTATTTGAGTAGACGTATTCAGTCCAGCGTACTTGTTTAATAGAGGTCAGTGTCTCGTTGTCTAAAGCAAAAAACTGAAAGTGAAATAGGCGAACTACCAAATCCTGGGTTCTCAGAATTGTTGTAACTATACTTTAGTCATTATAACGAGATAAAAAACAGAAACAGTTTTGATATGTCTCTTTATCGACTATAATAAATGCATTTCAAAATAAAAAATATGTATTTCATCATCATTTTATTAAATCATAATGATTAGCGACTGAGAAAAAGGTATTACAAATTTTTATTTTTGAATTTTATAATAAAAGTCCCATCAACATTGTTTACGTTATATTGGTTGCAGTATAGAGGTGCCTTGAGGAGCTCGCTAGCGCAGAGGCGCTTGGCCTGCGATTGCGTAAACTAAGCAATGTCGCTAAGGCCGGTCATTGGATGGGTGACCAAAAATTTACTATCTCAAGTTCCTCCATGCTTCGGAAGGCACGTTAACCCGTTGGTCCCGGCTGCATCTGCAGTCGTTAATACACCCACCAACCCGCACTGGGCCAGCGTGGTGGGTTACGGCCCAATCTCCCTATATTCTTCCATCCATAGGGAAGGCCCGTGCCCCAGCAGTGGGGACAATAAAGGGCTGGTGATGATGATGATGATGATGATAGCGGTTACAAACGAAATTGTGGTTAAAAAAGTTCGAATATTTATAGTCTTATCTTCTTCTTTGTACTAATTTTTGTAAAATTAATGTTCAAAGCAAACCTTAGCTTAACCGAACGCACGGTATTTGTAAAAATATCTGCTTTGGAATGTTTGAAATTTATTTCTACATTGCGAGGGTACCCGTTGTCTTACAACGTGAAGTGCAAAGGTTAGAAGAATTTCGGTAAGTTAATTTGTGTCTTGGGTGGCCGAGCGGTCAGGCACCTGCCCCGATAGCAGCAGACGCGGGTTCGATTCCCGCCTCAAGATCATAATTTTTCGAAATTCTTTTTCTAACCACCAAAATCTTTGTACTAATTTTTCTAACATTTATATAATGTTAAAATTAAAAATCGAATAGTTCAAATTAAATTACGAAATTAGTGTGACGTATACTTTATGGATGACCCCAATGTAATTTAAAAAAATATTTTACCTTTTATTTCAATATTATAATATTATAAATGTTAGAAAAAATATTACAATGAAATTTGTGGATTGAAAAAGTTCGAAAAATTATAGGCTTGAATCGAACCCGCGTCCTGCGCTTTCCGGGCCAACGCCTTGGTCTTTCTGATAAAAAATCTCTAAAAGAAACTCACTGAACCAGATTTGCCGATGATAGTTGAGATAGACGTCTGGTCTTCGGGCCAGAGGCAAGCCGGCTGGACCCAGTCAGTGAACACCACTTGCTCCCGAAGCCGCAGAATGGCCAGGTCCCTCCGATGGTTGCTGGAGTGGTACGACGGGTGCCTGGTGATTTGGGACACCTGGAAGCGAAGAAACCTTAAGAGCGACCGCAGACGTACTATTTCAAGTTGGCCGACTAAGGCCCGAGTTCACCAACACATAACCAGGCGATTTTAATTTAACCGTTGGTTTTTGACCTTTTAACACCATGGACCTTTTTAGTAGTCCGAGAAATAAACGTTTTTATTTTATTTATTTTGTCGTATACTGTCAAAAACTTACGGTTATCTGTTAATCGCCTGTTTTACGTGTTGGTGAACTTCAGCCTAAGGGCCCGGTTTTTTGATGCATACTTAACTCAAGCAATTGTTAAAAATTGTTACTTATGTTTGAATAAAATACTGATATATAATAATTAGTAACAATTTTAGTTACTAATAATGTTACTAGTGGTTAAAATATCAGTCTGATATTGTGTGATATTACATGGGACCTAACTTAATTGGCGAAACGTGGGTGATTAATCACCTCTGCCTTCCCCTTCGGGGTTATAGGCGTGATTTACGTATGTATGTGTTTTACCAAACGGATTTGCACGCCGTCCACCGACGTCCTGAGGTTTTTCTTGCCCAGGTAGACCGTGAGGGTGTTGGGGTCCTTCCGCCGTCTCGGATGTTCTCCCACGGTTTGGGTGATGCAGTGCGCCGCCGTAATCACGTGGTAGTGGGATACCAACGTACCACCACATATGTAAACGTTGTTCACTATCTGGAAACACAAAAAGTCTTTAAGTACTTCAGGGGGCTTAATACAAACTCTAAACGCGAATCAATTCCCATTGTTAAAATGAGACAACGCTATAAGCCGAGTAGAGCGGCATCCCGTTTTGTCACCCGTGTTTGGATCGCACTAATACTTCATGGTACGGCCACAGACTACCCAAAACTGTCGAATTTCTCCAATCGATTGTCAATCTTAACTTGTTTCACTTGTGTCATTTACATCTCAGAGTACTTATCTAAGGAGGAATGGGCAGCAGCATTCCTCTTATATCACCTAGTAGCAGTATACTGTATGTAATAGCAATATACTGCGATATAAGTGCCCTATAGGCGGCAATAGGCTCCCAAATTATATGGAATGAACATAATTGGCGAAACATGGGTGTTAATTTAAATAGAGATTTATTTACGTTTGTATGTATCCACATCAAAGTAAGCAATCACAAGCGAGTCAAACCAATCTATTAGAACGAATAGAATGCAAATGTAAATCTTTGACTGATTCTCTTACATTTGACATGACGGTCGCCATCTTGGTTTCTCTGTAATACGTCAGTTTCATACATTCGTATTCTAATCGTTCAAATAGAATGGTCACTTGTCTAGAGAGGCAACCGTCCCAGCTTGGACACTAAGGACCGATTTCACCGCAGAATTAAACGCGATCAGTTGAAGTTGAACTCGGTTTATGCAAGTTTTATTAAACTCAGTTTCTATGAGAGACGGTGAAATCGGCCCTAAGGCTGCGTTTCTATAGAGGCGGAGCTGCGCGGAGCTGAGCAGAGACTTACAAAAATTGAACAATGATATTGCGGAGCGGATATGGCATGTGTGATTTGAGCAATATCATTGGTCAATTAGTATGTCTCAGCTCAGCTCCACTTCTATGGAAACGCAGCCTAACGCCGAGATGGTTTACGTACCGTGAATTCGAAGAGAGCTATGTGCCACGGCCACTCTCCCTCTGCTGTTTTGGTGCCGCTCACAATCAGAGTGTTCACGTTCGCCTTCACAACCCTGCCGCATTGGTCCTGAAAGTGGAGTATCAGACACATCATTATTACCAACAGCTATAAGCATATCATCATTATCAATAGTTTCAGACACATTATCATTATACAGTTTACACACATTATCAATATCAACAGTATTACACTCATCATCGTTATCAACAGTTTCACACTCATCATCGTTAGATAGTAAAATATAAATACATTGGGGGTTTACAGGAGAAATTCAAAAGAAGTGAACCACAGTCAAACATCAAAAATGTTGCTGGCTTATAATGAACATATTTTTGGCAGCATTTTCAATCTTGGTAGATCCTAATTAAAAATAGTTTTCGGTATGTACTGTTTTATGGTAATTTTCATTCGTTTAGGTATTACTTCTAATTTTCTCAATCCCATAAAATTTGTTGGCGAATTTAATACATTTCTTATGGTTCAAAACGAGAGAATGCTTCTAGCATTAAATCCGCCATTTGTATATTTTTTTAAATTATGTGCAATAAAGATTAATATTATAAATAATATATACCTGATTGGAATTACTGCTCGGTGTGGGCGTTGGATTATCTGGTTCGTTGCTGAAAAATATTTCTTATCTTTTAGTAAACAGTTAGTTTAAAAAAATTGGTAGGGTGGATATATCTTCCATATATTTGATAATTTATAATATATACAATTAGTACAATTAAGAGCTTTACTTCTCATAAAAAAAAATCAGATCTACGAGCCAATTTGGACATATTTCTGACCTATTTAAATCGAATTTAGAAATAGGAAATTAAATTTACATTATTAATTACATTGTATTAAAGTATCGTTGTTGTCAAAGCAACCGAGTTCATTTTTGGCTTTGTTCCTATTTTTTTTTTAAATCGAGAAGAGGATTAACGTCAAGCCGTTGGTTCCGGCTGCATTTGCGGTTGTTAGTACCTACCAATCCGCACTGGTCCAGCGTTGTTGGTTATGGCCCGTTTTCCATAGATTCTTCCAACCTTAGGGAAGCCCTGTGCCCCAGCAGTGGGGACATTAAAGCGCTGGTGTTGTTGGTCTTGAAATTATTATTTAACCCGAGTTACCAAGTATCAGAGTTATGCTGACTACATAAGTGGCCTTTACAGGTAAAAGCTATGGCATTTTCTAGACCATAGCTCTTACCTGTAAGGGTTATAATGATAATATCTATAAGGGATACTTGAACAAACTTCATAATTACAGCTTTTTATTGTTGGTCTGTCTTCCTTACTACGAACAGGCTAATAAAGAACTATAAAATTATGATTAACTTTTATTCCCTCTAAAAGATAACAAATGTTCTACACTCCTTAAATATTATATTTTGGTATACAGGTTTTGGCTTTTACATTGGTTATAGGTAAATTTATTATATTCATGGTATTATTAATTCGTAGATATTATTTACCTCATGCATTATCATTACCTTAGGCTTTTTAAAAGTATGTTTGGATTTTTATCTAAATTGTTTACCTTGTCACGTCAAGTCTCACATCTCAAATCTCACATCTCAAATTAAGTTAATTGAATCATAACTTGCAAAGTAAGCTGGAAATTTACTAACAGGAAATGCTAGACGAATATTGGCCCCACTTTAACAAAAGGGATCCGACAGAGACACAAATAGTTTTTTGATTTCAGATAGCAATGATCATTGAACCTAATCATTAAGTTTGGTCTAGACATTTGAATGATTCAATGTTTCCTCCAGCCTTTTACACTTTTAAGCTTTATCATTTGTTATAAATTAATAGGAGTCGAAAATGGTTCTTTTCTGCTTAGACTATGACGCACAATTAATGTTCTATTTAGTTTTCGTTATATCGCACGTCTATTTCAGGTCCACTGTTTGCGTTTTCATTAATTTCTGTGAACTCCAGTAACAGGAGGAGAATCTTCTGTTTCAACTCGACTCTTCGCGCAGATTGCATATTCCTAATTTCGCTGGCCACATAGTCACCGAAGATTTGGAACTCATCTCCGGGTTTAATTGTTAAGTGGTTAACAGCGTATTCTATTTGGTTAGTTCCCAATGTGGCAGCCATTGGACATTTGAGAGACAGTCTCAGTTCTGGTGGATTATTTTTATTCACATCTAAGTTTGTAGTTTCAGTATAGTCCTGCAATGAAAAAAATGCATTGTGACGTTGGTTGGAGTCTTTAAGTTAATTTTAGACTTCATTTTAGTTTTTAGGTCCCAATATTGACAACAAATGATGTGCATGCGTAATACAAGCAAGTAGGCAACAATGACTGCACCTCATAAAATTACCCAATCATGCCACTTAGTATCAAGCCCTTAGTATTTTAAAAGTATTCCTTTTGAAACTTTTGGCCTGATCAGCATCTTCAAGCCTTACCTCTAGCATTCGATTCACAGACCACTTTTACCGATGGCCTTTCTACCAAACTGTCTATCGTGCATAAATCGTCACAGATGAAAACCCAATTTTTATGTTCCCAAAAATATTTCCTGATATATTCTTACCACAGAATCACCGATGAACGCCGGGTGATGGCCTCTAGTAAAATTTAGCATTTGATAGTATTCCCACTCGCTGGCATATGAATATCCTTCATTATTTTTACTATTTTGCACCTTAACATCTTCTTTTGCATATTGGGTATTCAAATCGTTCATTTTCTTAACGATCTCTATAGCAGTAGTGTTAAATTCATCTGCGAGACTGTGCAGAGTGGAATTCTTTTTAATATTGTTGTTGTAATCAACATCTTTGGTGTCCCACAATTCTTTGTGCTGTTCGTACTTTTCTATTAGATGTGTTGTTTCATCTTTAGACCACGCCTTTCTTTCTGTCATCGGGTTAATCGCAGAAATACTAATGTTCCCAACAAAGTTTAGCCAGATGTTGTTACTGGAACAACAAAAAAAATTTTACTGGCAACAATGGCTTTAAGAAAGAGATGCAGTTGTGAAAATATTTACATATTTTTTGAGGGTTTTCAATTGCCTGTTTAAGTCTTAGTAGTAATCTAGAGAGGAGTGTATTTGTTGGGTTGTTGTAAACATAAATCTTGCTTAGTTTTTACGTATAAATAGTTAGTTAGTTTTTACTTTTTAGTTTTATATAGCTTTTTGAAGTTCAATATTGAAACATTGAAGCTGTAATGTTAGCTACGTCATCATCATCATCAGCACTTTAATGTCCCCATACCTGGGGCACAGGCCGTTCCTATAGATGAAAGAATAAAAGGAGAAGGGGCCATAAACCACCAGGCTGTACCAGCACGGATTGGTGGGTATTATTGGATGCAGATGCATACGGGACCAACGGCTTATTGTAACTTCCGAAGCATGAAGGAACTTGAGGTAATATATTTTGGTCACCCATCCTATGACCGGCGGCATTAGTGGACATTGCTCATCTTACGCAATTGCAGGCCAAGCGCGCTAAGCCACTGCATTATCGAGCTCCTCCTATTAATACATTATTGGAAGTTTATTAAGAGGTAAAAAGGCCAAATTACTTCATTCTTGATTAGGTCAGCAGTATTTTGTAGCAATCTATACGTCCTGTACTTACGGACGGTACTGTACTTAATGTCAAACCATTTTTTCTTAAAACAGCCGAATGCTCAGTTTGTCCTCTGTGTGTCCCTAGCTTACATTACTTAAAATATACATACAATGCAAAACAATTGCTGGTTAAAAAGTCAACTTGTTATGTTCAATATTTTTCCAATAATGATGCCGAAGTTACGTCATCTGTAGAACTATTAATTACTGATAAACTCATCAAAATATGACACTGTCTTGAAAGATAAACTGCCGCACTCAGAGACGTCAAATAACGTTAATGAGTACTTAACGTAAAAAAATAACAATTCAAAACTAGTCGCTATTCTTGCCGGGTCTATGGTTTAGATTTAAATGAAAATTTTTCGGCAGAAAATTTATCGGCAGAAAGAAACTGGAATCTAATATAATAATCATTTTAATTTTCTGTCACTTTGGTGATACAAAAGGAAGACTTATGTGTGTAATAAATATATCATCATGATTGTATCCAAATATTGTAATCTATATATCACTATTAACTTTTACGATTAAACTAATATACAAAGTAAAACGTCTCTTATTGGTTTGTTTATCAGTGGTACTAAATTCAGATAATAGTTATTTATGGGAGTGATAATTATACTATTATAAAAAACCCGCGCAATGACCGCTTTCGAGTGACTTTGGGAAATATATCGTATAAAGTATTTTCCAGTTGAGAAATTTAAATTTCATCATGGTGATGATGATGATGAATTAAAATTTGGGCAAAGTTTTATGTAATGTCCTCACTGCTGGAAGGTCTGGCCGTCCCTAAGCAGTGTAGAAAGATGAGTGCTAACGAACGGCTCTACGTTCTTCGCAGACACGGGTAGCTCTAGATATGTTTCTGGTTATCCATCTGAGAACTAGGAGGGTTCATCATCATCATCATCACCAGCCCTTTAATGTGTTTTTTTTGAGATTAAAATAGAGATTACTATAAATAAATTAGAAAATAAAAAAAATATTAGAATTATATATATTAAATTAATTTAAACCTTTTGATTGGTCAAATGTACTAAATATATTATATAAATAATTAATTTCCTCATCAGTAAATAGACCCCACTACTGGGCCACAAGTTTTTCTATGGATGGAATAATATAAGAATTTCTCCCAATATTCTTTCAGAGTCCATAATTCCACTACGCTGACCCAGTGTGGATTGGTAGGTATCAATGACTGAAGTGAAGATGTGGTCAGGGCCAACGGCTTAATGTGCCTTCTGAAGCACGGATTACCTCAAGGTAGATTTAAGTCACCCATCTAAAGACATGTAGTGACCGTGTGGTGGTAGCCACGGCAGAGTAGAATACAATTGTCACCATCCCAAATCTCTCCCGTGGGTGTCGTACAAGGCGACTAAGGATAAATCAGTGATGAGGAATGGGCAGCAGCGTTCCTCTTATACTACCGTCCTGACAATGTACTGCGACTTTTGTGCCCGATAAATGGCAATAGGCTCGCCACCTATTACATGGGACTTAACATAATTGGCGAAACGCGGGTGAGAATTCACCTCTGCCTACCCCCTCGGGGATATGGGCGTGATTTATGTATGTATGTATGTATGAATCCAAAGACATTGCCTAATTTGCGTAACTGAAGGTTAAACGCCATAACCCGCAGTGGATATATGGCGTATGACCTTCAAGATTCTCCTTAATTATGTACTTAATGCCGCACTCAGAGTCGTCAATTAACTTTACTACTTTTACTACTGTTAAATAGAATATCATTTAAATCTAGACCATAGTCCCGGAAAGAATAGTGACTAGTTTTTAATAATGTCATTTTTTGACATTAAGTACTCGTTAACGTTAATTGACATTTTTGAGTCCGGCAGTTACTGCCGCACTCAGAGCCGTCAAATAACGATAATGAGTACTTAATATCAAAAAATAACAATTCAAAACTAGTCGCTATTGTTGCCGGGTCTATGGTCTAGATTTAATTGAATTTTTTTGACATTAGGTATTCATTAAAGTTACTTAACAGGTCTGAGTGCGGCACTTAGACTATTATAGAACTACGCACAACTTATCCGTGATGCCAATATGTTGTAGTTAAAAATTGTTATTTTTAACTGACGAAATGATAGACGATGGGTGATATTATCACCAAAAAGAGTCTAGGGGTTCCCTGACGTTTCACCGATACGAGTGAAAGAGGAAACATCTAGCCCTCACCACATCAACGTTGCATAGGACACAGATTTAAGGAAAACAAGCGGATGAAGAATACATTTAGATTTAAAATACAGCATAGTGTGGTGACGGCAGAGCAGAATACAATTGTCACCACCCCAAATCTCTCCCGCGGGTGTAGTACAGGGCGACTAAGGGTTAAAACAGTGAGGAGGAATGGGCAGCAGCGTTCCTCTTATACCACCTAGCAATGTACTGCGACTTACGTGCCCGATAAAGGGCAATAGGCTTCCCACCATGGGACCCAACATAATTGACGAAACGTGGGTGAATTAACACCTCTGCCTATCCAAACGAGGATATATGCGTGATTTATGTATGTATGTATGTATGTAAAATATAGCATACCTAGGTATACTGGCGGCTGTCTGGAACCGGGAGTCAATCTCCGAAGCTGGATCGTCAGCATTGCAGATGTCAGCACCATCGAGCTGTATTCTCTTCAGCATCGGCGCAGGGGACGTCATCATGTCATACTGCACGTAGAACCTCACGTCTAATGGTCGGTCCGAATTCGTTGTCAACTTGGAGATTTTCAACGCGAAATTGGTGTTGTCTCTCGAAGAAATGTCCCCAACCCAGTTCTGGAAGGTTGTTAAAGATAAACTGGTAGGTAGTATAAAAGAACACATTTCTTTCAAGACTGCCCACAAATGATGTCACGTACTTTGATTAGTGTTTCAGTACAGATTAGAAATTTTGTATTTAGCAAAATTTTCTTTCTTTGTGTCTTCTAGGTCGGCCTGGGAGCGAACAAATAACGTAGAATAGGCCAGCCCTGACTCATCCCATGGGTGTCGTAAAAGTCGACTAAGGGAGATTGCCCGGTGTAGACCAATAAGCGCCTTGGGGCACCCGAATGGTGGAGGCCACACCACCAACAACAGCATACCCAAAGAGGGTTGGTGTCAGGCAGGCGGCCGGCTGTAAAACCTAAACCAAAAGTTTGAGCAGTATGGATTGGAATGTTGTCATTCCAATCACTCTCTCCGTTCATCGGTCTCTGGACATGGTCCGTTCCGCCTCTTTTCTACACATAAATTCATCACTAGCACCTTTACGGTGTGATAGATGACATGAATCGCGAGTGGATGGCTTGATGACGTCGGACCAATATGAATGGAAGAGAAAACATACTGCGCCGACCCCAGACAGCCTGGGAACAGGGCAGGGAGAAGAGCAGGGAGATTCTCTAAGAACAACAAGAAATTTTTCTTTCTTTATTAAAAATATTGAAATAAATTACTTATTATTATTATTTGATATTGAATTATTATTGGATAGCTAAATAATAAAACTTTTTTTTTCAAAATACACATCTAATTAAGTTTAATCAACATAATTAGAGGAGCTCGCTAGCGCAGTGGCATAACGCGCTTGGCCTGTGATTGCGTAAACTAAGCAATGTCGTTAAGGCCGGTCATTGGATGGGTGACCAAAAATTTATTATCTCGAGTTTCTCCGTGCTTCGGAAGGCACGTAAAGCCGGTGGTCCCGGCTGCATCTGTAGTCGTTAATACCCACCAACCCGCACTGGGCCAGCGTGGTAGGTGGGTTATGGCCCAATCTCCCTATATTCTTCCATCCAAAGGCCTGTGCTCCAGCAGTGGGGACATTAAGGCTGGTGATGATGATGATGAACATAATTATAAACTTAAAGTGCATGCTAATAAAGGACTAAAAACTAAATTTAAGGTAGAACCTCGCCTAGGTTTTCTGAGACAGGAAGTGTACCAATAACGCTGGCTGCATAATTAATCGTAAAACAGTATATTTCTTTTAACTAAGTGCATTTTAGTTTTTAATCTGATCACTGTTCTATCCCTCATTATGAAACTCAATACACAGTTCCTTACTCACCCCAAGAATGTTCACTTTCTTATCCAGGATAATGTTGACGGTGGTCGTGCTCCGCAGTCGATCGCTGGGCAGGGTGATCTTGCCATACCACCTCCCTGGTTCCCACGGGGATGCCTCGTACTGGAACACCCCTGGGCACGGAGACGGTGGAACCTCCTGTGTCTGAATCGGAGTCAGGAGCAGGCCTGAAGCCAGTGCGATCTGGAATCGTAGTTTTATTTGTCATCATCATCATTGTCATCATCTTTAAATGTCCCCACTGCTGGGGCACAGGTCAAACCTAAGCCACAACCCTAAGCCACAACCCTTGAGCAGTATGGATTGGAATGTTGTCATTCCAACTCCACTCTCTATAAAGTCAAAGTCAAAGTCAAAAATTCATTTATTCATATCTGGTATGATTACAATACACTTATGAATCGTCAAGACGCTAGATACCGAAAACCCGTGTGTCCGAGAAAAAAAAATAGTGAAAAAAAAATAGCGGAGTGCGCAGCATGCCTCAGTCTGTAACGATAGGTCTCCCAAACCCGCCCACGCCCCGGTCCGCAACGAAGCGCCGACCCTGCCGCGTTCAATACCAAGATGGTACTAAGCGCATCAGGGCCCAACGCTCCGCTAGCAGAACGGCACGCAAGTAGGCTGTAGAGAAACCCACCATTGTCAACGAGTTATGACATTGTAGGTACATTGTAAATTATGCACCAAATACAATCCCACAACTCGCCAATTACATAAACCGAAACATGCCGCGCACTACCAATCAATCTATATACGTTCATCTCTTTTCCGTCTATTGACGTCTGACCGTTATGAATGAGGAGAAATGAGGAAATAGGTATACTGAGACAGGGAGAAAAAGAAGACTGCTGGGGCACATGCCTTCCCTATGGATTTAAACATTTATTAAGCTACTTACTTTTGTCCTCAAAATTTTGTGTCTAGAACTAATCGAATGCTTACTTTGGATTTAATGATAAATAATAATAGAATATACCAGGTCACATTTTTAATACTGCAGAAATACAAAATGATAATACTACCTACTTGACCCAAATGTATGAAACAGCTGATATTTTTTTCATGAATTTGGAGTTGCTCCCATAGTGAAATTTGTTCAGTTTGATGGATGATCTGAACGAATTCCAAAAATTTTTGCAGTGACCAAAAAGTGACCTGGTATCATGAAAAAGAAATAGGAATAGATCAAACCAGTAAATAATACCCAAAATGCATGTTAATTTTTTTTTCTTTTCATACCGGTTATGGCAGCAGACAATTATCACCACCCTTATCTAACCCTTATCTAGCCATGTACTGCGACTAAAGTTCCCGGTAAATGGCATCAGGCTCGCCCCCTATTACATGGCTATTAAATGACATAAGCTGACGAAATGTGGGTATCACACCTCTAACCACAAAAAAGGTGCAATTCATAATTATTTATATGTATGTATGTCCATTCTAGGTGTGACGTACCAGGTGCACAACAATAAACATTAAAATAAATACATCGCTTCTTAAATAAAAAAAAACAAATCAAAACTGTAATTGTATTCCTGCAACAATAAATCATATTGTTATACATTTAGAGCACACAACGTTTCTAAGTATACTTTGATTTGTGTCTCTCTTGCATTAAATGAGAGATAATTGTACACAGTTCCACCAGCATGCCAATACAATACATAAATCACACCTATAACTCCGAAGGGGTAGGCAGAAGTGAGTTAACACCAACGAAGCGCCTATTAGGTTAGTCCCCTGTAATAGGTGGCGTGCCAATATCGGGCATCAACATCATCGCTCTGCCCATCCTATTTGGGGTCGGCGCAGTATGTCCTCTTTTTCCATTCACTTCTGTCACTCGTCATCTCCTCATTCACATCCATCACCTTCATATCACACCTCACACAATCCATTCATCTTTTTAAGTGGCCTTCCTCTACTTCGACATCCATCTACATTCATGTCCATAACTTTCTTACTCACATTCATGGCATCACGTCTCATTACATGTCCATACCAATCTAAACGGCTCCCTTTCATCTTCTCTGTTACTGGCGCCACTTTCAGACTCCCTCTTACGTACTCATTCCGTATTTTGTCCATTTTTGTCACTCCGCACATCCATATCAACATTCTCATGTCTGCCGCATGCAATTTTCTTTCATCCGTCTTTTTCACAGCCCAACATTACGATCCATACATAACGACAGGTCTTATAACATACTTGTAGATCTTTCCTTATAGTTTCAGGGGCATTCTTGGGTCGCATGTAGTTGCTGTGACCTGTCGCCATTTCATCCAACCTGCGTTGATCCGGTTTGTAATTTAACTAAGACGAACCAAGAGCAAAGCTGCTGCCTATTACTCGTTACTGTCTTAACCCTTAGTCGCTTTGTACGACACCCGTAGGAGAGATGAAGTGACAATTATTATTGAAGGGGTGAGTGGACAAAGGTTCAAAATGAAGTTACGAGTGTTTGAAATGCCTGAAATGTATGCATGTTTGTCAGTTAACACCTTTGTTAGGGTATCTATTTTTGATACGAATCAAAATTTGGGCATTTTTTTAAGATTTTTCGTCACATTAAACCTATGTTCAATTGAAAAAGTATTTTTTTCCCCGTTTCAATAGATAAAACCTTTGTCCACTCAACCCATCTCTGCAGTCACCACACGGCGTACCTATATTTCTCTATTAAAGAATGCATGTTTCTCTAAGAACAACAAAATATTACTCACAAATCCACAGAATCTGTACATTTTCCTGTTAGCTGTTCACATTCACGTCGACAACATCCAAACTAGTCTCAATAACCGATATCTTCCTCAACAAAACGGGTAGCACTGACGTGATAATGATGCGGATCACAAAAACAACTTAGACTAACACCTAGACCTAAAATCTTTAGTCCGCCATTATTCTACAAATAAATAACCGAAAGCACTGAGTTTTGTAGACGAATAACTCCCAGAATTCAAATAGCAACTTAATAATTATTTATATTTAATAATTATTTATAAACTACTTGTGCGCTGTCGGCGCGAGCGCACTTAACGCTTTGACCTCGGTGAGTGGTCGCACTGATAAATCTTTGACCGTAAGATGCGTTTAAACCGGCCGGTTGATACAAACTTGTTTACGATGATGATTAGTTAATAAAATTTGTTTACGTTGTTATTGAATGTCACCAAAACTTGCTACCTACTTAGTTAAGTAGTAGGAATAAAAAGTCCTGCCACCAACCATATTGTCTTATCAACTAATAGGTATATAATAGCTATTTTATTTATTAGATTTTTATTTATTTACTGTAGATTTTTCCATTTTCATTTTTTACTTTATTTATTTTATTTATTTATTTAAACTTTATTGTACACAAAAGTTACAATTGCCGGACTTAATGCCATTAGGCATTCTCTACCAGTCAACCGGTAAGCTGGGTACAGAAATATTAGTTGGCGGTGCAGAAAGTGAATACTGTGATGTAAGTAAATGATCTTAAAACAAAGCTACCTTACAAAGATTATGATTACATAAACCTACATAAATAAGTTAATATACATAGATTACTTACAAATATATACATATAATAACACACACTTTATTTTATGTTGCATCGGCGATCATTCTATATTCTATTCTCTGACCATAGTTAAGTACCCAAAGTCATTGAAAAACTGCAAAGAATATGTCAGTATTATAAGAATTGAGGCTGACAGAACATGAAGCAGGTGGTACATAAAATATCCTTAGAAATTGTTGATAAGTGTATCTGTCTTAGGGCCTGTTTCACAATCGAAAAGTAAGTTCGAAGTAGCTTACTTTGCAGATCATTTGACAGTTGTAATATGAAATATATGTCAATTGAACTGCAAAGTAAGCTACTTCGAACTTTCTTGTCGATTATGAAACAGGCCCTTAGAAAAACAAATATGACGACCATTTTCCGACCATTTTCCACCACGGTTATTTCAGACGAAAGGAGGTCTCAAAGGTACATTATAACTACATACATAAATACATAAATCACGCCTATATCCCCGAAGGAGTAGGCAGAGGTGAAGTAGCACCCACGTTTCGCCAATTATGTCAAGGGCACAAAAGTCGCAGTATATTGCTAGGTGGTTTTAGGTGCCCATTCCTCATCACTTATTTATCCTTAGTCGCCTTGTACGACACCCACGGGAGAGATTTAGGGAGGTGACAATTGTATTCTACTCTGCCGTCACCACACGGCACATTGTAACTATTCCTCTCCAAAGTACCTGACAGTATTTCATTTAGCACAATGCGCTGTATCGGATGCTATCTCTGATTAATCCAGGCTAATTAGCTGAGGCAGGCCGGCAGATCGGCGGAACTCTGAGCTTTGTAAGCGCTTTGGTGGCATTGCGGCAATAGGGGAAAGGTGGCGATACACCAAGGGCCCGTTTCAATATTCGACTGCATCATCATTATTATTATTATAGCCTCTTTCATCACCATCACCAGCCTTTTTAACGTCCCCACTGCTGGGCCACAGGCCTTCGAGGAAGAATATAGGGGGAATGGGCCGTTGCCCACCATGCTGGCCCAGTGCGGGTTGGTACCCACCCATCAACGACTGCGGATGCCAATGGGACCAACGGCTTAATGTGCCTTCCGAAGCACGGTGGAGCTCGAGATAATATACTTTTGATCACCCATCCAATAACCGGCCTTATCTCTCACATTATAATCGCGATCGCGGGACGAGCGCATTATGCCCCTGCGCTAGCGAGCTCCTCCCTTCATAGTTTCATACATACATAAATCGTGCCTTTATCCCCGAAGGCGTAGGCAGAGTTGAATTAACATCCACTTTTTGCCAAATAAGTTAGGTCCCATGTAATAATAGGTGAGAGTGTGAGTGGTGCTTGGTGCTTAATGTGTCGTAAAATTGTTTATTTAGCACCTGCCAAAGAAAACACCTGCATACATAAATCACGCTTATATCTCCGAAAGGTTAGGCAGGGTTCACCCGTGCCTACCCACCCACGTTCACGTTTTCAATTAGGTCCCATGTAATAGGTGGCTCGCCTATTGCCATATATCGGGCACATAAATCGCAATATATTGCTAAGTGGTATGAGAGGAATGCTGCTGCCCATTACTACATAGTTTCGTACTTTTTAATATATTCGGTCGCAATTGTCTAGCCCTCTGAGGACCTAGCCAAGTGGTATGTCTATTCGAACGCATAGAAAACAAAAGAATGAAACTGACGTTTTGTTTTCCCTGTAATACGCCAGTTTCATTCATTTGTTTTCTATGCGTTCCAATAGATTGGCCACTTGGTTTAACTTCTTTGCAAGCTCTGTGTGTGCCACTGGCCTATTTATCATGTTTGAGTGAAACGTGTCAAGAGCGGACGTTGCCCAATAAATTATTGGTAATTTCGCGATGCCCGCTGTTCCTGTTAGGATGACCGCACACGGGGTTTCTGTCTGGTGTTCAAAATCCTTCCATCCATAAGAAAGGCTTTTTTTTGTGCCCGAAGAACTGTTAGTACAAGTTGTTAGCATCGAAACATCTTTATTTTTGACATAAAAACTTCCTTAGAGCATTATATATAATTTTTTTATTTAACTAACTTTGAAATCACTAAAAACTAAAAAACGTACAGACTTAGATTAGAATGTACAGAATCTAAAAAGACTCAAATTTTCTCATTTTGTAAAGTTTTAGGGGAGTGAAAACGTTATCGCTCGAGACTAGTATTCAAAATGGAAATGTAGGCATTACTCGCGCCGCGTGTCGGCATTTCACAATCCTTTCAACGCACACGGGGTTTCAATGGGGTGCTCTGCCCCCGTAGCACGGAACGTGGACACATCTCTTTCGGGGGACAGAAAATGTTTCCCTCTCGCTCTAACTCCCACTAAATCTCGAGACAAGACACTGTCAAGACTTGTCCACGTCGTCCCCGTGCCACCAGGCCCGCTTTATCTGCATACATAAATCACGCCTATATCCCCGAAGGGGTAGGCAGAGGTGAACTAGCACCCGCGTTTCGCCAATTATGTTAGGTCCCATGTAATAGGTGGCGAGCCTATTGCCATTTATCGGGCACAAAAGTCGCAGTACTTTGCTAGGTGGTAGGTATAAGAGGAATGCTGCTGCCCATTCCTCATCACTGATTTATCCTTAGTCGCCTTGTACGACACCCACGGGAGAGATTTGGGGTGGTGACAATTGTATTCTACTCTGCCGTCTGTGTGCCGTGGGTGTGTGTGGATATGAATGCTTATCACCGTCCAATTAGCACCCACATTTCGCCAATTATGTTAGGGCGCATGTAATAGGTGGCCAGCCTATTGCCATTTATCGGGCACAAAAGTCGCAGTACTTTGCTAGGTGGTAGGTATAAGAGGAACGCTGCTGCCCATTCCTCAACACTGTTTTATCCTTAGTTTTATCCTTGTTAGTACAGTGTTATTATATCTGTCGTGGCCTAATCGTAGAATTGATCACTTCATGATGTGGCCGACCATTTCATGAAATGGTGGCATTTCATGAAATGGCCAACTCTCACTGACCATATCATGATAATGGTTTGGCCAAATCCATGAATAAACAACGTTTAACGATATGAACAGCTAAACGCATGGTTATTTCATGATATGGCCAAACATTATTAATCATATCGTAAAATAGTAACATTAACCACGGTTAGAGGCGCTTATTTCGATTTGTTTTTGTGATGCATCATGGCGGCGGTTAAATAACCTAATAAACAAACTATTAGTAATGTTGTAATGGAAGATAAAAGTGAATTGAAAGATAGTTACAACACCAAATTATTAGAATTTTACGTTTTAAGTCACTCAAAAAACGAGCGCAACTTAAAAATACTAAACATTAACTACATTAATGATATGGCCAAACGTGGATGGACATATCATCAAACGTTGACGTTTCAACGATACGGTCAGTTTTAGCTGGCCACTTCATGAAATGGTCGGCCACATGATGAAGATATGTCGTGGCCAAATCGTAGAATTGATCAATTCTAAAAACATACCTCAATGTGCGACATGCCTTCCGCTGATGAATGTTGCAGGGATTGCCGGCTTTGTATTGGCAAAATTAGGTATTGGGGCGTGCCATAGGCACCAGGTTAAGTCTGCTATACTGAAATACATACATACATAAATAAACCGCGCCTATTTGTCCCCGAAGGGGCAGGCAGAGGTGTATTTAGTTCAAAGTCAAAGTCAAAATTCATTTATTCATATCTGGTATCATTGCAATACACTTATGAATCGTCAAGACGCTAGATACCGAAAACCCGTGTGTTCAAGAAAAAAATAGGGGAGTGCGCAGCATGCCTCAGTCTGTAATGATAGGTCTCCCAAACCCGCCCACGCCCCGATCCGCAACGTAGCGCCGACCCTGCCGCGTTCAATACCAAGATGATACTAAACGCATCAGGGCCCAACGCTCCGCTAGCAGAACGGCACGCAAGTAGGCTGTAGAGAAAACCACCATTGTCAACGGGTTATGACATTGCAGGTACATTGTAAATTATGCACCAAATACAATCCCACAACTCGCCAATCACATAAACCGAAACATGCCGCGCACTACCAATCAACCCCCCAACCCCCAACCTACCTATACGGACACACAAGTTTTCAATATCTAGCGATTTCGTTCTTTGGCCTGATCGATTGGTCAGATCGCTGGCTATTGATCAAAATGTGTAGGGCAAATACATAGACATTTTTACTCGCGCTATGATTGTTTATAATATGTATATTATTATGTAGTAGGTAAATTTTTAATAATGATTGATAATACATTCGCACATACATAAATCACGCCAATATCTCCTAAGGGGTAGGCAGAGGTGGTTTTATACCCACTTTGCGGCAATAAAACTAGGTCCTATGTGATGGCGAGCCTATTGGCATCTATCGGGCAAAGACATCGATGTGTAATGGGCAGCAGCATTCCTCTTATATTACCTAGCAAAATATTTACTGCGATTTTCATGCCCGATAAATGGCAATAGGCGAGCCACCTATTACATGGGACCTAATTGGAAACGTGAACGTGGGTGGGTAGGCACGGGTGAACCCTGCCTAACCTTTCGGAGATATAAGCGTGATTTATGTACGCAGGTGTTTTCTTTGGCAGGTGCTAAATAAACAATTTTACGACACATTAAGCACCAAGCACCACTCACAGTCCATTCTCGATACATAGGAGATAAACACATCACGATCAGGAACTATATCTAAAGCTCTTAATCCGTGAAGAAAAATAGACCTTATGTGCAAACAGATTAGATCTAAAAAGGAAATGAAGATGGTTGGACGTTAAAGCATTTGCTTAGCGTTATAGGAAAATGCATTGTATCTGATACTTAGTAGAGTGGGTATTTGATTGCAAGCATTTTGTGTGCGGTTGCTAATCGGTCTGATCAGGCGCTTTCCATCCGTCTTAGAACGTCGATGGAGATTAGTGGCGTTTCATTAGTGTTGTATGGCAGCCGATGAAATTTATCGTAAAATTTGTCGACATAACTGTATTATTTAATATTTTTATTCAGATGATATTGTAGTACAAGGCGACTAAGGGTTAAAACAGTGAAGATATGTGCAGCAGTGTTCCTTTTATACCACCTATCAATGTACAATACACCCACGCGACAGATGGGGGTGGTAACAATTGTATTCTGCTCTGCCACCACCGTGTAATCTCTTCCATTAAATCTGTATTATTATTAAATTTTATTTATTATTGTTATACGTAACATAAACACGCATATTTAGCCCACCACGCTGGCCCAATGGGGTTTGGTGGGTATTAATGACTGCAGATGCAGCCGGGACCAACGGCTTAACTCTTTTTGGCCACCCATCCGATGCCCGGTCTCAGAGAACATTGCTTAGTTGACGCAATCGCAGGCCAAGCGCACTATCTCACAGCGCTAGCGAGCTCCTCCAACAAGCTTCGGCGGAAATAATAGTGGATCGCCATTTACCTTTATTTCCACCAGAGCCTGCGGTCAATCAGTGAAAATTGCCTAAAATAGACCGACGACGGGCAAAATGTGGCGGGCTAAATAGGGTTGCCCTAATGTGACGCCCAGTTCCAAATAATATTAGCCGCATAAAGGAGATGTTCCAGAATGGCCCATTTATTTGTGCACTATCTCAAAAAAATGAGAAAAAATAAATGATTCTGGGAAAATTGCAACAAAATTTATATAATGTTTAGTTTTTTGGCTTAAAAATCTTTTAAAACCAATAAAATCACATACATCTGTAGGTAGGTAGGTACCCATCCAATTAAATAAAATACGTACGTCAATGTTGAAAAGTGACATCGTCCTTCCGCCATGACGTTAGGCTAGGCTCATAGAGGACAATAATACTGGCTAGGCTGTTGTGTAGCAATAAACTTAAGTACAAAAAGCCAAAAAACAGAGTTTAAAAAAAGGAATTTAACAATTCAGAACTGTTTTATAAATTATTGCCTACATTTTGATCAACTGTACAAAATTATGGGCTAGACTCCATACATTTTGGAACATCTCATTTGAGTATAGTTCGTAAAATATAGGCGATTCCTATTAATGAACAAATATAAAACTGCTTTAAGAACCCGTACAAATAACAGCGAATTAGCGGGATGCGAATTCACAACGCAAAAAACTTCAACGTAAATTGCTACGATGCGTTTTGGTGAGACAAGACGGCGAAACAAAGAGGAATGAAATTGAACGAATGCGCGATGCGAATCAATTCGCAAGTTCTAGCGATGCGGCGTGCGAGCTCGCAGATTTTTACGATGCGACGTCGCATCGCAGATTTGTGTACAGGGCCTAAGTGCGAAAAGGATAGACAATAACATCAAAAAGTGTACCATGTCAAAATAAAAAATAATGTCCTTGTCAAAATAAAAAATAAATGTCAAAATAAATGAATTTTTATTTACTTTGACTTTGCCATGTTTTATGCAAATAAAGATTTATTATTATTATGTATAAAGTGTATGAGTATGACAGGGACACCATTAAGCATCAAAATGGCGACGAACTTCATTTTAAACTATATTTTTTTAATTTTATTATTGACATTTTGTTGTAGCATGACGTGTGCTGACTGTAGGTACTATCAAGTCCATTGCGCAGAGCTAATTTTCGTTCGTTTCGTACAAACAATAAATTCAGCCGTCATAATGTTTTTAATTTGGAATCTGCTGTAAATTAATTTGTTTCGCCACCAACCCTACTCGCGCTGTCCGGGACACGTGACGGGAAGATGAACTTAGAAATAGGCAGAGACAGAAGGTTGAATTCACTCACGACCTGTTTTACAGATACTTTTTCTTCTTCCTGCTCTGTTCCCCGTTTATCTGGGGTCACCGCGGTATGTTTCCTCTTCCATTAATATCGCTCAGACGTCGTCAAGCCATACCTACACTACCTTTTGATTCCTATCATCAAAAGATGAACGGAGAGAGTGATTGGGATGGCAACATTCCAATCCATACTGCTCAAGGTTTCGGTTTTAAAGCCGGTCTGCCCGATACTTTTTGGGTGTGCCGTTTTTGATGGTTTTCCTTTCACCATTTGGGTGCCCCAAAGTGCTTATTGGTCTATAGCGGGCAATCTCCCTTAGTCGACTTTTACGACCCCCTGGGATGAGTCGGAGCTGGCGCATTCTACGAATTGTTTTCGCTCCCAGGAACGCATGAAGAATATTGGTGGTCTAGCGGTTTGCCCACAGGAATTAAGACCCAGAGGTTCGATCCCCAAGGAGGTACAAACTTGTGCTAGGTTTGGTTGGTGGCAGGACTTCTTTCAAGTCCGCCTGGCTAGCCACCATCTTATCGAAATCTGACGCCATAATAATAATGTTCACTGCGCTATTGTGTTCCGACAATTGTGATAAAATAGCCGGCCCCTCTGTGGTTGAGGGTTCCAGGTGCAGCTCGATTCCATCTTCGGTCCTTATTGCCACTTACCATCAGGTGAGGCGTAGGGCAAGAGCTTCCCTGTCTAGCATAAAAATAAAAAATAAACATTCTGCCATGATTTATTTTCTGGAAGAGTTGCGTTTACGTGTTTTTTTTGAGAACTTTTGCTTTGAATCGAGATTAATTTTTGCAGGTCCACCCCCGTGTGTTTGTGGCCTGTCAGCTTGCAAAGGACCCTGAAACTTTTAGGCGGGGGCCGGACAGACCGCACGTAGCGGCTAAAGTGTCGGAACTTTTTTGGCAAATTTTTCTTTAAGGTTAACCATTCTCTAATGATGTGCCGTGTGACTACGGCGGAGTAACATCCTTGTTACCATACATTCCTCTTATGAGAGTATAGCACGAGGTAACTTAAGGTACCTATTTAAGTAACCATGTTGGACAATCAGCCGCACTATTTCAAATGTAACATTATGGATGAAGTGCTAAGTAAATGGCAAAGCTGAGCCCCTATAACATGGGACCTAAATATAGTTGACTAAATGTGTGTTTCCACAATGCCTACTCTTTCGGGGATAAGTAGTAACATACATAAGGCACGTATGTATGTGACCAAGCGTAAAGTCCAAAAAACTGTGCCTTCATGTGACTTCCAAAAAACTGTGCGTTCTACTTTGCCTGCCCTGCTGTCAAATCATTTGGGGTTCATGATCATCATCGACCTACTGCCTGGTACCAACTTCCCTTCCCTGCCCTTCCTTACTGTCCTATTCTACCACTGCTGTCCTTATGTATCACCCTTAACCATACTCACCATCAAAGTATGGTTTCCCTCACGAGTATTATCTGCACCCGCGCGTGTCTTAATATGGATGTAAAGAGGTATTAAAGTATAGTAAAAATATGGTTGAAAAATTATTAAATTTGGAAAACTGTCTATTTATTAAAGGATCCAAATAATTATTTTCCTGTATTTCATTTCAAATGAATCTATCGCACGGACTAAATGCAAGCTAATCTGAAAGAGTAATGTAAAAAATATAATTATTTAAAAGAGAAAAAATAGTTAGTATTATTAGTTATTATAATAAGAATTTGATAACTATTATTTTATTCTAACGTCATCGACGTGGCGCATCACTCTTCACAGATAATAGTCGCAAGCTTCCCGGCTCACAGGGTGGTAATTTTGAAGCGGAACCTTGTAGATACAGTTGGCTGAAGAATTTTAGTACACAGATTGTTAAAAAAAATTAAGGGGGTGGTTTAGGACAGTTTACGATTGGTAAAGGTCTAACCAACCAAACAACATACATGCATAAATCACGCCTATATCCCTAAAGGGGTAGGCAGTGGTGACTTTAGCACCCACGTTTCATTAATTATGTTAGGTCCCATATAACAGGTGGCGAGCCTATTGCCATTTATCGGGCACAAAAGTCACAGTACATTGCTAGGTGGTATAAGAGGAACGCTGCTGCCCATTCCTCATCACTGATTTATCCTTAGTCGCCTTGTACGACACCCACGGGAGAGATTTGGGAAGGTGACAATTGTATTCTACTCTGCCGTCACCACACGGCACATAAATATATTTATAATAATAAGTATAGAGTATAAATAAATTCGTAAAATGTACCGCCCACGGGTGTCGTAAAAGTCGACTTAGAGAGACTGCCCGGTGTAGATCAAAAAGCATCTTGGGGCACTCGAATGGTAGAGAGCAAACCACCAACAACGGCATACCTAGAGTGTTAGTTCAGTAAGGGGTAGGCAGAGGTGAACTAGCGCCCACATTTCGCCAATTATCTTAGGTCATATGTAATAGGTGGCGAGCCTATTGCCATATATCGGGCACAAAAGTGTCGCAGTACATTGCTAGGTGGTATAAGAGTAACGCTGCTGCCCATTCCTCATCACTGATTTATCCTTAGTTGCCTTGTACGACACCCACAGGAGAGATTTGGGGAGGTGACAATTGTATTCTACTCTGCCGTCACTACACGGATCCTCCTCTTTTCAAATGTGTACAAATATCATTATTAGAGTAATATTGCATTCCATAGTCGCGTTGTGACGGCAGAGCAGGATACAATTGTCACCACCCCCATTCTGCGTCAGACCCATCTCTCCGGTGGGTGTCGTACAAGACGACTAAGGGACATCAGCGATGAGTGATGGGCGGCAGCATTCCTCATAAACCACCTAACAATATAATATATTGCGATTTTGTGTGCCCGATAGATGGCAATAGGCTAGCCACCTATTACATGGGACTTAATTAAGTTAATTGGCGAAAAGTGGGTGTTTAATTCACCTCAGCTTACCCCTTCGGGTATATGTATAGGCGTGATTTATGTATGTATGTGTATGTGTATTTCATTCCATTTTCCACCACTCTGACTGTACCCATGGCTAATCAGGGTTGGCACAAATCGCTTTCTTAACCGACACTTTCAATTTTGAATTTAGTTGCTTTTCAGTGAGTGGAATTAGCGCGTCTGGAAGACGAATGGATTGATTTATCACTCAGCAAATGTAGGTACCCTATTCGCAGACCACTCAAAAGTGAAAAAACGGTTCAACTGATTTTCAACTGTATATTTTTAGAACATAACTTATTAAGCTACAAGTAAATGTCGATTTTTTTGCAATTGCAATTGGATATTGGTTGACAGATTATGATCAGATTTCTCCAAAAAAGGTTTCCGACCCGACGTACGGTCAGCAGCACGTCAGATCAATATAATAAATAAGTTTTATGTAGTCTGACCGCTAACGTGCTGTTGACTGTGCCTACTCAATGATGGTTGGTGTTAGGCATACCTACAGACAGCTCTAAAAACTAAACCAAAATCTTGTGCGGTATTAATTAGTATGTTGTCATCCCAACCACTCTCTCCGTTCATAGGTCTCTTGAAATTATAATCTTTTTATCCACATTTCTAAACATTTATTCGTCAGTAGCACTTTTCCGGTTAGATAGACGATACGAATCAAAAAGATGTGGATGGTTTGATGAAGTCTGTTCGATATGAACCAATAAGGAAACATACTGCCCCGACTATTTTTTTGTTGTTGGTGTGAAATGCATTTACGCACCATACCAGCCGTTAGCTAGGCGACTGGCGTGTGTGGGACTCGCTCAGCGCACGAAGTGTCAGCAATACCCACTAAACAACTCCGGTGTTCCTCATAGGCCTTTAAGCGGGGAAAGTCTGGGATCTGCCTCGCGGCAATACACCAGTCTTTCCCCAGATACTGCCCCGACTCTAGATAAACTGGGATCAGACCCCGTATTATGTAAGCCGATTTCAGTTGCTTTGATCTACCCGTCACTCTCACACTTTGCAATTATTCTTAATGAGTGAGACAGACAGGTAGACGAAAGCAACTGAAATCAGCTTACAGAATACGAGGTCAAGGTAGAAAAATGATGATGACGATGACTTGCAACTGGACCCCACCGAAGAGGCAAAAGAAACTTCACAATTTAATATCTATACCTAACATTATAAACCTGAAGAGTTTGTTTGTTTGGTTGGTTCAACGCGCTATAGGCTTATTTAGTAACCGACATTGACGCGAGCGAAGCAGCGGGCGACCACTAGTGGAATATAAAGGATCCACGACACAAAAGGAAAGAATTTCTTCATTAGTAGTGTGTGGTATCCCGGTAAAAATTCCGGGTTATCTTCGTTTACGGCGTCATAAAGATTTAATAATTTAGCACTCTGCCTGCACACACCGAGAAATACAGATTCAAAGAAAAAAAATTGAAAATAAGGTGTTTTTTTAATGCGAAGTTTATACTACATGTGGCGCTTCTGGTCAAGATTTCTCTGCACATATTGACCAAAGTATGTCTTGCTTTATCGCCTTATAAATAATTGCTTTTGGTGGTTAGAACAAGTTCGAATAATTATGATCTTGATGCGGGAATCGAACCCGCGTCTACTACAATCACGAATTGTTCGGTTAGTAAAATTTATGGAAAATCTGAAAATTAATTTCACAATTTTGAATTTTTGATATTTCACAGTATTTTTTTATGACTCTGCCTCTTTCAGAGACGTTAATTAACTTTACCTGAGTATCTACATAATAATAGGGTTAAAGTATGAAATTGCCGTTTTATTGTAATAGGTTTTTCGAATTGACATAGAATCTTCATGGTTTGAGGTTTTCGAATGAAACTTTTTTAATGGAATATAAGATGTTCGTTTTTTTTAAAAATGTAAAACATTTGAATATCGACTTTCTGCAGAAATCTGCAGAAAGAAACGCGTGTTGAAATTTGTGTTGCCTTGTTGAATCGGTACAGAAATGAAGGAATATTGGATCGAATTGTGACATGTGATGAAAAGTGGATTCTATAAGATAACCGTCAAACAAAAATGCAATGGCTGACCCCAGGTCAAACGACACAACAGTATCCTAAAGCCAAACTTACCAATAAAAAGGGAATGGTAACTATTTGGTGGACTCAGCATGGTGTTATTTACTATAGTTTTCTCCGATCTGGTCAAGCAACAACGGCAGATGTCTATTGTGCCGAACTCCGAACAATGTTGGCAAAACTAGCAGTAAAACAGCCCCGACTCATGAATCGATCTTCACCATTATTGCTCCATGACAACGCGAGACCTCATACAGCACGAGAAACCGTTTTGACCCTTCAGGCACTGCAGTTAGAAACCATTCGTCATCTTCCGTTTTCGCCAGATCTTGCTCCAACGGACTACCATTTTTTTCGTGATTTGGACAATTATCTACGTGACAAGAAGTTTTCTTCGTGGGTGCTAGTTCACCTCTGCCTACCCCTTCGGGGATTCAGGCGTGGTTTATGTATGTATGTTTGAAATTAAGTACTCGTTAAAGTTAATTGACGTCTCTGAGAGCGGCAGTGTGTGTTATTTCTGATAAATATTGTATTTGTATACGAATTAAAGTGCCTCAGGGGACATCTTAAAGTTTTAGGTTTGGTAGTGAAAACGGGCATTAACCGCATATTGTTATATCAGGAGCACTGCTGAGAATACTCGACTGATTTATCTCTACGTTACAATGTTAATATAAATTCCGTTAATCCCCGTTTTTTTTGTGTAACTCGGTACAGGAATCGACACGAAAATTTCTAATATAAAATAAAAAAAACTACCGGGGATCATAAAAGCTGAACTTCTGCTACGCTTCTGTTTATACTATACAGGGTGCCGGGCCTATACAGGATGGAAAGTTGAGATGGGGCATTAAGGGCAGCTACCAGATCCATTGCTGCCACCAAAAATGGTTTTGGAAGACGTCACCCAACTTTTTGAGTGATGACAATCGACAGTCACAGATTTTTTATAAAATGTACAGGCAGCGAGAAAATCGTCAGAATTGAGAATTTTATTTATGCCAATCAATCCCATTCCCAATAGGGGATTAAAACACTCTTTGTGACCAACTGAGGTTCGAGTACTAGAACACCCAGAAACCAAGGAAAACTTTTGCCATACATTTTAGTAGGGTAAGGCAAAGTGGAATTTTATAAAAATAACAAAATCCCGACTTGCCAAAAAAAAAAACCTGGTAACCACCTCCTAAAGCGACTCAAATCTTTAACCGCGCTCAATTATCGACGGAAGCGGTCTCCCCGAATAACGTGCCGCATTATACCAGAGTGGTCCAATAAATCACAATAGAGGACGATAAAGATTTGTGCGAGGGTCGCACGCGCGGCCACCGGACGTGCTCTTTGTCCCCCGACTTAGCCGGGACCAACCTTTCTCGGGTTTTAGTGGGATTTGGCCAATTAGGGTTTTAGGTTTGCCCTTGAGCAAGATCGGCTGTCTCAAGGCGACTGCCAGCTACTAAGAAAGGCGCATCTGCCCGGCTAGCTTGACCACCCAAACACGATGTGATATAGCCATTTATCGCGTTGAACTTACAAAAAAACATTAGATTTTCCACAGTTCAAAGCGATAAATGGCTTTATCTTTATGATATAGCCTTAGAGGATTAGAGCTTATTTCACAATCGACACGTTAGTTCTAAGTAGCTTACTAGCTTTACGTTGTAATGTGAAAATATTTCAATTGTACTGCCAAGTAAGCTACTTGGAACTTACTTGTGGATTATGAAACAGGCCCTTATTCAATTATTCAATTCAGGTTTATTCAAGTGGTGGTAAAATCCAATGATTTTTGACTGTTCTAAGCGATAAATATATCATATCGTGTTTCGGTGGTCATGCTAGCCGGGCAGAATGATTACTCTCTTTCTCTATGCTGCTGACAATTCTCGACTGAAATCAATGAAACTCTTCTTCTTGTAATTACATAAATACATAAATCACGCCTATATCGCCAAAGGGGTAGGCAGAGGTGAATTAACACCCACGTTTCGCCAACTACGTTAGGTCCCATGTAATAGGTGGCGAGCCTATTGACATTTATACATACATACATACATAAATCGCGCCTATATTCCCGTAGGGGTAGGCAGAGGTGAACTAGTACCCACATTTATGGGGCACATTAATCGCAGTATACTGCTAGGTGGTATAAGAGGATTGCTAAACGAAATGGAATATTAAACCAAAGACAATTTAACCGCCTCCGTGGTCTAGTGGTTAGTTTGCCCACCGGAATTAAGATCCAGAGGTCCCGGGTTTGATCCGGAGTCGTATTTATAAAATTTTTGTTAATATTCCGACCTAATCGAAGTTCCAACTAAATTGTATCTAACAATGTTATTTGACAAAACAACTGTTATCATTATAATTGCTTTTAATTATTGCTTTGACCTATACGTTATCTTACATAATCAGTTCTTAGGCAACGATTGTTAAGTCAAAAACCCAGTGAGTAATTTTTATTGTAAAATCGAATAGTATACCTACTTCCTGTAGAAGATATATTAGTTAAAGTAATACTGCTATAATAATTACAGCAAAAATAAATGGGAACCTATCTTTTCTATAATAAAGTAAGTACTTCGTTATTCTTTAATTTGTACATTCCATACATAATGTTAATTAAATTGTACAGGACAATTTGGGAAAAAATTAAATAATTAACAATTTCTTCGTTCCATTTTATTTCTATTTAAAAATCCTTTACCTATGTGACTGTTATTAAGTTAGTAAGTTAATTTATTGACTGAAAATAATTAATGATAATAAGAAAAATAAACATTTGACAAGATGGTGCAAATAAGTGATCGGTTATTTTAGAAAGCAAACAATAATTACGACTACAATTTAATTATACTTGTTAATACTGGAGACCTTTAAAGTGTACATGACAGCGATTTTAGTTAATTACATGTATGGTATAAATGAGAAAAGAAATAAAAATACATACTTAATAAATTAAAAAAAGTTGCTAATAAAAATACTAATTTACTGTTCAATCTCATAGAAATAAATAAACATTAAAATCGCATTTATTCCACTAGTCCATTTTGGAATAGCAGTCCCGAACGATGTCACTATTTTACACTTACAAACCAAAAACCATTCGACTTGGAGGGTGCTTTTACACCAGACATGTGCGAGGATGTGTAGCTCTGCTGAGTGAGGCTAGGAAAATTGAGTGATTCTATTGGTTCTCCTCAAACACAGTCCTTGTAACGCATTCTCGCAGAGCTCCGGTGGTAAATCACCCTGAGGCACGTCCTTTGCAATGAATTTAGTTAAAAAGGGCAATATGTACGGTCGGCCAAGAAAGTGGTGTACCACTTTTTTAATTTGCTAATCATCGAAAATTACAACAAGGTTCACACTTTAGTCCGACAAGTCCGTGTGCGACCTTCGACGCGGTACGAGACGGTGGCGGGGACGGGGCACAGTAGATGCTAGCGGGGGCGGGCGAGGCGGAGAGGAGCGAGTTTTCCCTCCCCCCCACATCACCCACCCCCGGCAACTTCTAGAGCGCCCCGTCTCGCACCACACGCCAGCGTCAGCGCCCCTCATACCACAGGAAGATTGCGCACGTTGTCGTCGGATTAAAGCTGACAACTATGACAAACGTCAATATCATAAGATAGCAATGTTGTCCGATCAAGGCGCAAGCAAAACAAATCTTTAAAGATCTATAATTTTTATTTTATTTTTTATTTTATGTACTCGACTTTCTTGGCCGACTGTACATTGATTTTCTTGGAGGTAACTTGTGTTGATATAACGCCTTTTAGCTTACGAGGTTAGTGTCGTTCACAAATAGTCGGACAATATCAAATTTTTCTTTTCTTCTGCGAGAAGAATCACTCACACTCTGCCTCATGAAGAAGAATTGCCCGGCGCACGTATCTGAAATGGTAGAAGCTGAAGACCACTACGAAAGAGAAGAAGTAGATTGCTGAAAAAGAAAATAATAATGTGAGATTAAGATAAATAAATAACATACATACATACATAAATCACGCCTATATCCCCGAAGGGGTAGGCAGGGGTGAATAACCGCCCATTCTTCGCCAAATAAGTAAAGAAATTAACATACATACATACATAAATCACGCCTATATCTCCGAAGGGGTAGGCAGAGGTGACTAGCACTCACGTTCCGCCAATTATGTTAGGTCCCATGTAATAGGTGGCGAGCCTTTTGCCATTTAGCGGGCACAAAAGTCGCAGTACTATTGTTAGGTGATATAACAGGAACGCTGCTGCCCATTCCTCATGATTGATTTATCCTTAGTCGCCTTGTACGACACCCACGGGAGAGATTTGGGGTGGTGACAATTGTATTCTACTCTGCCGTCACCACACGGCTGTAGTAAAGAAATTATGAGTGATGATAATTCGCTTTGGCATGTGGAAAGGGAGAGAAAGACCTGAAAAGGTAGTACTGGATGTTGATGTAATTTGTGATTGTGTTCAGAAATAATACGAATGTAAATGTAGTGAACGCTGAGTAGACAATAATCAATAGTATAGCCATTTGTGATACGATACAAAGGGTTTGTCATCGAAGGAGCTTAGGCAATAGTCGACCAGACTTGCCCAATGCTAATTGGTTGACGCAGTATTGAGTAATCAGTACCCCTTTAACGATCGATTAGTCGCCTTTTACGAAACCCATATAGGAGGATATAAAGAGTGTTAAAAAGGGTTAACTGCCGCACTCAGAGACGTCAAATAACTTTAATGAGTACCTACTTAACGTCAAAAAAAGACAATTCAAAACTAGTCTATGGTCTAGATTTGAATGAAAATTTTTGCCACTAAATACTCATTAAAGTTAATTGACGTCTCTGAGTGCGGCAGTAAATCTACTATTTAGAATCATCATCACCAGCCACTTAACGTTCCCACTGCTGGGGCACAGGCCTTCCCTATTGATGGAGGAATATAGGGAGAATGGGCCATAACCCACCACGATGACCTAGCGCGGATTGGTGGGTATTAACGACTGCAGATGGAGCCAGGACCAACGGCTTAACCTGCCTTCAGAGCTCGATACAGTAAAATTTTGGTCACCTAAACAAAGACTGGCCTAGGCTGGAGTTCACACACACGTACAACAAGCGATTAAAAGTAACATACATACAGTCAACGGCACTTCAGGGGGCCTAGACAATATACCGACAAAGATAACGAAGTTCGATAAAGCAAAATGCATGGGATTTGACGTAAGTCGTCGTAAAAGCAAGAGACCAAAATCGTCTTCGTAAGCTCCTAGTTATGTTGGTAGCGCAAGCTAAGACGATGTAGATACCAATTTTGATTGCCACTTGGCCAAGGGCCCAGACTACCCAAAACTGTCAAATTTCTTCAATCGATTGTCAACCTTAACATGGTAATAATAGAGCACAAAATCGATTGAGAAAATTTTCCATTTTGTGGTAGTTTGACGTGCTGTTGACTGTACATACATACATAAATCACGCCTATATCCCCCAAAGGGTAGGCAGAGGTGAACTAGCACCCACGTTTCGCCAATTATGTTAGGTCCCATGTAATAGGTGGCGAGCCTATTGCCATTTATCGGGCACAAAAGTCGCAGTACATTGCTATTGCTAGGTATAAGAGGAACGCTGCTGCCCATTCATCATGATTGATTTACCCTTAGTCGCCTTGTACGACACCAACGGGAGAGATTTGGGGTGGGGACAATTGTATTCTACTCTGCCGTCACCACACGGCAAAAAGAAAGATCAAAAGTTAACCGTCTATATTTGACATTTCTTCCATACTGTTATAATTAAAAAAGAACCGATTAAATAATAATCGACTGTTTACGTGTTGGTGAACTTCAGCCTTAATCATGAACGTGTCAAGCCAATGCGGTTACCAGCTCTGCTAGAATGCGTTGCCGTGGCCTAATGCTGTAAAACCTTTGGAGACACCCTTACAAGTCTTACCTGCTCCTAGAAACGTGAATAGTCCACTGACACAAGCCAAGTTCGCCATTCGGTGTAGCTCGTCTTTTATTTTGGGAGCTGAAAGAAACATACATACATACATAAATCACGCCTATATACCCGAAGGGGTATAGGCAGAGGTGAACTAGCACCCACGTTTCGCCAATAATATTATCATCATCATCATCACCAGACCTTTAATGTCCCCACTGCTGGGGCACGTGCATGGATGAAAGAATATAGGGGGATTGGGCCATAACTGACTGGCCTTAGCGAACTTTGCTTAGTTTTCGCAATCGCAGGCCAAGCGCGCTATGACTAACATTGTTACTAAAATTGTCACTAATGGTTAAATAACAGACTGATTTTTAACAATTGGTTGAGTTAACAATGTATCAAAAAACCGGCCCTAAGCAATGTTAGTTATTAAGGGTAACTAAAAATTTATAATCTCATCTCAAGTTCCATCGAAGTTTACGCAATCTCAGGCCACTGCGTTAGCAAGCTCCTCCGAGAGGTTTTTATACATTATCGTGTTCTAGATTATCGAGCAATAGAATGAAACATTACCGTCTTTGAAGCGAATGCAAGCTCGCCCTATCTTGGTCATGGCGAGTGAAAGGATTGAAGCCCAAACAATCGCAGCCACGATGAGATATACCTATAACAACACAATTGGACAATCAAACTAAGTAGTAACGTTTGCTTATTCTGTGTGTACAGGAGTCAGGTATATTTAAGATGAATAGTGTAAAATGCGGTGACGGCAGAGTAGAATACAATTGTCACCACCCCAAATCTCTCCCTTGGGTGTCGTACAAGGCGACTAAGGATAAATCAATGTTAGTTTGACCTCTGCCTACCCTTTCGGGGATACAGGCGTGATTTATGAATGTATGTATGTAAATGAAAATCTGGTAATTCAACGAATAACGTAAGTGTAATCAATGTACAGAGACATGTGTGGGGCTACCACACATGTGAACATTTATTCAATGTAGTGTTAAACTTTACCCCTACTTCAACTCGACAAATTACACAATAATAATTATTTATGACTTCGGTGACTCTTCAGGAGGAATATGGATTATTATCAATTTATCAAAGGATATTTTATTGACTATTATAAGTTGCATCGGCGATCATTTGTATTATTGTATGTATAATATTGGCCGTGTGGTGACGGCAGAGTATAATACAATTGTCACCACCTCAAATCTCTCCCGTGGGTGTCGTACAAGGCGACTAAGGATAAATCAGTGATGAGGAATCGGCAGCAGCGTTCCTCTTATACCTACCGCCTAGCAAAGTATTGCGACTTTTGTGCCCGATAAATGGCAATAGGCTCGCCATCTATTACATGGGACCGAGCATAATTGGCGAAGCGTGGGTGCTAGTTCACCTCTGCCTACCTCTTCGGGGATATAGGCGTGAATTATGTATGTATGTATGCATGTTATATTGTATTGTATGTCTAATGTATGTATATTTTTATATTAGCATATACATATATACTAAGCAATCTATCTAATAATAATTGTTGCATGCTCAACACTTTCACTGATGTGGTTTAGTTGCGGCGAAGTTAGTTTCGAATTTAGAGGTTAAGTTACGTGTGGGGGGCGCCTCGGCATGAATTTCATATTATTATTCGACCACGTTGCAAAGTTCTGATACCACTGCTGAATATTGTATTGTTCAAGAGAAGATTCTAAGCACTATACGACCCGAAAAACTTAATGCAGTCTACTGAGAGGGGATTAACAAAGAAAAAAGAAAGAAAATTAATTAATAACGCCGTGCAGAGAAGAATACCTGCATTGTCACCACCCCGAACTCACTCGCGGGTGTCTTACAAGGCGATTACAGGTTAAGACAGCGATGAGTAATGGGCAGCGGCATTCCTCTAATACCACCTAGCAATATATTGCGATTTACGTGCCCGATAGATGGCAATAAGCTCGCCAAGTATTACATAAGACCTAAAATAATTGCCCGAAGGGGTAGGCAAAAGTGAAACTAGCACCCACGTTTCGCCAATTATGTTAGGTCCCATGTAATAGGTGGCGAGCCTATTGCCATTTATCGGGCTCAAAGTAGCAGTACATTGCTATTGCTAGGTGGTATAAGAGGAACGTTGCTGCCCATTCCTCATGATTGATTTATCCTTAGTCGCCTTGTACGACACCCACGGGAGAGTTTTGGTTTGGTGACAATTGTATTCTACTCTGCCGTCACCACACGGCGAATACACACAAGTAAGTATATGTAATTAATAACGGTAGTATGGATTGGAATGTTGTCATCCCAATCGCTCTCTCCATTCATCGGTCTTTCGACATGGTCCTTTCCGTCCCTTTTCTATAGATACATTCATTCATCACTAGCACCTTTCCGGTGTAATAGATGATATGAATCCAAAGGGCCACTCCCTTTTGGTGACGTCTGACCGATATGAATGGAAGAGGAAACATACTGCGCCGACCCCAGGTAGTTGGGAACAGGGCCCGTAGCCAAGTGGCTATCGTTTCATAACGATAACGTGTCGAAGTTCGTCACGATCGGCCATATTACTTTGGTATCTACAGCGTCTTAGCTTGCGCTACCAACATAACTAGAAACTTACGAAGACGATTTTGGTCACGTGATTTCACGACGACTTACGTCAAATCCCATACATTTTGCTTTATCGAACTTCGTTATCTTTGTCGGTATGTTACTTTGTCTAGGCCCCCAGGTCAGGAAGAAGAAGAATAATACACTGTCTAGATTTTAATTTGAACATTATAATGTTAGAAAAATTAGTACAAATGTTGTGCAAAGATTTTGGGGTTAGAAAAAGAATTTCGAAAAATTATGATCTTGAGGCGGGAATCGAACCCGCGTCCGCTGCTATCCGGGCAGGTGCCTGACCGCTCGGCCACCCAAGACACTAATTAACTTGCCGAAATTTCTCTAGCTTCAACACGTGTAAGGCAACGTGATCTGCCCGGATCGCAGGGGGGCGCGGGCTCGGCTCCCGCACCAAGACTATAATTTTTCGAATTTTTTCGAAGCACAACATTCTTTGTAAGAATAATACAAGGATATCTTACGAGCATCGCCCTACAGTTCTCCGTTAGGGCGACGATGATAAGGAGGATTCCGGCACCGGTGACCCCACTCAGGACAGCACCAGTCGCGATGCTCATAACTGAAGTGGAAACCATCATCATCATCAATCAAAGATTATGACAGTATTATAAGAATGGAGGCATATGGAGACTCATCATCATCACCAGCCCTTTCATCATCACCAGCCCTTTAATGTCCCCACTGCTGGGGCACGGGCCTTCCCTAAGGATGGAAGAATATAGGGAGATTGGGCCATAACCCACCACGCTGGCCCAGTGCGGGTTGGTGGGTATTAAAGACCAACGGTGTAACGTGCCTTCCGAAGTACGGAGGAACTCGAGATAATAAATTTTTGGTCACCCATCCAATGACCGACCTTAGCGAACATTGCTTAATGTACCTAATCGCAGACCAAGCGCGCTGTGCCACTGCGCTAGCGAACTCTATGGAGACTGATAGAACATAAAGTAGGTGTACCTACATATAATATCCTTAGATACATACACTGCTCAACAATGATTGAGCAGTGTATGTAACAAAAGACAGATGAGCTCACACTGCGTCTTCGGCGTGAGATGCATCTCGTCGTACTGCCTCCCGTGCGTCAGGATCAGCGTCAGAAGCACCGACCCGGCCAGCACCTGGCAGAAGGCGATCAGGAGCACCCCCGGGAACAGGTTGCATATGCCGCAGCAGCTCTCGAAGTGGCAGCCTGGCTTGTGGACCGCGAAGTGCAGGGGGATGCTCCGACTGACGCTCCTGTGCTTCTCACTCGACTTGGTGATCTCTTCGGTGGTGCTTCTCGGCATGGCTGGAGTTGGAGTCGTTTATTCCACAAATTGTGTAATGTTAATGTAGTTACAGATTGTTGTGTAATAATATTATAGTATTTATAGTGCCGTCACGAATTATAAAGACATTAAGTTTTTATGGGATTTCGATGCGTTGGCAGTTGGCTAGGCAAATTTGGCAACCAGCCTGGTGACGTTTCAAGTCAATAATGACGGCAGTCCGAATGACATCGCGACGTCATGTTGAAGGTAGTTCTCATGGTCCTGTCACGGTCGCCACCAAAGAGTAATATCAAGTAATAAAGCGCCTCCAAGACGATAAAGCGGCTTCGCGTCAAGCTCGTTTATTTTCTGTGTGTTTCATTCTGTTACTAGGTCAAACAAATCTTGTTTATGTCAAAAAAATCAAACAGACATAAAAAAGATCTGTTTGACCCAGCAACAGAATGAAACTCACAGAAAATAACGAGCTTGACCGTCTTGGAGGCGCTGTAGGCCATGTTTAAAACAAACATCTAGTCAGCCGCCGAATGTGAATGAAAATAAATACATACATACATACATAAATCACGCCTATATCCCCGAAGGGGTAGGCAGAGGTGAACAAGCACCCACATTTATAAATACTCAATAAATACCACGTAAATAAATACTCAAGTAAAATCACCTACGTACGACAAGTTGTTATTTTCCGTTACACGCGAACGAAGTCGCGGGCACAACAACACAAAACGCTACCCTTTGACTGCGATGAAAGAATAATGACCCGTATGGCGTATCAACAAAATATGAGTTTCGCGTACAATGTAACAACACACATCACGGTCGTAAATGCAATTGCTGCCCTTATTTGACGTTAAAACACACCGAGCGTTTGTTTGTTTGTTTGTTTGTTCTCCCGCAGGAGAAAACTTCGAATTTGGATTCTGCTGTTGACAAAATAATAATACTGACTCTGTGCACACGTGAAGTTTAACGCTCGGCGTTAAAGTTTTACCCTTAAGGTTAACGTTCATTAGACCCACCCGGCACCCGACCACCTACGCCTCGTCGCTTGACGTCCACTCTTTGTCGGCAGGTGGTTTCAGTGGTGGAAGTCGCGTGGTCAACGTTTGGCCGCGTGTGGACCTAACGTCACTGTACCTGCCCGGCTATCTGTGAACACGATATGATTTAGCCGTTTATCGAGTTGAACTTACAAAAACAGTTGGATTTTTCACAATTCAAAGCGATAGAGGCATATTCAATTATTCAATTCAGGCTTATTCGAGTGTTAAAATCCAATGTTTTTTACTGTTCAACGCGATAAATGGCTATATCATATCGTGTTTCAGCGGTCATGCTAGCTGGGCAGGAGTCACTAAGATCATACAATAATAGTAGATTATCTATCAAGGGCGATTAAACAAAGAATGTCTCTAATCATTGCCGCGTGGTGACGGCAGAGTAGAATACAATTGTCACCACCCGAAATCTCTCCCGTGGGTGTCGTACAAGGCGACTAAGGATAAATCAATGATGAGGAATGGGCAGCAGCGTTCCTCTTATACCACCTACCAATAGTAATGCACTGCGAGTTTTGTGCCCGATAAATGGCAATAGGCTCGCCACCTATTACATGGGACCTAACATATTTGGCGAAACGTGGGTGCAAGTTCACCTCTGCCTACCCCTTCTATATAGACGTGATTTATGTATGTATAAACACATACACATAAATATATATTAATAAATACATACATATTTCCTATTGCATTTATAAGAGCATCGTTGTTGCAAGGTTGTGTGTGTTGTGGAGAGTACCTAATGTTTCCGTCTCCTCGGGTGTACGAACACAATAATAGCCGCTTTAGGCCACCTTCCCCTACTATGTTGATACTTTGTTCGTGGAGTGCTATAAATATATCGCCGGTCGTTTTCTGGCTCTGACGTTTTTGGAACTCAGCGTATAATATATCAAAGGGTAACATTTCGTATTATTTCAGTTCTTTGTTCAGGAGAGGTCGTAGGTTACGTGCGACGCCTGCTAAACGCACCGTATGATTGATTCCTGGTTAGGGCGAGTTCATACAAAACGTTTTCTCTGACGTTGGCCGTTACCGAATCTGACCTAATCAACGGAGACAGTGATTGCGATGGCAACATGCCAATCCATACTGCTCAAGGTCTTGGCATAGGTTTTACAGCCGGCCGCCTGACACCAACCCTCTTTGGATATGCTGTCGTTGGTTACTGCTCAAGGTTTTGGATAAGGTTTTACAGCCGGCCTGCCTGACACCAACCCTCATTGGGTATGCTGTTGTTGGTGGTTTGCCCTCCACCATTCGGGTGCCACAAGGTGTTTATTGGTATATACAGGGAAATCTCCCTTAGTGCACTTTTACGACCATGGCATGAATCAGGGCTGGCACATTCTACGTTATTTTTTCGCTACCATGCCAGCATGAAAGACTTCTTTACGACAATTTTGGTAGAAAAAGAGATGCTCGTAATATACTATATTACATACTAAGTACTACTGCTTACAAAGAAAGAAAGTCAGAAAAATTTTTGAATAATTATTATTCTGTTCCGCTACTAAAACACGGAGAATCTCCAGAAAATACTTTAGTCACCATTGACACGAATAAACCTAAATTATCTTTTCATAGCAGCAGCCTGTATGAATATTTGCTCTAAATTTTTCGTAGGATCTGTAAATACCTGTGGCCGTACCATGAAGTATTAGAGCGATCCAAACGCGGCTGACAATACGGGACGCCGCTCTACTCGGCTTATATCGTTGTCTCACTTCAACAATGGGAAATGAGTCGCGTTTAGAGTTGGTGGTAAGGCCCCTGTACTTGAGTAATTATAGTCAACGCCTAATGCATAAAATCTGCAAAGAGTACTTGGGTATTCAACGCCTAATCCCAAACACATTTATTTAGACTAGACAAAGTAGTTGTTAGGTCGGCCCAAATGCTGGGATTTCTAAAGAGAAATACTAAGGGTTTTAAAAGTCAAACTAAACTGATCCTTTACAATTCTCTGGTACGTAGTCATCTTGAGTATGCATGCATATCGTGGAGTCCTTATTATGCAGTACACTCACAGCGTGTTGAAAATATACAAAGAGCATTTACCAGGCACCTTGCTTTTTGCACCAGCGGGTTTTCACACAGAAATCCATACGCGTTGCGCCTAAATAGGTTCAAAATAGTTTCCCTCCGCAACCGCAGGCTCTTATTGGGTATGTGTTTCCTCCATAAGCTTGTAAATGGTCAGGTCCGGTGCAGTAGCCTACTTCAACGCATTTCTCTCTCGGTACCTCATAGATACCCAAGGTATAAAATTAATAAAGTCTTTGCAAGACCTCCTTCCAGAACAAATCTTGGACTTCAATCTCCAATGAATAGAATTTTAACAGAGTACAACACTCTTCAAAGCAAAATACAGGACTTAGACATATTCCACGACAGCCATAATATGTTCAAAAATAAAATTATACAGTTCACTGAATCAACTCATGTTGCTTAAACTCTGTTAATTAGATTACTATTACTATTTCTTAAATGCTCAAAACAAAGAATGATGTGCTCACCTGTAATTGACATGTATATCAGGTCTACTACATAAGAAAAACTGTTATAGCGAATGTTTAATGTATATGTTGTTGGTGTGCCTAATGAATAAATAAATAAATAAATAAATAAGTATATTTGGGAAACATACAATATTTATATATAATTACAATTATAAAAAACTATTAATATTTAATATTACATCACCGACATAGTTGTCAACAAATAACATATAAATAAATTACTGTGTAGGTATAAGTAAATAACATGTATTAATAATAAATAATTATATCCCACTCTCACAACAACAACAAAAATTACAATTAGAGCTATTAAAAATAGTACATTTATCAATAAGGTTTCCACTAATAAATTCTACAGACAGTGTTAATTTGTATTTAAAAAAATAATCGAATGAAGGAATTAACACATACATAAATAATTATTGCTAGGTGGTATTCTGCTCTGTCGTCACCTTACGGCTAGTAAATAAATAAATAAATCTTTATTTACTTAGGGTCAGAAAAGTTGATAATAGTTAAACATATAAATATACTGCGGGCAACATATAACAATATGCCTGAGCTAGGAAAATCTTGTGTTTCAGGCGGTAAAAGTCAATGAATTATGTTTGAAGTCACTGACAAAAAAATACACGTTAGATATGAACGCGCCCTAAAACAATAATATATTAGAAGAGGTAAGGTATAAGACCTTTAGCAGAGATTTCTTAACCATATTTTCAACGACCACATCTTCTAATTCAAGTACGGTCAGCCTTTCATATTTCTGTGGTATTAATAGACCAGCACTAGGTTTTCTTTGTCAAAACAACTACCAACTACATATCATTCATCACACCGGAAAGAAGAGCTTCCTTGTCTAGCATAAAAAAATCTGTTGTGAAAATCTTGCAATTCCTAGATCAACTAAATGTAAGGCGGGCGGCCTTTGCGAATTGCATCACCGTGCACCAATACACAAATAGAACCAACTGTGAAAACACAACCAACTTGTAAAATGCATGATATTTGTGGAACGGGCCGCCTATCACACCATTTTAGATATTTCAGGAAAATCAGTCAGCCAATAAAAATAAACATAATGGTGGATTTTGGATGAAATGGCGACAGGTCACAGGAACTACATGCGACCCAAGAATGCCACTGAAACTAAAAGGAAAGATCTATAAGTCTGTTATAAGACCTGTCGTTATGTATGGATCGGAATGTTGGGCTGTGAAAAAGACGGATGAAAGAAAATTGCATGTGGCAGAGATGAGAATGTTGAGATGGATGTGCGGAGTGACAAAAATGGACAAAATACGGAATGAGTACGTAAGAGGGAGTCTGAAAGTAGCGCCAGTAACAGAGAAGATGAAAGGGAGCCGTTTAGCTTGGTATGGACATGTTATGAGACGTGATGCCATGAATGTGAGTAAGAAAGTTATGGACATGAATGTTGATGGATGTCGAAGTAGAGGAAGACCACTGAAAAGATGGATGGATTGTGTGAGGTCTGATATGAAGGTGATGAATGTGAATGAGGAGATGACGAGTGACAGAAGAGAATGGAAAAAGAGGACATGCTGCGCCGACCCCAAATAGGATGGGATAAGGGCAGGGCGATGATGGTGGATTTTCCTCGCCCACCTGTTGTTGTAACTCTTCATATCATCTACCGTAGGCATTCGTACTGTCATCATTCCGGCCCAAAATTGGTATGATTACAATATACTATGAATTGTCAAGACGCTAGATATCGATAATATTCATGATCATCACACACGCATATCGAATAGGCAGAGTTGAATTAAGTGGCGAGCCAAGGCGATCAGGCATTTTTCAGTAGTATATTGCTAGGTGGTATAAGAGGAACACTTCTGCCCATTACTCATCGCTGTCTTTATCCTCAGTCGCCTTGTACGACACACAGTGGTGACAATTGCTCTATCATTACCACATGCTGCCTATTCATATACAATTAGACTATGTTGCTTTCTCAGTAATACCTCAGTTTGATACATTTTGTATTCTATTCGTTCGAATAGATTGGCCGCTTGTCTAGGGGGGCTGGTCATACCATTTTAAAGATGTTTTGTTTTGTTACACTCGTATTCGTCAGTACGACTTCGTTACGGTGTGATAGACGCTAGGCATGGTGCGCTTCGTTGCCGACGTATTGTCGCAAGCGGACCATGTCCTCGGTACACAAAAGGATGGAATACTCCTGTATTTTTGCACCACCAAGTATTTTCCTGTAGTTTACATAACCATTATTATCACATGTCTCAATATTTACACCCCCATCATCACCAGCCTTTTAAAACGGACCCTAACCTTCCGAAGCAACGGGGAACTCGAGATAATATACCCATCCAATGACCGTCCTCAGCGAACATTGCTTAGTTTCGCTATTGTGTCAGGCCGGCGGCCGGCTGTAAAACCTAAGCCAAAACCTGGTACCTAATATTGATTGGAATGTTGTTGCATTCGATGTTGACGATTAGATGGATGATATGAATCTATAGGTAATCTGGGAACAGGACAGAAAGAAGAAGAGAAGAGTTTTGAATCCGACAACGCAAATAGAAGGTTTCTATTTTCCATGATACCGCAGTATTACGGCTGCAGTCTGCAAGCACTGATAGTTACAAACTTTGCACTGTATAGAATCGCACCATCTAACTACCTAGTTGTTGACAATTCAAATGCCATCCGATCCACGGGAACAGTCTGATCTAATTTTACAAAACTTGCTGTACCTGCAGAATATGTCTAACTGTCGCACTCAGAGACGTCAAATAACTTTAATGAGTATTTAATGTCAAAAATTTTCATTCAAATCTAGACCATAGACCCGGCAAGAATAGCGACTAGTTTTGAATTGTCATCTTTTGACGTTAAGTACTCATTAACGTTATTTGACGTCTCTGAGTGCGGCAGTAAGTGGATTATTTTCACCAGAAGCAATTTTTCAAGCCAAAGTGGATTCGTTTAACCGGAAGCAAGTTTTCAATTAATACATACAATCATACACGCATACCACAATCACACCTTTTCCTTTTGAGACGATATCTCAGCATTCCATTGATTCACCGTGCGGGTGCCGGGTCCATAGTGTGGCTGAGAGGGGAGTTAATGGCAGTGCTTGGGACTTGGGACACGAGTGTAGGTTTTAATATTTTTTTCAACACAATTGCTCGTAAATTGACTCTTATTACACCGTTTTAAGGTTCATAATGCAGCGTATTATGCACTCGTGCATAATTTATTACGTACTAGTGCGTAATTGTATATTTTTTAATTTTTTTTTTTTTTTTTTTTGTTAAATTCTCCCTATATTTTAGGGAAGGCAAAGGGTCTAGCCCATACAGCCATGTCTTTAGTGTATATTTTATCTGTAGTTTTATGAAATAATGAGTGGATGAAATTATGAATGAAATGAATATTACGTTAAAATATGGGTGTCACACATTTTAACGCATCTAGGGAGTGCTTGACGCGAATTGAATGGTAACAGAGTTCATGATGGTGACTGATGATGTGAGCAAAACCACTTTTTACGTGGTTTTCACCACAACATCAAACACCATCACAAGACTTATTTTCAATGATTCTGCATAATTACACATCAACACGGATGCTTGTGCATCAAAATAACACCACTTTCACTGCACAAAATCCACTCTGTAACAATTTTTGAATTAGTGAAAATAAATCTGACTGACACCACGAAACGCGCCAAACACACCCTTAATTTTTTTTTTTAGTTCTCCCTATATTTTAGGGAAGGCATAGGGTCTAGCCCATACAGCCATGTTTTTAGTGTATATTTTATCTGTAGTCTTATGAAATAATTAGTGGGTGAAATGAATGAATGAAATGCATTTACATTAATATATGGGTGTCACATATTTAAACGCATCTAGGGAGTGCTTGGCGCGAGTCAAATGATAACAGAGTTCATGACGGTTACCGATGAGGTGGTGAAAACCACTATAAAATTCTCACGGCACAATACTTTTATTTCAATGATTCTTCATAATTGAACATCAACACGGATCCTTATGCATCAAAATAACACCACTTTTACTACACAAAGTCCACTCTGAAACAATTTTTGAATGATTGAAATAAAAAAATCACTGACGCCATTGAAAGCCCGCCAAGCACTCCAATTCTTTTTTTCTCTTAAGTTCTCCCTTTAATTTTAGAGAAGCATAGGGTTTAGCCCATACAGCCCTGTCTTTAGTATATTTAGTCTGTATTCATGTGTGTGAAATGAAAAAAAAATGAAATTAATTTTACGTCAAAAGAAGAATGGTGACAGTAAATTTTTTTTTATCAATTCAAAAATTGTTTCAGAGTAGATTTTGTGCAATAAAAGTGGTGTTATTTTGATGCCTAAGGATCTGTGTTGACCTTCAATTATGAGGTATTATTGAAAATAAGTCTCGTGATGTGTTTGTTGTTGAGATTTTATAGTGGTTTTCACCACCTCATCACTCACCATCATGAACTCTGTTACCATTCAATTCGCGCCAAGCACTCCCTAGATGCGTTAAAATATGTGACACCCATATTTTAACGTAAAATTAATTTCATTCATACATTTCACCCACTCATTAATTCATAAGACTACAGATAAAATATACACTAAAGACATGGCTGTATGGGCTAGACACTTTGCCTTCCCTACAATATAGGGAGAATTTAAGAAAAGAATTGTAGGCGCCATTTTCCGTAATTTGGTATTTTTGGTAAAGTTATTAACAATACAAGTTTGTTTTTTCCTCGCAATTGTATTGAAAAACGTCGTATGCAACTCGTATGCATTGATCATTACACACTCAGCTTCCTAACCGCGCTCGCCTGCGGCTCGCGCTTGCAATAATGCCTCGTGTGTAATGACCAACGTAGCATACTCGTAGCATAATATACTATACTATCATAACGTAATATTTTTTCGATATACGCTGACTGGGCTGGGCAGAGAGAGAAGTCGGAGTGACGAAGGTGTGTTTAGTTAGATGTTGCGAAAGGCTCCGTTAACCTACCCTTGGATAACAAGTCCCAAGCTCTGCCACATTATGAACCCGGCATTGCTTTGCTCCCGTGGGTGTGGTACAAGGCGACGTAGGGTGAGAGCGATGAGTGATAGGCAGCAGCGTTCCTCTTAATCACTTAGCAATAAACTGGAACTTACTTGCCCTAAAAACGAAATAGCAATTTGCTTACATTTTCCATTTCGACAACCTGTTATCCAGAAGTATTATAAAACTGAATGGACTTCCATTAACCTAACAAAAACTAATCTTTAATTTACCGCTCAAATAACAGACGCGGGAAACATGACAATCTATTTTTAATTCCATTGACGAACAAACGCTAATTATGAAAAGGTAATTAACTAAAAAAACAACTGGCAGGAGGGGGGTGGTCATGGAAATTGGGGATCGCGACGTGTCGCCATTTTGAATTTGGTTTGACATGAATTAGTAAAACGGTAATTACTTTCGACTTTAATTACTAAATTAAACTCGGTTCGGACGGAGGACATTTTTTACTGTTTATAAACGTTAATTGGGAAAAGTTTAGTAGAGACAATCAATTTTATTAATAACACAACCATAATAAAAAAATTAACAACCATATTTTACAAATTAAATACATAAACATACATAAAACACGCCTACATCCCCGAAGTGGCAGGCAGAGGTGAACTAGCACCTACGTTTCGCCAGTGCTATTGCCAGCGCTATTGCCATTTATCGGGTACAAAAGTCGCAGTAGGTACGTTGCTAGGTGGTATAAGAGGAACGCTGCTGCCCATTCCTCATCACTGATTTATCCTTAGTCGCCTTGTACGACACCCACGGTAGAGATTTGGGGTAGTGACAATTGTATTCTACTCTGCCGTCACCACACGGCACTACACACAAAATAAATGAACTTTATTATAATAATTGAAAATTAGTATTTAGGTACTGTGGAATGTGGCTATACCTAATATGGGCTGGTATCAGGCAGGCGGACAGCCCTAAAACCTTAGGCAAAATCTTAAGTGTATGGATAGGAATGTTGTCATCTCAATTACTCTCTTCGTTCATTGGTCGCTCGACCTGGTTGTTTCCATTTTAGTTTTTTCAACATTTTCGGTGTGATGGATGATAAATTATCATCCATAACACCGAAAATGTTAATTATCATTGATAATGAATCAAAAGGGAATGGATGGCTTGATGACGTCTGATGGATACGAATGGCTTACTCATCGGCGTGTTTCCTATTCAATTTCCCAAGACGATGGAAAGGACCCAGTACTACACTACACATTGTCACTATAGTGACAATATTTTTTTCATCCCACCATCTCGGAAAAAGCGTTTTTGCTCTTCGATATCTGAGTGCAAAAGCCGTTTTTATCCTCTAGAGGTTAAAGTAAATTTGAATTTAGAACATCGTGTGCAATGAGTTTGTGAATTCAAAACATCAATAAACCTATTTATTTCTACCTCCATGGTGCCGAAATTGTCATGCAACCTATTTTAATTTGTTAAAAACTCAGACTCGGAACCTTCTTGGTGTACTTTTTTTGTAATTTGCTTTGCGCGCGCCATTTTCTTTTCACGTCATAAATTTGTTAAACCTAGGAGTTGAGAGTGGATAAATTTTGCGGGTGTGGCTGGGTGGATGGGTGGGTGTTGGAGGTGTGTCTGGGTGAATGGGTGTTTTGTGGGTGTGTCTAGGTGAATGGGTGTTTTGTGGGTGTGTCTGGGTGAATGGGTGTATCTGAATGGATAGGTGAGTATTGTGGGTGTGACTGGGTGATTCGATATTTTGTGGGTGTTTCTGGGTGTTTTGTGGGTGTTTTGTGGGTGTTTCTGGGTGAATGGGTGTTTTGTGGGTGTTACTAGGTGAATGGGTGTTTTGTGTGTGTTTCTGGGTGAATGGGTGTTTTTGGGTGTTTCTGGGTAAATGGGTGTTTTAGGGTGTTTCTGGGTAAATGGGTGTTTTGTGGGTGTTTCTGGGTGAATGGGTGTTTTGTGGGTGTTTCTGGGTGAATGGGTGTTTTTTGGGTGTGTCTGAGTGGATGGGTGTGTGTTGCGGGTGTGAATGTTGGGGGTGTTTCTGGGTGGGTGTTGAGAGTGTGTTTGGGTTAATGGGAGGGTGTTGTGGAAGTTACTGGGTGAAAACAGAAACTGTTGTTATTGTATTTTTTTTTTGTATTTTGCAATTTCCTCGTTGGGGGGGATGAAAAGTTACGTGTTGCACTCGAGTGCAAAGATTTTTCACCTTGTGCTCTTTTGATTCCCTCGCTATCGCTCAGGATTCTAATTTTTGAATCACTCGCTACGCTCGTGATTCAATTTTAGAATCCTTCGCTAGCTCGGTCATCAAAATTCAGCACGCGGTTAAAAAACAACTTTGCACTCACGTACAACAAATAACTATTTTAATCCACAATGCTCAAGGTTTAGTTAGGCTTAGTTTACAGCCGGCCACCTAACTGCCACCAAGTCTCTTTGTTCGATGTTCAACAACAGTAATCTACAATAAATTTTAATACAAATCATACTTTTCTATTCAACCTTCGCCTAGGTACTATCTAATATACTATCTACACTTGATACTGAACAATTCATCTTTTAGTTCGGTACACTATATAAAGCTTCCAGCTGTTGAGCAAAGAGGATTACTTAAAACACATTTCCACGGTTACATTCCCGGCTACATTAAATCTAGGATTCAAGGGAATTCTGCGCGTCTGCCACGGAAACCATTTTGATAAGACGTGTCAGGAATGACGAGAGCGCGTCCTTAATTCAGGAAGTCGTTGCCATTTCTGGAGAATGAAGTCTCTCGGCAATCTGTGTCTAAATTAAGAGGAATGTTTTGATTAGTCCGACAGAAACATACTTACATAATATTATTATTTGCCTTCTTAGGGCGGCTGCTGTGGCAACAAAAACTGTCCTGTCTAAACAGAGCACAACAATTTTATGATTGCTTAAACAAAGCACGTAATGCTTTCTTAATACTTCACACAGAAAATTGTGTTAAGAAAAAGTTAAGTCTTGATGCGGGAACTATATTTTTTTGAAATTCATTTGATTAATGTCTGCATTAAAAAAAAATGTTTTTTTAATGCCCTCTGACAGTATTTGGTATTAGCCCACCTTCCCCTACTACTGATTAGTTTTAGTGTAAATAAACGCCAAGATGTATCGCTCTTTTGATACGAAAATTGCACAATTCGCATTGAGGCTTATTGCAAGACAAGCGTTTTTGATTTGTCTCTAGCGCTATGTGCAGTTTATGAGTGGAACATTTTAATCACCGTTGCTGCAACGGACTGTACGGACGAAACCCACATGCGCCATTTTCTTTTGCTCTTACCGTGTAAACTGGCAAAATGAAGTTCTTGATTGGGGGCAAGTCAAAGTTAAAATAAAAAGGCGACGCAAGCCAGCAACTAGGGTCTAACTGTACAAAAAAGAAACCGCAACGCCTAAACCGTTTACTGGAAGTGACAAAAGCTTAACGTTACGAATATTATTACATGCTGCTCTGAGAGAGAGAGAGAGAGAGAGAGAGAGAGAGAATAACGTAGTGTGCCGGTCCCGACTCAACCCAGCGGCGTCGTCTAAGGGCGATTGACTAAGGGTGATTGATTAAGGGTGATTGGTTAATGGTTGAGCCACCAACGACAGTATACTACCTTATAAGTCGGTAGCTGCAAAACCGCCCCGACTCGTAGCGCCCTGCAAAATTTTATAAGGTAGAAAGTCGCAGAGAAATCCTTTCAGGGATTGATGATGTAGCCATAACCTGGGGGCCTACCGCCTAACTCAATTGCTAAAGCAAAAGCTATAGTTTATGATGTAATGCAGTCATTTCTCACCAAATGTACCTAAACTATTAGCGATAGCTTTGAACGAATGATCACCGAATGATTTTGTATGAATTTGGCACAAAATCCGTGCCGCCTAAAATTCATACATACATACACACATAAATCACGCCTATATCCCCAAATGGGAAGGCAGAGGTGAACTAGCACCCACGTTTCGCCAATTATGTTAGGTCCCATGTAATAGGTGGCGAGCCTATTGCCATATATCGTGCACAAAAGTGTCGCGGTACATTGCTAGGTGGTATAAGAGGAACGCTGCTGCCCATTCCTATCACTGATTTATCCTTAGTCGCCTTGTACGACACCCACGGGAGAGATTTGGGGTGGTGACAATTGTATTCTACTCTGCCGTCACTACACGACCAAATGTTACGGCCACGATACCCAGGCCAGAAAGATGGTGATTATTATTCTATGAGTATTATTTCACTACTCCACAACTGAATTTAGAAGTTTAAGAAAATAACGACTTTTTTGCATTATGTTAGAAAAATTAGCTAGCTTACAGGTTGGTTGAAAGGTTAGAGAAAATTAGGGAAATTATCTAACATCATGACTGACCGTATGGTTTAGGCAGCCGCCCCTGTTGCAGATGACGCAGGGTCCAATGCTACATCAGGATTAATTTATCGAAAATGTTCTGGCTTAATTAAGTTTTTGTAAAACCACTTCTAGTGCCAGGACCTCTGTGGTAAAATGACCGGCCCCTTAGAGTTACGTAAATAAGAGCTATATTAGTGTGTCGCAGAGAGATGAGCAATATCACAGCCATTTATCGAATCTGCATGCAGTGCTTTTAAGAACCGTCTATGTACTCAGGATTTTGAATTCTAACGGCACAGTGAAAAGGTTTGCAATGACATGTAGTAATACGTTTCGTTAGGCACAAGTTAGAAACAATTCGTTTTCAAAATGTATTCTTATTGGAAAGATTTAAGATGCATTATTTTATAACTGAAACAGACGTGTCAGCATAAACGTTAGTTGATGCAGCACTTACGTCTTGCGGATAAGAGCCATTATTTGCTCCAAGTGCCAAGCCTTATATGCATTTGTCTCTACAAATAACGAAGCTTCGATTCCTCAATGGCGTTTCGACAGCCGGCTGATAGCAAATTCATCATCATCATCATCACCAGCCCTGTAATGTCCCCACTGCTGGGGCACGGGCCTTCCCTATGGATGGAAGAATATAGGGAGATTGAGCCATAACATGTGGATCGTAATAAATTATTTGTGATGTAGGTATGTTCCCAATATTACTGCTATTAATATTTGAGACAAGTTATTTGTATTTATGTTTGTTGCACTTATTAATAATTAATGTTTCTTTCTTTCTAATAAATTCTAGGTGATATTACTGGGTAATTTATGTGCAGGTGATTTAATACAAAAGAAACCAGAAGTTACTTTAAAATAACAGAAATATAAGTTTTTAAATCTCTAAAGAACTGTTTGAAGATCTCATCAAATAAGGTTCTCTACTTCTATCTCTCTCTTTTAGGTGTCTAAACACCTAAATATACGCGAGTTTAATCCCTCAAAGTTGTTTTATTTCAAATCTCATAAAATTCACTTAAAAATGTATACGGAACAAGAGTTTTTAACGGTTCCAGACTTCCTTTCATAATATAAGTTGCTTTCACTCACTGTGCAAATATAAATTAAAAACCTCAGTTTAAGACCTACTACTATCTAATACCTACGATGAGACCAAATTCATTCCATGCGTTTTCTACAAGGAATGAATGAACTACTGAACTTTTTGGAAGGAGGTCAGAAAAGGTAATGAATGAAGTATCTTGGTTGGTGATTATAAATAAAACGGTTAAAGCATTTACGGTAAAAGCATTTATTGCGAATGTCAGTTTTATTTTAGATTTTTAGGAGGACCGAAATGTTCTTAAAAATAAACTTATTATTATTTGATTCTTATTTAAAATATTTGTAAAATGATTACAAAAATAAAGTTGCAAATTTTTTGAAAATTAATTTATGTTCTGATTAACGCATCATCACCAGCTCTGTAAATGTCCCACTGCTGGTGCACAGACTCTCTCTATGGATGGAAGAATACAGTAAGAATGGCCCATAACCCACCACCAGACTGCAGATGCAGTCGGGACCAACGGCTTAATTGTGTTCGCGTTTCGAAGCACAGGGGAACTCAAGATAATATCTTTTTGGTCACCCATCCATCATATGACCGGCCTCAGCGGACGTTCCTATCTATTCCCGCATCATCATATAGAAACGTATAGGCTTAAAGATGAAATAGACAATTTATCTGATTTTTATTATACACAAACATCGATTCCGCAGACTAAACTTAAAATTATCTTGAAGTAACTTTGAAATAATATAATTTTCTTGATATCTTCACTTAACGTTGAGAATAGGATTTTGCTAAGTTTGCCAGGGGCAAGAAGTATAATGCGACTTGATGTGGTAATTAAGTCTGTTTATTTGAAGATACAAATATGCTTATATATTACTGCGGTGCGTGTCTTAAGTTAACTTATAAAAATGATGAATGTAACTACGTGCATTAATGTAGGACATGCTGTGATGTCGCTACATATACACCCCCCTTGGAAAAAAATTGTAACTACATATCTCTATCTAAAATTGAAATATACACAAATATTATCAATTAGTAATTAACATAACCAGTGGATACAATTAGATAATAAATTTAACTGATACAGAAAAAATAAAAATGCTGACTTTGTTGTGACGATATCTGGGTCATTGTATGTGTTCGGATTGTTGTTGTTAATTTCTGAAATTGGCACGTTCGTAGCTTCTTTTGATGGCAAATGTGTCTGTTGTTTTAATTGTTTCCTTAAATCGCAATGGCATACGCTTAATCTGTTCTTCTGTTCTGGGAGTGGTCTTCCATAGGGTGATGTTATACTTTTTCTTATTCTGTCGCAATGCACAAATACGTGTGAGCATTGGGATTGAATTGTTGTGGACACTTGGGATGAATGAAAATTGGTTGAGCGGTAGGCACCATACGCAGAACTGCCATGCCGGAGTGTGACCGCAGTTTTTTTGTCTCCAGTCATGGGCTGCCATTGCGTGCCGTCGATCCGCTTTCTGCGGCAGGTCCAAGTAGCCCTCGACGAGCGTATTTAATCAGCGGTAGGCACCATACGCAGAACTGCCATATTACGCCGGAGTGTGAACGCACTTTTCGTCTCCGACTATGGGCTGCCATTGCGTGCCCTTGGTCCGCTTGCTGCCGCAGGATCAAGTCGCCATTACTAAGGCTTCTTGAGTTGTGGTAATTTTCCTCAGTTAGGCGTATTCCTTGGCTCGTTTTCTGATAACCTAAGAAATTTATTTCGCTCTTGAGAAAATAACCTTGTAGTATAGTATGCGTGGATTCCTTCCAATGACAATAGTACGAATAGTTTGCTGCGTCGGTATGATCAGGGTTGCAGGCGTTGTCAGCTCAGTTACCCAATCTTAAGTTTCCGACTAGCTATATCGACTAATAATTAGTCAAATCGGCCATGCCGAAGTTCCTTGTAGAACGTCTCGTAGTCCCAAGCTTGAATTTCACCCTATGTCTTGATTGTGTACCATTTAGCTCCAGAATGTCTCCGTGGTTTGCCATTAACTCAAATGTTCGCTCCCGTGTCAGTAAAAGATCTCATACCACTTTTTCGGTCGGTATTGATGCAGTTGGAGTTGAACAGTGAACCGTCGTAGTTTAACACATTTTCTTGTTAATTTTCTTCTATTTTGGTATATCGTGGTTGAAATATCGGTGTCTTCTTTCTCAATTGCTTGTTTTTTGAACTTGACCTCGGTAGATGTTAGCGATTGTAATATTATTGCGCGCTGAATTGTGCATAATTTCCAAATGCATTTTTGCTAACTGTGCTTAAATATTAATGTCATTGCGCCGTCGTCCGTTTTTCTTGAGGTAATTATGTCACTAACTTGTAGTCTTCTAGTTCTTCTTCCTTTGATGTTTTCCATTTTTCCAACGTTTGCCATGCGTCAGGCAGTTTGCCGTGGGTTGAGCAGTTTGCCGTGCGCCGGGGTTGAATTGCCCCCGACGCACGGCAGACCAATATCTTGTAGTATTTGAAGGCTGCTGCTGTCCAATGTCGGTGGTCACCAATTTGCCAGGGGCAAGAAGTATAATGCGACTTGATGTGGTAATTAAGTCTGTTTATTTGAAGATACAAATATGCTTATATATTACTGCGGTGCGTGTCTTAAGTTAACTTATAAAAATGATGAATGTAACTACGTGCATTAATGTAGGACATGCTGTGATGTCGCTACACTAAGAACTGTAGAGTGGTAGTTTTTATGAATAATTATTCTGATCATACTAACTGCGATTCAAAAACACAAAAGAATAAGCTTGAATTTACAATTTTTATCAGGATCAAATGTGATTTATCTTAAAGTAGCTTTAGTGAAAGAATCAAAAAAATCTCTTGACTTCTTCACTAAGAGATGAGAAGAGGATTTTGCTAGGAATTCTGGAGTGGTAGTTGTCATGAATAACAACGAATCCGAAGGGCAGGCTTTTATCGAAATTGGAACTGTTTAAACTGCGACGGGGATTCGACGGAGGCGTTACTTGTATTGCCTTGTCCACTGTTGAAGATGTTTTCTTGGATGCCTGTTGATTGAAGATGAGGTAATGAAAGGAGATGTTCAATGCTAACATGTTTGGCAACAATGATGAAGATAATATGATGTATGCTATTATCATGTATGAATACATGATATAACCAGTTTTCAACATATAGAATGTTTCAAATTGAGAATTGAAACATTCTTGATGTTGAAAACTTTGCTACACGAGTCAAAATGATGATAAGCTAAGCACACTGGTTATGATACTTAAACGTTATCATGATTAATTTGTTATTGGAACTGAACATTAGAAAAACATTAGGTCTGAAAATTTTCGAAAAGCTATGTCATCTCCTAGTTGGCTCCGGCACTTAGACAATTGAGGAACCGATTGCAGAAGGCTTAGGTTCATGTCCTGCATTAGGGCATAGTTTATCGACGTCTTTCTGACCTTTTGCAACTTCTATGTAATACTTAATATTTGTTATATTTTGAACTTACCCTCATTATTGACATTCCCAGAATATCCTTATCTGTGAAGGTACTGCTTTCAGCATCTGTATCAGTGGGGTCGTGTAAGCAACCAGATATATCTCTTGAGGTGCCACTACGCGAATTAGTGTTTGAATTTACTGTTTCATCTTCTTCAAGGTTTTTACTAACATTTGTTTCTGGATCTCTTACTTCGTTAACATTTGTTTCTAGATCTCTTACGTCTTTCGCTGATGTATTCACAGTTTTCGGATTGTCTGAGTTCGTTGTAGAGTCCGTAGTTGCTTCTGTTGTACCTGTGTTTTGATCGTTATATATTTTATATGTTATATATTTATAAAAATAAACTCAATCATGCCTATTTTTAATTCTAGATCTTTAATAAAGGTACTTGCTTCATTATAAGTAACAACGACATTGCAGAATCAAATAAAACCAATTTTAAGGTTTTAAAACACGTACCTCATTAATACAAGTTTATAAACTGTAACCACTTGTGATCAGGTTGCTCTCATTTAATGAATCAATATAGATTCGGTACAGAAACGAGAGCAAATGTCAAACGATCAGAAAGACACATTAATTTAAATTCAGAGGGCTTATACCAAACTTTGTCGAGTGGTGAGGGCAGACTAGAATAGAATTACCACCACCCATATAATCCCGAAGGTGTCCTTCAAGGTGACTTAGGTGATTGATATATTGACTTTAATAGCCCGGTAAATGGTAATAGGCTCGTTACTTATTACCTGGGACTATACCTGGGGAAATGTGGTTAATGTGTGAATACTGCATTGAATACCTACCAGACTTTTAAAATCAGTATGACCAATACCAAAAAGTTTATTTAAGAGTAATTTTCAATGTTACAAAGTGATTGCACTACTACCGTACCATACCAACAACCAAAAATTCCACTATTCACGTTCTTCTAATATCGAAATCTTTAATTTTCACTTACCACAGTTATCTGTACACAGCCTCATCCTCTTGCGAAACGCTATAGTAGTGTCAAGTTTTTCTACGTCTGGAAAGTAAATAGCAAAAGAGTTCGATTGATACTACTTGGCTAAAATCACTGGACTTTATAGAAACAGAAAAAATGTAGACACTTTTTACGTAATACCCTTTAACGTACACGGAGATTATTTAAACTTATTTATAATTCACTCATGCCACCCTAAAAATCATACTACCTGGTTCGGATCTGGAGAGACTGCTCATCTGTCTTCTTCTATTATTGTATTTTTGTTTAAGACACAATGATTAAAAAATTATAATATCCGGGAATGCCAAAAAACTAGCTTGAATTTTGAAAGCTCTATTTGTGGTTTGTAATCAATCCTCCTTAACTGACTTTTAAGTGTATTTTGGTACGTATTCTACGTTATTTGCCGTGTGGTGACGGCAGAGCAGAATACAATTGTCACCACCCCCAAACTCTCCCGCGGGTGTCGTACAAGGCGACTAAGGACAGCGATGAGTAATGGGCAGCAGCGGCCCTTTTACCATATGGCAATATACTCCGTTTACGTCGCATAGACGGCAATAGGCTCGCTACTTTTACATGAGACATAATTGGCGAAACATGGGACCAAACGTAATTGGCGGTGTTAATACATCTGCCTACCCCTTCAGGGGTAAATATAAATAGGTTTTATTTGTGTAAGTATTCTATGTAAGCTTTTCTATTAAATAAATATAAAAACTGAACGAAGAGCATGTACTACTAGCGGTACGTTATGGCAAAGAACCAATTAATTAACGCTAATTGGTTCTCAGCGAAAGAACCTTAGCGAAAGATTGCCCTTTGAAAAAATCCTTTTCTGTGTCCCACTATTTTAAGTGCCACCCTTTACTTTAGTTATTTAAAGGTATATTCGAAATTCTGTTTGTGTTTTCTTATGATTTATTTTGATTTATACTACTACAGGGTGAAATCGAAATGAATCGACAAATTTTTATGGGGGGTTCTAGTGCTATTAAACATTATATTAGTGAGGTTTAAAAACAAATCTAAGTCGACAAAAAAGTATCAATATTTTCCTTTTCTTTTACTCGAAACTGGTAAATATGCAAAAATTAAAAACATAAAACAAAAAAAAAAAAAAAATATTTAAGAAAAATACTAAATTAAATTCTTAATATTAAATAAAAATTTAAAAATCGATCGTACTTCGCGGGCTGCTAAGCGGACGGGTGCGTGCCGTTAGGTAGTACAACGCTGTAAGTACAATCACGCGCAGAGTGCGTCGACTGCAACTAATAATTGCGTTCTTGTATTTTATTACTTACTGTTTCATTACAATTTTAATACATATTAATGTTGTAGCTACCCTCAAACAGTTGCTGTAGTTTTCTCTTGTACATCCGCGCTGCCCCGTCGACCATGATTGAAGAGGCCCTGAGGGAGAGACGTTTTTCGGCCTGTTCGTAGTCGTTGTCGATCCAGGAGTCCAATTTATTACTAGAAATTTTTAAAAGAATTAATGAAAGGATGACAAACAGGATTTAAATATCGGAAGTGTCGTACAAGGCTTCTAAGGTAATGTTTTCTTATATTTGCACGAGCACTACACATTTAAAATAAAACTACTTTTACGGAAATGACTCGCGTATAATTTAGTGTTTGGCATATTAATTATTTAACACGGCGTGAGTCTTATCCGTAAAAGTTGTTTTATTTCAAGGCTTATAAGGATAAATCAGCGATGAGTAATGAGCAGCAGCATTACTTTTGTACCACCTAGCTATAAACTGCGATTGACGTGCCCGACAAATCGCACATAGGCTCGCCACCTATTACATGGGACCGAACATAATAAGCGAAATGTAGCTGTTCATTCACCTCTGCCTACCCCTTCGGGGATATATAGGCGTGATTGATGTATGTATGTATGTGTAAGTCAATGGGCACGTCAGAGGAAGTTTGAAAGTAGCGCCATTGTCTACCTATACTAATTATAAAACTAAGAAGTTTGGTTGTTTCTTTGAACGCGCTAATCTGAGGAACTTCTGAATTAATTTGAAAAATTATTTTTATTTTGGATAGTCCATTTATCGAGCAAGGCTATACGCTATATAATAAAATACACTTTATATCTACATAGCACGGTATAAAGGATTTGAAACTACGATCCGCTTACCATACATTGCTCATGTTAACTTCCTCATCTGAGTGGTCATCGAATATATTGTTGCCAGCTCTCCAAACCTTTCCCAAGCGACGAGTCTTCATGAGATTTATGTCGTAAAACATTTTGATATTAATTCACAAACTCGCCGCAATCTGCGAAAAAGTTCTGCAATAATAATTCTTCAAAGTATTATCGTTCGGTATTTACCTTCCTTTTGCAAACGCGGCGGAAGTTTAACCAACAATATGATTTAGATCCCTCCAAAAATTCGCAACTGTCAAGTTGTTTGCTTTATAGCGGTGCACGGCAAAGGTGTTCAAACCTGTGCAGCCATGGCGCAGACAAGATTATTGCTACTTATAATATTGTAATAGTTGACAATGAGAAAGATCTTGTTAGCATGTTGTCTGGGGTCGTCGCAGTGCATTTCCTCTTATATACGTCATCGAGCCATTTAATCCCTTTTCATTAATATCAACAACTTATCCGATAAGTGAGTATCAGATGAATGTCTGTATAGAAATGTAGGGTTTATGACAACCGGATGCAGGAACCCCTGTTTACACTTATACTTTATGACTGTGTGCTATACACACACATATACTATTGCCTTGAAAACTCTTTCTTTAATTATTATTAAGTTGTTTTATAGGGGTATAAAACGACTTAAAAATAATTAAAGAAATCTATCATATTAAATTTCAACGTTGCTATATACCGTTTCGATGTATTGTGGAAACGATCATGAAAATTTTATTACGACTTCCGTTCTCGGCTTTTGACGGGAGGATTCTCAGATTCGTCACGATCCAGTTGGAGGCCACACATATGGTTTACGTTCCATTTTACGAGAAAGTTGTAAAATGGTACAGTTGACACCACCTTAATCTTACACCATTGGACTTTAAACTACACTGTTTTGCTTTGGCGTAAGACACAATTTGCTTTACTTCGGCGTAAGACAAGTTGTGTATAGTGGTTGCTTTCCTTTAAATGGCATTGCCATGTTGTTGTCCATTGGTTTTCAACCTTATTACAAACGACTAAGGGCCAATTAAGGTGGCAAACATTTTGCCACTGTCTTTTAAAGGGTTTTAATATCGTGGTCGCAAACCAGGTCCTGTGATGTTTGTGACCGGAATGCTTTCTCTGTACCGACATTTAATGAAATGTCGTTTTTTGTACTATTTTATCTACCCACTATTTGGGAGATGCGACGTTAAGCCATATAGTTATGACAATACATAGTTCGAAATGTTGAACTGTGAAGAAGACTGATGAAAGAAAATTTCAAATGTTGATATGGATATGCGGCGGGACAAGAATGGATAAAGCGAGGAATGAGTATAATATAAGAGGGAATTTGAAAGTAGCACACCATTGATAGGGAAAATAAAAGCGAATCTTTTGGCTCGGAATGGACATGTTATGAGAAGAAAATTTTGAAGTTTTTAATAGAGTGTTACAATTACTATTTCTAACGCAGTGCCATACATTACTTTAACGACCATAAATTAATTATAGTTTAATAAAACAAAAGTGAAAAATTATATTTTCTACTCCTTTTACGAAATGCTCGAATTTTATAATTGATTTTTAGTACAGGAGTTTGGCGCCAAATATATAAGCCAATTTTTCATACGACGCTTTTAGCTTCCAAATTCAAATTCGAATTATGAAACTTTTCCCGGTTAAACTGCACCAAAAAGGTTTTTAAAATTGGAACAGGCCAGATTTACTATCTTTTTCTTGTCTATAAATTATTACATTTATTACAGGCACTGTTATAAATATAATAATATTCAGGGATATTAGGTATTTTAAGAATAATGATTATAAATTCAAATTTCATGAAGATTTGGATTACTTTACCTTTAGCTTTGTTCTCGTTTAAAATGCATCGAAAAGTTTAGACAATAATATTATCATTTAATGTCTATAAATTACATTTCTTTTTAAAATAATCATTTATTTACACTTCTGGAACCGTTGGTTCGCTTGTAAATAGGTACGTTTATTAACTTTCATCCGAATGGGGCGTAAATTAAATACAAAATACAATTTATTCACGGGTTCCGAACAAAGACAAGCTGAGAACTATTTTCTAAATAAGCAGGCAGCTATTTACAGGGCGCCGCGTCGTAAACAAAATAAAAAGTCCTTTTTTTGTCAAACAAAAGAGTTGATTTTCCAATTACAGAGTGGAAGCATCTGTTATTTTCTGTTCTGGAATTTACAACCAAATGCTTTTTAGTTTCTGGTGCTAAAGTTTTGCGTACTAGGTACCTACATTATGTTACTTGAGGAACTCTTCCAAGAAAAGGTGGTTTGACTAAAAGTTGTTTCTTAAACTATTCGATTTTAATTTTAACATTATATAAATGTTAGAAAAATTAGTACAAGTTACAACCACCTACATCAAGTACAGTTATAACCACCAAAATCTTTGTACTAATTTTTCTCAAATTTATATAATGTTAAAATTAAAATCGAATAGTTTATAAAGCAAACCCAAGTTTAACCGAACGCACGGCATTTGTAAAAATATCTGCTTTGGAATGTTTGAAATTTATTTCTACATTGCGAGGGTACCCGTTGGCTTACAACGTGAAGTGTAAAGGTTGGAAGAATTTCGGCAAGTTAATTAGTGTCTTGGGTGGCCGAGCGGTCAGGCACCTGCCCGGATAGCAGCGAACGCGGGTTCGATTCCCGCCTCAAGATCATAATTTTTCGAAATTATTTTTATAACCACCAAAATCTCAGTTGTTTCTTAGTAAATTGTAACACATACACAGGTACTGCATAAATCATGCCTATATCCCCGAAGGGGTAGGCAGAGGCGAATTAGCACCCACGTTTTGCCTATTCGGTTAGGTCCCAAATAGGGGGCGAACCTATTGCTACATATCGGGAACATTGCAAGGTGGCCTAAGAGGAACTCGCTGTCTTGACCCTTAGTCGCCTTGTACGACACCCGCGGGTGAGATGGGGGTGTGGTGACAATTTTACTTGTGTTCTTTCATTCATTTTATTGTATTACGTACTCATTAACGTAAATTAACGTCCCTGAGTGCGATACGTATGTTTTTAGTTGAGTCGCTCTTGGTTTTTTGATGCATAGCTAACTCAACCTTTTGATAAAAATTGTTACTAATGGTTGTTTAGCAGTCTGATATTTAACCATCAGTAGTAATATTTTATTTACCAATGTTACTAATCGTTAAATAACAATCTGATATTGTGTAATGGTTAAAAATTTTTATCAGATATCAGACTGGATTTATAACAATTGGTTGAGTTAACTGTGTATCAAAAAACCTGCCCTAAATGAGCGATATGGTTACTTCAGTCGTTGAAAGCGCAGTAGGTATGGAAGCTGCTAGTTTAGAATAGGGGCTTCAATAAAGTTAGAGCCAGAAGAAACTTCTCTATAACTGCAGGGCGGAGATTCTCGAAATATATGCAAATTAATACCGATGCGAAAACTGCTTCAAACCTGTTTGCTCACACCCCACAGACTATGCACACCCATTATGATGTGCCTAGTGGAGTTTTTGGTTAAATATTGTTAGTTTGTGCTTAGGACACACTATAGGGGTGTGTTCAGTGAAGAATGTGCAAATTATTATAACCTTATTATTATAATTATGTGTAAAAGGTCCCAGATATTTATAAAGCAAAAAACCCATCAAGAAATTAAAAGAGACCGCCAAACGTTGTAAAGTTGTTTACATTATATACATACATACATAAATCACGTTTATATCCCCGAAGGGGTAGGCAGAGGTGAACTAGCATCCATGTTTCGCCAATTATGTTAGGTCCCATGTAATAGATGGCGAGCCCATTGCCATTTATCGGGCACAAAAGTCGCAGTACATTGCTAGGTGGTATAAGAGGAATGCTGCTGACTATTCCTCATCACTGATTTATCCTTAGTCGCCTTGTACGACACCCACTGGAGAGATTTGGGGTGGTGACAATTGTATTCTACTCTGCCGTCACCACACGGCAAACATATATAAACATACATAAATCACGCCTATATCTCCGAAGGGGTAGGCAGAGGTGAATCAACAACCTTGTTTCTCCAATTAGGCCCATGTAATAGGTGGCGAGCCTATTGCCATGTATCTTGTTCGTAAGTCGCAATATATTGCTAGCTGGTATAAGCTGCCATTATTATTTTAATCCTTAGTCGCCTTGTACGACACCCGTGGGAGAGATGGGAGTGTTGTATTCTGATCTGCCGTCAACACACGGCGTAAAGTTGTTTTATTTCAACTATTATCCATAACATTGCCGTGTGGTGACGGCAGAGTAGAATACAATTGTCACCACCCCAAATCTCTCCCGTGGGTGTCATACAAAGCGACTAAGGATAAATCAGTTATTTAATAGCAGCATACACTGTTAAAAAAATAAGACTACTGACAAATGTCGAGACGGCAAGGCTAGTGTACTTTAGTTATTTCCATAGTGTTATGTCATATGGCATGTTGTTATGGGGCTCAGCGTCCGATATTAATGATATATTTGTAATACAGAAAAGGGCAATACGTGCCATATACACACTTAAACAAAGGGACTCGTTATGAGACTTATTTGAGGAAATAAATATTTTAACTGTAGCTGGTCAGTATATTTATGATAATATTCTATATGTTTATAAAAATTCTAATCAATTTGTTAAAGTTGGTGATACCCATAAATATAGTACCAGGCATAAAAGTAGACTAGCCTTTACTCAATTCCGTCTGCATAAACTGGTCGTTCTTTCTTGGGGAAATGTATACAAATATACAACAAAATCCCACGATCTTTAACGGAACTCCCTTAACTTACATTTAAAAGCCAAATTAAACAAAGACTAGTGAAAAAGGGATATTATACGGTTATAGACTACATAAACGATAAAGATGCGTGGATATAGATTTTGTATGATAATGAGACTAAATGACATGTATATTACTGTATTAGTTTTAATTATTTTTTACCAAGTAAATTAAGCTATGCTAACTACCAGTAATAATTATATATATTTTTTATACTCAATGAAATATGTCCATAAACATTCAAATTAAATATATTTTATAAATATGATAACTAATATGATAAGATAGAATGTTTGGGAAGTTGTATGGCCGGGTGCAATCTTGGTGGTTGCGGATGTGTTCCGTGGTAGTAAAAGGCAGGGTTCATAAAAGTAACTGACTGTACTTCTAAATATGTACACGGTTACAATATATACAAACTGGACAGTAAACATAAATCGGAAATAATATTTATAAGGCTTAGAAAATAACCATACTCTCTAGCTCGAAATAAAATTCTCATGTTATTAATTTGACAACTGTCACTTGGTGAAAAACATTGTGTTTGTCAAACATAGACAAACAACAAAGGCGGTCGCATTACAAGAACGCCACACCACCCCCCCACGGAGAAGGAAAACCTAGTAGAAATTATAAACATCTAAATTTGACGCGTCTACCAGACCGAGTAGTGTACGGCGCGGTAGCGATGGCCGGAGTTGGCCCTGAGCGAACAGAAGGCGCAGGCTTTGCAGTCTGCTCTGGACGATCAGAAGACGCAGGCTTTGCAATCTGCTCTGAATGGGCGACAGTATGTTCAACAAAAGCTGGTTTCACACGATCGATACTGACGACAACACTTTTGCCCTTGATGTCCAAAGTCATAGTTTTGCCATCGCTGGCACAATTAACAACTTTATAAGGACCCGTATAAGGTGGCTGTAAAGGACGTCTAACTGTATCATCCCTTAAGAAAACGTGTGATGCAGAAGAAAGATCTTGAAAAATAAAAGTTGATGGTGATGAATGTCGAGATGCAGGAATAGGTCTTACAACTGACATCTTACGACGTAGTTGTACGACAAAATCCGATGGATTGTCAATTACATCTGATGGGGTTGATGAAATAAATAACTCACCTGGCAAACGAAGAGGTTCTCCATAGAGCATCTCCGCGGCTGTGGATTTAATGTCCTCTTTGAACGCGGAACGCATGCCAAGAAGAACGAAAGGAAGTGAACGCACCCAAGAATCATGATGGCACATGAGAGCAGCCTTAAGCTGGCGGTGTACTCGCTCGATCATGCCATTAGCACATGGGTGATAAGATGTGGTCCTTATTCGTTTAGTGGCAAAGTGAATCATCAGTCGACGAAACAGGTCAGACTCAAACTGAGTACCTTGGTCTGTCGTGATGATTGATGGTACCCCAAATCTCGAAACCCATTCTCTAGTTAAGGTGTCTGCCACTTTTTCTGCGGTAATGGAGCGCATAGGCCAAACCTCAGGCCATCTCGTTACTCGGTCAATTGCTGTCAAACAATAGCGAAACTCATTGCATAAAGGTAGAGGACCAATAATGTCAATGTGAATGTGACTGAAACGACCAGATGGAAGGTTGAAATCACCTAACGGAGAAGAATTGTGACGTGAGACCTTAGCTCGTTGACAAGCCTCGCAAGCGCGTGCCCACTGCTTACAATCCTTATTGACAGAAGGCCAGACATAACGCTCTGTCAAAAGGCGAGCAGTTGCACGTGCGCCAGGATGGCTTAAGTTATGAAACTTATCGAAAACTGCTTTGCGAAAGGAAGGGGTCAAATATGGACGTGGCTTGCCTGTGGATACATCACAAAAAATGGAAACGTTTGTACCAGGAACGACGACGCTTGTCAACTGGAGACTGGAGCTCTGACGCATGTCTGATAGTTCGTTATCTGACTCTTGCGACTTCGCGAGGGCTTCATAGTCCTGTTCAAGAGTAATAGCTTCGACTCGAGATAAGGCGTCAGCCACGACATTGTCCTCACCTTTAATATACTTAATATCAGTCGTAAATTGGCTAATAAAAGATAGCTGATTTAATTGGGCAGGGGGCAGTTTCTCCCTGCGCTGTACGAAAGCGTACAGCAATGGCTTATGATCCGTATAAATAGTGACGCTCTGAACCTCCAAAATATAGCGGAAATGCTGTACACTTTCGTACACCGCCAGCAACTCTCGATAGTAAGTCGGCCACTCTGTCTGCTTTTTAGTAAGTTTCTTACTAAAGAAAGCAAGAGGAAACCACTCACCATCGACTCGCTGTTGAAGACAGGACCCAATATGTACAGAAGATGCATCTGTAAACAGTCCAAGAGGTGCGTCATTAACCGGATGTTGCAATTGCGTAGCCCTGGACAAACTCCGTTTGCAAACTTCAAATTGCTCCAGTAGTTCAGGCGACCATGAGAATGGTTTATTGCCTTTACCATTTGTGGCAACTACTGCATCAATCAATGGAGCTTGAAATTGCGCGGCCTGGGGTACGAATCGACGGTAGTAGTTTAACATACCGAGAAAACGACGCACGCCCTGGACGGTTTTCGGAGCTGGAAAATCCAAAATAGCTTGAACGCGATCCTGAGGAGGGCTTGTACCTTCTGGGCTGACATGGAAACCAAGGAAGGTAAGTTCCCGAACACCGAAAGTACACTTCGAAGAGTTAATAACAACCCCATACTCCTGAAGGCGTTTGAAGAGGATACGCAGATGTTCGCAGTGGAGAGCCTCATCCGCAGAGAAAATAAGAATGTCATCCACGTACGGAAAACAGAAATCAAGACCCCGTGTGACCTCATCGATAAACCTCTGGAAAGTTTGACCAGCGTTTCGAAGGCCAAAGGTCATGAAGGGGAATTCGAAGAGGCCAAACGGGGTAACGATGGCTGTCTTCGGTATATCCTCTTCAAATACCGGGATCTGGTGATATGCTTTCACGAGATCTATAAGGCTAAAAACCTTAGATCTCGCAAGATTATGAGCGAAATCATTTATGTGACGGACTGGGTACCGATCAGGGACAGTTCTGGCGTTAAGGGATCGGTAGTCGCCACAAGGTCGCCAACTACTGTCCTTTTTCAAGGTCATGTGTAGCGGAGACGACCAGGCGCTCTTAGAAGGACGTGCAATGCCAGCTTGGATCATGTTGTCGAACTCCTTTTTTGCTGCTATCAACTTCTGAGGCGCCAGACGACGAGGACGACACGAAATAGGCGGGCCATCCGTAGTCTTAATGTAGTGCACAGTATTGTGCAAAACATTACGAGGGATTCCAGGAGGCCGAGTGATTTCTGGAAACTCGGCGAGCAGTTTAACAAAATTGGAATCTCCTGTAACGACAACCTTGACACTAAGCTGTTCCGACATTGCTGCAACAGCGGGTGCTGACAAATTCGTTACGTCATCCATCAACTTCTTGAGTCGGCAATCTGGCAAAAGATGGTAATAACTTAAAAAGTCTGAGCCAATGATCGCTGTCGTAACATCAGCAACAACAAAATCCCACACAAATGCTCGTCGAAGACCAAAGTTGAGGTTTAAATGAATAGTGCCATATGTCTTAATACTACTCCCGTTAGCGGCGTTAAGTTCATAGTCCGAAGATTTTCGCGGAACTGACAACCAGCTGCGGGGGTAACAACAAAGATCCGAACCAGTGTCAATCAAAAATTGACGCTTTGTGATACGGTCAGTGACAAAAAGACGGCGGCCGTGATGTTGGATGGACTTGCAATCAGATGCCGCCGCTACTACTGATTGCTTGTGTGGTTTTCCGACACCCAATTGCATGGAGCAATACACTTGCTGGCTTTCGCACCAAATGTGCGATGATACCAACAACGTTTATTGCCAGGCGTGCTACTGCGTGATGTCGACTGGCTTCTGGAAAAAGAACGGTTTCGAGATCGAACAGAAGAACCCGTCGATAAAGCAGCAACTTGCTTAGTTAATTCTTCTAATCGAGCCATAACGAGGTCGATCGAAGGCATAGCTGCAGCAGCATATACGTTTGAAGAACCAGGCTGAGCTTCCAAAATCTTGTCAGCTATATCTGCGATTCTATCAAGAGATAAGTCAGCTTGTGCAGCCAAAATCCCCTGTACGTGCTGTGGTAAACGACGTAACCATAATTGCCGGAGGATGTTATCGTCTGAGAGGGCATTTCCCGCGAGCGAGCGTAGGTGACGGAGAAATTGGGATGGTCTCCGATCCCCGAGTTCTTCATCACTAAGAAGGCGCCTCACCCGCTGTTCCTCCGATGACGAAAGTCTGCTGATTAAGGTCTCTTTCAGATTCTGATATTTGCCTTCAGCCGGCGGGTTGACAACGATGTCTTCGATTTCGCCAGCAATCCTGTGGTCAATCTGGCTAAGGACATAGCTGTACATCGTGGCATCAGTGTTGATGCCAGCAAGCAAAAATTGTGCCTCAGCCTGTGCGAACCACACTGTCACCCTATCAGACCAAAAAGGGGGAAGTTTGACACTCACGCGACATACCTCACCCTCCCGTTGAGGTTGGGATGTATTTTGGTCGCGCAGATTACGCAAAACTGCATTTTCTGCCTCCAGGGCTGCTAAACATGAACGTAGTTCGTCAGCCATTATAAACGAAAACACGCTACTAAAATTATAAACGAAAGTAAATTCAAATTAATTCGTATAAAATAGAGAGAGAACGGACAGAAAAGAAAAATCGCTATTCCGTGGGCGCGTGATGTGGCGAAAACAAAACACAAACGTCTAAAAATTCATATGTCGACATGTCAACAAAAACAACATAAGTTGTCAATATGCAGACAACATTACATGTAAAAAACAAAAGACAATGTAAACAAATTGTTCAAACCACGCGAAAAAATACACACGAAAAACAAATGAAATATTTCCTATTTACTATTTAAGTTGAAAAAAATAATTTTCATAAAATAACGTAAAAATCAATACTCAGAACACGCTTTACACAACTAACTAAAAATCATTACTTGGAATAATAATAAAATGTTTAAAAAAATACTCCAAATAATGATGCCGATAGTACTTGCGTGAGCGATGTGCACAAATGGTATAATGCGCAGTTAGTCCAATGCATGCATGTGTCCAACTGCAACTCCCACGGAGACGTCACTCGAACTTGCGAATGTAGGAAACGGTGAATGCGCCAGGGGGCGCTCGACGCCACAGCTTGGGATGTGGTACCGTTTCACACGACGAAAATTTCTTCGAAGTGGCCATCCGCATGTCCAACGCAGCTTCCCATCCCGCGCCGGTCAATTGCCAATGATATTACACCCAAAGCTCTTGACGATCACGTCGGGGTCACCAATTTGGGAAGTTGTATGGCCGGGTGCAATCTTGGTGGTTGCGGATGTGTTCCGTGGTAGTAAAAGGCAGGGTTCATAAAAGTAACTGACTGTACTTCTAAATATGTACACGGTTACAATATATACAAACTGGACAGTAAACATAAATCGGAAATAATATTTATAAGGCTTAGAAAATAACCATACTCTCTAGCTCGAAATAAAATTCTCATGTTATTAATTTGACAACTGTCACTTGGTGAAAAACATTGTGTTTGTCAAACATAGACAAACAACAAAGGCGGTCGCATTACAAGAACGCCACAAATGTAATAGGATATGTAATATATTAAAACTGTTACCGTTCCTTTTCGTTTCCAGTGTTTAACGTTATTTCTTTGACGATTCATGAATGTATGTAATCATACCTTATATGAATAAACCATATTTTCATTTTCATTTTCAGTGATGAGGAATGGGCAGCAGCGTTCCCACTTATACTACCTAGCAATGTACTGCGACTTTTGTGCCCGATAAATGGCAATAGGCTCGCCACCTATTACAAGGGACCTGCCATAGTTGGCGAAACGTGGGTGCTAGTTCACCTCTGCCTACCCCTTCGGGGATATAGGCGTGATTTATGTATGTATGTATTATCTATAACATGTTTAACAAGCACTAAGTCGATCGAGAAAATATGACACCACTTGACTTGACTGACACTTGACTTGAGTTTCGTCTCTGCATTTAGTGGGAGTTAATTAGACTGAGAGGAAAACATTTTTCCCCCGAGGACATTTTGTCCACTGCTAGGCCTACTGAGGTGTTGTTGATTGTACATACAGCGTGCCTTCATCCCGTCTGCGACTCCCGGCTGGAAGGAAATCGGGCTCAGAACACCGCTGCCACTCACAGAGGGCGCACGTCCTGTTGAACGGGACGCCGGCTCGCGATCTAGTTCGTTCCCTGTGACAGATAAAGAACTATAATTTTTATTATCTGGAAAATAGTGCTGTGCGCGCTTTCGGCGGCAAAATCAGGTGAGTGCGACGGTTGTGTTTTGTTTTTAAGTGAACCGAAGAAAGTAAAAACTCTTTATGGAGCATATATCAATATTAAAGTTATACATTATATTAATATGATATTTTTTATTATTGTTAGAAAGCAAAATAATTACAAAAAATAGGTTTTTTAATTTGATTTGTTTGAGTGTGATCAGTTTGTTGTCCAAATAAGTAGATAAAAATAAATGTAGTCACACACAACTCAGCATTACAGAGTAAATTAGTTTACAGTGATTAGAATTATCGTTTCTTATAAAGTTAAATCAAATTGTCATAGGATTTATAACTACCACTGACTTTTGCCAATCATTTTATTCGGTCCTGATTTATTTAAATAAAGTGAATGTTAATTAAGTACCAAGAGTGAACATAAAAATCATAAGTCATATTGATATGTCATAAGTTGTAAGACATTGACTGCATTTGCCTGTTATGTAATCCATTTATATGTTCCTTACATAGCTAAAGGATTACTTTTTTCTGACTTACTGCCGCACTCAGAGACGTCAAATAACGTTAATGAGTACTTAACGTCAAAATTTGACAATTCAAAACTAGATGCTATTCTTGCCGGGTCTATGGTCTTGATTTGAAGGAAAATGTTTGACATTAAATACTCATTAAAGTTAATTGACGTCTCTGAATGCAGCAGTTAATCTAGTTTTATATGATTTTTGGTATGCAGGAATACAGTAGGTGTTGTAAAATTTTGATTTCATGTAGTAAATTTGCTTGAGTTTAAATGTTAAATAAAGTAATAGGTATGTCTTACATGTAATAAAAATACAATCTTCACAATAGTTATTTAAAGGAAAATATTCATTGCATCGATAAATTGTGTAAGTACCTAATTGTTTTTTCGAGTAAAGAAACAAAAATTTTAATCAAAAATTGTTAATGTCATTATCATTACCAGCCTATATATATACCCTCTACTGGGGCATAAGCCTTCCTTATGGATGGAAAAATACAGAGGGAATGCCATAACCCACCACGCTGGCCCAGTGCGGATTGGTGGGTAACCAAATGTTAGGTAAATGATAATATAATTCCTCCTCAGATAGCAGCGAATGTGAAATGTTATTAATTAAACCAATCACTTAGCACTGTTTAGTTGAGGTTTTGATTTTAATCTAGGCGCGTGATATTATTTGGCAAATTATCTTCTACATCTCGTCTATTTAGCGGCGTTTCGAGTGATCATGATAGCTACAAATTAATTACAAACATGGTGTAATTGTGAAAGCTATTTCGGCTTTGATAATTCTATTTTGTCGTGACATTTTGAATATGGTATTCGCGAGATATTAGTTTTCTGATTCTGCTTTCAGTGAAGCTTATCCATAATTCAACCGTGTGGTGACGGCAGAGCAGAATATAATTGTCACCACCCCTAATCTTTCCGCGGGCGTCGTACAAGGCGACTAAGGGTAAATATAGCATTAAAAAAAATAGCATTAAAAAGAGTAAAGGGCAGCAAATGTTGACTTTACAATGTTATTCCAAAGTAAAACTTTCTTCAAGCAAAAATGTTGGGTTTTCTAAAAAAAATACATTGTAAAGAAGTCATGGATACATACTTACACACAATAATCACCCCTGTATCCCCGAAGGGGTAGGCAGAGGTGAATTAAACACCGACTTTTCGCCAACAATTAAGTTAGGTCCCATGTAATATTTGGCGAGCCTATTACCATCTATCGAGCACATAAATCGCAGTATATTGAAACGCTGCTGCCGATTACTTATAGCTGTCTTAAACCTTTCGCCTTGTATGACACCCGTGGAAAATATAGGGGTGGTGACAATTGTATTCTACTGCTCTTCGACTTTCGATTCGACTGCTCTGCTGTCACCACAAGGGCGACAAACTTTTGGAATTATTAATAATAGCTATTATAAGGAGAAACGTTCCAATATTCGCGGAAGCAACGAGCGGTTCTGCGGTAGACGTCTCCAGCCGTTGCAAGCTAAAAAGAGCTCTATTCAGTTTAACAATAAAGCACGTTTGGGTACGGCATTTCCTTACGACGTTCCACAGGCAGTGTTGCCTGCAATAAATCGTTGTTTTCCGTCCTTCATCAGTAACATGAAGCGTATTTAAAACTTAAGGCCTTTCAATGAGTGTGCTTACCGAAATATAGGGGGCCCTTGATCATTTTATATTCTCTCCGATACTGCTAATGAAATGCCAAAACCTTGAGCAAAATGTATGTTGTCATCCCTCCCTATCACTCAGTCCGTTCATCGGTCTCTCGACATGGTCCTTTCCGTCTCTTTTCTCTACATTCATTCATCACTAGCATCTTTGCGCTGTGACGGATGATATGAATCAAAAGGGAGTGGGTGGCTTGTTGATATCGGATTGATATAAATGGAAGAGGAAACGAACTGCGCCGACCCCAGATAGACTGGGAACAGGGCAGGGAGAAGAAGAAGATAGAGCTATGTCCTTCCTCGATTAATGGACTATCCAACACAAAAATAAATTATTAATTTGAGTCAGTAAGTTCTTGAGATTAGCTCGTTCAACCAACCAAACAAACTCTTCGGGTTTACAATGGTAGTACAGACTTATTCGGTCGATTCACGTTTGCTTGTGCAGGTCCAATGAAATCCTGCTGAGTCACTCATCGAGTCAAGTTCTTGGCTATTGTTTCCTAACCCTAATAATAAAGGGCAAGTGTGTATGTTTGTTTGTTTGGGGGTGGCATTTAAAACAATGGATGATTGGAATAACCCGTTTAAGCACCAGGAAGAGGTTCGTTAATTCGCTCACAATAGATCTCACCCACGGGCTTTGTATATTTTTTGTTCTTACTTCTAACTACTGTGTGACGACGTGTGGTGACGGCTGAGCAGAATACAATTGTCACCACCCCCATTTCTACCGTGGGCGTCGGTACAAGTCGACTAAAGGTAAAGACAGCAATGAGTACCTAATGGGCAGCAGCGTTCCTCTCATACCACCTAGCAATAGCGAAATGGCAATAGGCTTGCCATCACACCTAAATGGGACCTAAATTAATTCACCTCTGCCTCCCCATCAGGGGTTATAGGCGTGATATATGTATGTTCTCCCTGCCCTTATCCTACTCTAAGTAGAGTCGTTACAACATGTCTTCTTCCACTCTCCTCTATTAGGCGTGAGTTCAGCAGAACTCCCCTCTTTCCCATATCGTCTTTCACACAAGGCATTATTTATGTACGTGAGTCTTTTAATTGACACCTACCTACAAACAGAACAGCTTCAAGTTTGAGTCAACTTGCTGCATAAATGCATTAAGCAATTACTTTCATTTTAAGCATCTGCTCTCGCTCCAGTTAGTTTAATAACTAAAATCCGATAAACAACTGGAGGAAACAGACTCGATCCAGTAATAGAACAAAGTGGGGTCAACGCACTTCCATCTTTGTGATTTATTGGTGGCGTTTGATAGATAACACAGAGCAGGAATGAATCAGGTTGAACCTCGTATCTTAGGGCAGGGAGCATTGGCCCAATAGATAAATACTACAGCAGCTACGAGCTACTGGGTCTAACAAAGTATAGAGCAAGTAGCTAAATAACTTCTTCTCCCTGCTCTGTTTTCAGTCTATCTGGGGTTGGCGCAATATCGGTCAGACGTCATCAAGCCATCCACTCCTTTTTGATTCATATCATTCATCACACCGTTCCAGTGACCGGTACAAATTTCAAAGAAATTTTAGAAATTTGTGCTCGGTTTGGTTGGTGGTAGGACTTCATTGAAGTCCGCCTGACTAGCTACCACCATCTTATCAAAATCTGTCGCCATAATAATAATGTTAACAGCATTATTGTGCTCCGACAATGTGTGATAAGATAGCCAGTCCTTCTGTGGTTGAGGGTTCCAGGTGAAGCTCGATTCCATCGTCAGCCCTTGTCGTCCAAAAGTAGGAGTTAACTCACCTCGGTCTACCCCTTCGGGGATACAAGCGTGATTCATGTACGTATGTATATAATATTTATAAGTAGGCAGAATTGTATTAACACCCACGTTTCGCCAATTTTAATATTATAAGGTCCTATGTATTATAGGTAGCGACCCTATTGCCATCTTTCGGATACGTAAATCGCAGGTTATTGCTAGGTGCTTAAATTGACATTTGTATTCTATTCGTTCGATTGAATAGATTGGCCAGTTATCTAATGCCCCATTACCCTATAAACTGATTTGTAACGATGTCCAATTCCGCAAACTTCTAGTGTTGCCGCTATTTCGTTTAGCGGCAATACTAGAAGTTTGCTATAACTTGAAAAGATTGTTTTGTTCCGGGTAAACATTATAAAATTTTCATCTATTTCAAAATGACACAGTTCCCGTGTCTAACTACGTAACGCTACATACAAAAAAGTAATGGCACGGCAACGAATCGGTCAGACCGAAAGAGAAAATCTTCACTTTGTAGAAAGTCCCAGCATTTCTTCAATTTTATCGAATCCCTATCCAGGATCGACAATCCCGCGTCACGGTCGGTTCCTCCAATGTAATCTGGGGAGAGGGGGGCGAATACAACCACAGAGGCACTCCCTGATTAAACGTTTCGGGGTACCAGCGTACAACGCACGATCCGACAGATATTTGCTTAAGACCAGCCTAATTCCCACCAGATCCATCGGCAAATACATTTGCGGTTTCTCCGAAGAAGACGAGACGATGTAGATTGATAGGACGGAATAAATTGTCGGATTCTTCAGAGAGGCCATAGCTTAGTTTTTTTCTTATTACAAAATAGCTTATAGCCTTCTAAAATTTTCTCTTTTATTCAGTTGTTCCTGAGATTAGCGGCGTTCAACCAACCAACCAAACCTCTCTTTATAATATTTATTTATTTATTTGTTTTGAGGAAGGTTTACAGCTGTTAAATACTAAAATATTCACTATATAACTCCTTATAGCTAATTACAAACCTCCACATATATTTAGCAAAAGTACGTAAGTGTTTGAATAATATTATAAAATTTGAACAATGTTTAATTTATTTATTATTGTTAGTATGGATAATATTGCCATCTCTACTAAACGGCGTTAAATTGATTTCCTATTTTTGCACAAGTACCACCCATTCGTAATAAAACTATTACGGATCAATTCGCGTTTGACATTTGTCATTATTTAACCCGATGTTTCGGTCTGCTCGTGACCACGGCCGCTGGGGGCCTAGACAAAGTAACATACCGACAAAGATAACGAAGTTCGATAAAGCTAAAGGGATTTGATGTAAGTCGTCGTGAAATCACGTGACCAAAATCGTCTTCGTAAGTTCCTAGTAATGTTGGTAGCGCAAGCTAAGACGCTGTAGATACCAATGTAATATGGCCGTTCGTGACGAACTTCGATACGTTATCGTTATGAAACTATTGCCACTTGGCTACGGGCCCTGTAAAGTGATCGAATCGAAACGTCGAAACAATAACAATGAAATTATAAGGTGAACAGTAAGGATATTTTTTTTACGTCATCAAATTATGAAGACAACAATGGCATGCACGTTTGAGACGAAGGCGAAGGTACATAATACATACCTACATACATAAATCACGCCTATATCCCCGAAGGGGTATATAGGGGCAGAGGTGAATTAAACACCCCTTTTCGCCAATTCAGATGAGACCCAATCTCATCTGTCGGGCACATAAAATCGCAGTAGATACATTGCTGGTCGCATAAGAGGAACGCTGCTGCCCATTCATTACTAATTGCTGTCTTAACCCTTAGTCGCTTCGTACGACACCCACAGGAGAGATGTGGGTGGAGACAATTGTATTCTACTCTGCCGTCACCACACGGCACGGAAGATACATGATGATATTGTTATTATTTATTAGAATCTGTGGCCGTACCATTAAGTATCAGTGCAATCCAAACACGGGTGACGAAACGGGACGCCGCTTTATAGCGATGTCTCACTTTGAAAATGGGAATTTAGTCGCGTTTAGAGTTTGTGGTAAGGCCCCTGACATTTGTGTACTGTTTGATATGCTGTTCACTGTACCTGACTGAGCGTATTCATCAATAGTCCACGGATCATGCCTGGAATCCAATGCGGGGTATTACCGACGGGCTTTGGGAAAAAAGTGACCTAAGTAATATATTCGAGATTCGAGATGTTCCAAGACGGAATTAGTCCAATCACTTAGGCTTCGACGTGATGTGATGAATTTTAAGAGGGCTAGAAGCTTTTAATGCTGCTTGTTTAAGTGGTAGATTTAATGTATAAGTAAGTAGCACCAAATCATTTCTTTCTAAGATGGTTTTTTATTGAATTTTACTAGGAGAATGATAAAGACAGCAGAATACATATAATTGTCACCACCCCCATCTCTCCCGTGGCTTTGGTGGCTGTCGTACAAGGCGACTAAGGGTAAAGACGACAATGAATATAATGACAGCTGCATTCCTCGCATACCACCTAGCAATATACTGCGACTTATGTTACCGATATATGGCAATTGGCTCGCCAGCTGTTCCATGGGACCCAGCTTAATTGGTGTTAATTCACTTCTGCCTACTGCCTGATATAGGCGTGATTTATGTATCTATGCAAATCTGACTTAAGTCCACACGTTACAGAATTGACAGAATGGATGACTGAAAAACTTGGTCCTACGCGGGAGATCCGATACTTTGTTACATAAAAAAAACAAATAATCATATATCTTTTGTCACGAAACTGTGAGAGGATCGCCAAAACTTGTGCCATTTAGCTACAAAGATCTCGAAAGAGCTGTATACCTATTCGATTCCAATTTTAACATTATATTAATGTTAGAAAAATTAGTACAAAGATTTTGGTGGTTAGAAAAAGAATTTCGAAAACTATGGCCGCTGCTTCCGGGCAGGTGCCTGACCGCTCGGCCACCCAAGACACTAATTAACTTGCCGAAATTCTTCTAACCTTTACACTTCACGTTGTAAGCCAACGGGTACCCTCGCAATGTAGAAATAAATTTCAAACATTCCAAAGCAGATATTTTTACAAATACCGTGCGTTCGGTTAAGCTTGGGTTTGCTTTATAAACTATTCGATTCCAATTTTAATATTATATTAATGTTAGAAAAATTAGTACAAAGATTTTGGTGGTTACAAAAAGAATGCGAATGCGGCAGCGGACGCGGGTTCGATTCCCGCCTCAAGCCCATAATTTTTCGAAATACTTTTTCTAACCACCAAAATCTTTGAGCTGTATACTTGTAAACACTAATAATACATAATATACCAAGGGCGATAAAACAAAGAATGTCTCAGATCATCATCATCATCATCATCACCAGCCCTTTAATGTCCCCACTGCTGGGGCACGGGCCTTCCCTATGGATGGAAGAATATAGGGAGAATGGGCCATAACCCACCACGCTGGCCCAGTGCGGGTTGGTGGGTACTAACGACTGCTGATGCAGCCGGGACCAGCTGCTTAACGTGCCTTCCGAAGCACGGAGGAACTCGAGATAATAAATTTTTGGTCACCCATCCAATGACCGGCCTTAGCGAAATTGCTTAGTTTACGCAATCGCAGGCCAAGCGCGCTGTGCCACTGCGCTATCGAGCTCCTTTGTCTCAGATCGCAAGTAATTAATATGCGATCTGAGGCCTTTTTTTGTATCGCCCGAGGTAAGATCATAGTTATATGTCACCCCCTGACCAGGAAGTGGGATTCTCCGTCCACGGAAAAGTCCACTTTATGGTCAGGGGGCCAATTCTCGCCATTATTTCGAATTCGAGTTTAAATTCCGAACCCTTCTTTCGATTACTATATCTTGCAATTCGAAATTAAAGTCGGCAGCCGATCACTCGAAGTAATTCGAATTCGAACGGTTTTCCTTCGGAAAAAATAAATTGTTCTCGATTTGTCGTCCAGTATAGCTTGAAAATCGGAAGAATTTCGAATTTTAACTTTATCTCGAATTCTAAATTATTTCGATTGTGCGAGAATTGGCTTCCAGGTGTGACATAAAAATTTTTTTACTAGCAAAATAACAAATGACTGATTTAACAAACAAAAGATGACTCAAAAAATACTTTTTCACTTCTCATGCTCTGAAAGTGCTCATTTGTGCAGGATATAGGCTGCACAAAATCGAATTTTGTGCTCTAGAGCATTAACGTATCTACTCATAAATGTGTTTATATTAAGGCAAAGAAAATGAGCCATGCAGCCAAACACAATGAGAAATTCAGAGATAGAATTTGTTATTTTTTAATATTTACTTATATTTATTTGCCTAATGTGTTTTTTAAGATATTAAAGATATTAATTTTTTTATTTAAGTAGGTACGGTAGGTTATTTAATTAATTTACGAAAATTATTATTTCAAAATTAATTTAATTCTTGGCTGTATAGGTCTGCAGCCCAAACCTAATATCACTGGGAAAAACTTTTCCTTCGGTATCCAAAACAGTACTAATTTTAGTTTGAATTTTAAGAAATGTTATGATAAACTACTGTTTTATTTCCTCGCAATCGAAGTGAAAAGCAGAGTTTCTAACTCGTCCACAAAACCATTTTTATCCTCGACATTACTATCAGCCCTCGCCTTCGGCTCGAGCTGCTAAAAGTCTCGGACAAAAATGATTCGTTTTGTGCACTTGATGGAAAATCAACTATAGAACATTGTTTTCATAATGTAAAGCGTGACTAAAAGATAACAGTCTGTTTTTGACAGTTCTTCTGTACGGTAAAATGTCAAAAACCGTCTTTGAAATAAAGTGTTGGAGAACTCTACCTAACCTAAGACTTATATTTTAAAGAAGAGCGTTTTTGATTTGTGTCTCTTTTATATTCAAGAAGCGTAATGTTGAAATTACTGAGACTTTTGCCTGAATTTCGAGACTTCAGTCGCTTCACATGCCTCAGGACTCACAACATGTCCATAACAAGCGAAACGGTCCTCTTTTACTACTTTTACCTAACTTTTCTGTCAACTTTTAAACGCATCGAATTGATTACTTGCAAAAATTCGTCTGTACCTGCCGCACTCAGAGCCGCCAAATAACTTTAGTGAGTAGGTACTAAATGTCAAAAAAATCATTTAAATTTAGGCCATAGACTCGGCAAGAATAGCGACTAGTTTTGAATTGTCATTTTTTGACATTAAGTACTCATTAACGTTATTGGACGTCTCTGAGTGCGGCAGTAAGATAAATAAGAACACACGATGTTTTTAACTGTTTTTTGAGTTACGCTATTTTTGCCCTAAAAATCAAATATTATTATTTCATAATAGGAATCCAACACTTTTACAAATATAGGTATCAAAGCTTCCGACCCCTTTCAAATGGAACGAAATTACAATTATTGTTTACTTAAAAAAAAACTTTTCACTCGAATATTCCATAGAGGTTTTCAATGCCTAATTATGAACCCGGCGATATTGGAAATATAAAGTCTCATTATTCGAGGGTCTAAATTATCGTAATATATGTGCGTATTCAACAGGATTACGCCCGGTAAAGTTATTGACAGGGAATCAGTGCTGATTTAATTTATAACGCAAATAAATCGTTTTAATTTAGGTACCTACCTAAGCCTGTTGTGGAACTTAAGTTTAAATGATTTACTGAACAATGGTGCTTAGTGTTTAATTTCCGAATGGGCGCGGCTTTCCCAGTTGTATTATTGTTTTATGTCGTTTACATACATACATAAATCACGCCTATATCCCCGAAGGGTGAATTAACACCCACGTTTTGCCAATTAGGTTAGGTCCCGTCTGATAGGTGGCGAGCCTATTGCCATTTATCGGGCACGAAAATCGCAGGACATTGCGTAGTACTAAGGTGTCATAAGAGGAACGCTGCTTCCCATCACTTACATCGCTGACTTTACCCTTATTAGTCGCCTTGTACGACACCCACGGGAGAGATTGGGGTCATCATTCAGCCGAGAGACGCCCACTGTTGGGCATAGGCCTCCCCCAAGGATCTCCAAACCGGTCGGTCCTGCGCTGCCCGCATCCAACTGCTTCCCGCGACCTTCACCAGATCGTCGGTACACCTTGTGGGGGGCCTTCTAACGCTGCGTCTCCCGGTTCGTGGCCGCCATTCGAGGACCTTTCCGCCCCAACGGCCGTCAGTCCTCCTCGCAATGTGCCCTGCCCACTGCCACTTAGGGTCCGCAATTCTTCGGGCTATGTCGGTGACCTTAGTTCTCCTGCGGATCTCATCATTTCTGATATGATCACGCAGGGAAACACCGAGCATAGCCCTCTCCATTGCCCTTTGGGTGACTTTGAGTCTTCTTATAAGGCCCATTGTAAGCGGCCACGTTTCGGTGCCGTAAGTCATCACTGGCAACACACACGCATTGAAGACCTTTGTCTTTAAAAACGGGAGAGATGAGCGTGGTGACAATAATTGTATTCTTCTCTGTCGACACGGCAACAGCAATATAGGTACTTAAAAAAGTGTGCGTAAGTGGTAAAGTGTGCGCAATGCTTTCATTGAAGCTTATTTCACATAACAGCTTCTGAAAAATAAAAACATGATTTACCCATTTAACACAGTCATCATTACATAGGACCTAACATAATTGGCAAAACGTGGGTTTTTAACATGGTATTATTATTCCTCCATTATACCTCTGCCTACCCGTTCGGGGATACTTGGGACATTATTTATGTATGTGTGTTTTTTTGCACTTCAATATTTCGCATACACCGCTCCCATAATAAAGCGCCTAGCGCAAACCAAGCATCAACATTTTGCCGCTCTAATTAGGCTCACAGAAAAAAGGGGGTGATTTCGTCGAATTCCCCACAAACAACTTGAAAACTTAAGGCCGTGTCTAAGCTGTGCGGAAAAACGCAGCAGTAACACGCGGCGTTTCCGAGTAACGTTACTGAAGCATGCTACGAGAAAGTATTTGTGGAACTATCCCGGCTAGCATAAATGGCTACTTTTATAATATCATAAATATATCGTATTTGGCTGGTGTAGTGTAGGCAATGTGTAACAATCACATTTCGCCATCTATGTTTCCTTGTAATGTAAGAAGCTTTACAATTATTTATATAAATATTTTAACGTCTCTTATAGTACAAAGATTTTGGTGGTTAGAAAACTAATTTTGTGGTGGTTTGTACTAATTTTTCTAACATTTATATAATGTTAAAATTAAAATCGAATAGTCTCTTATAGCAATTATGATAATTATTTAAAAATATACGAGAGAAAGGGATGGTGACTGGTGACTGTGATTGTCACCACACGTCGTTGTCGTTTATAATTCTGCCGCACTCAGAGACGTCAAATGACGTTAATGAGTACTTGACGTTAAAAAATTACAATTCAAAACTAGTCGCTATTCTTGCCGGGTCTATGGTCTAGATTTGAATTAAAAATTTTGACATTAAATACTCATTAAAGTTAATTGACGTCTCTGAGTGCGGCAGGACACACCCCTATAATCCCCTTAAAACGTGCGCGTAGTCGATCAGGAATTTTTGGCTCAATTAAACTTTTAGTTCTGACGTCGGCAAACAGAGTGTTCATTCGGCGCTTAAAGTAAATTAATTGCAGCCCTGTAACCGGTAAAAACCGGTAATCGGTAAAATCCAGCTCCAATTTTGCAACGCAAACGGAGTCTGTGTTTTCTGAAGCTATCCATTTTTAAATAATAAAGCCGAAAGGAGTTTTATTTTGTGGTCGTTCTGATTGAATTTGCTTTGACCCGTTTTTTGTGATGGTCACTACATTATTTTAATTTACACAGTAAATGGTGGAATGGTCAGATCGCTGGCTATTGGCCAAGAGAGGTATGGTATAGGTTTGAATACAGACGTTGGCTCTCGAGTCATGGTTGTTTATAATACGCCGTGTGGTGACCGCAGAGCAGAATACAATTATCAACACCCTTATATCTCCCGCGGGTGTCGTAGGCGTAGGCGACTAAGGGTTAAGACAGCAAACAGTCAAACAGTAATGGGCAGCATCGTTCCTCTTATACCACCTAGCTATATAGTACGTTTTACGTGCCCGATACATGGCAATAGGCTCGCCACGTATTACGTGGGACAGACCACAGAACAGAGAAAGTGTTAAACCTCTTTTACTGTTCTGTGGATTCACCTCTGCCTACTCCTTCGGGAATATACCTAGACATGATTTATGTATGTATGTCTTTTATGACGAGTGACAAAAGAGGGTGGAGAAAAATGACATACCTACTGCGCCGACCCCAAATAGGATGGGTTAATGGCAGGGTGATGATGATTCATACATAGGCACAGCCAGGAGGCAGTTCTCTTCCAGTCCAGAGGGCCTAGCCAAGCGGCTTATCTACTTCGATTGCCGCGTCCACTGCTATCCGGGTTCGATTCCCGCCTCAAGATCATAATTTTTCGAAATTATTTTTCTAACCACCGAAATCTTTGTACTAATTTTTCTAACATTTATAAAATGATAAAATTAAAATCGAATACTTCGATTGCATAGAAATTCTATGCATTCGCCGACCCCGCCTCGAGCGGGATAAGGACAGGGAGACTATTTTTTTTTTTTTTTTTTTTACACTCACACCTATCATCTAGCCCAAAGTAAGTAGCCTAAGCACTTGTGTTATGGATACTAGATGACGGACATATTTTTAATATAATTATGTACATAAATGTTGAGAATATACTACATAAATATATACACAACCATGACTCGGAAACAAACATTTGTGGTCATCACAAAGTTTGCCCCTACCAGGATTCCAACCCGGGACCTCTTGGCCAATACCCAGCAATCTGAGCATTCGACCAAGGCGGCCGTCATGTCACTATGAAGAATAAGTTCTAGGTATAGTAGAAATTCTAAGGTGTGAAACGACTTGTTGTTTTCTTTGTAATACGTCAGTTTCATACATTTGTTTTCGATGCGTTCGAATAGATTGGCCTCTTGGCTAGGGGGCAGCGTGTACAGTGTCGACAGTTGAAGTACATACATACATACATAATTCACGCCTATATCCCCGAAGGGGTAGGCAGAGGTGAACTAGCACCCACATTTCGCCAATTATACTAGGTCCCATGTAATAGGTGGCGAGCCTATTGCCATTTATTGGGCACAAAAGTCGCAGTACTTTGCTAGGTGGTAGGTATAAGAGGAACGCTGCTGCCCATTCCTCATCACTGATTTATCCTTAGTCGCCTTGTACGACACCCACGGGAGATATTTGGGGTGGTGACAATTGTATTCTACTCTGCCGTCACCACACAGTTGACGAAACGAAGAATATCGTGATACCGCGCTAAGTGACCAGGATGCCTAGACAGTATGTGAATACCGACAAAGATAACGAAGTTCGATAAAGCAAAATGCATGGGATTTTACATTAGTCGTCGTGAAATCACGTGACCAAAATCGTCTTCGTAAGTTCCTAGTTAAGTTGGTAGAGCAAGCCAAGACGCTGTAGATACCAAAGTAATATGGCCGCTCGTGACGAACTTCGACACGTTATCGTTATGAAACGATTGCCACTTGGCTACGGGCCCTGTTATCTTAGTTCAACGAACCATAACTAAAACTAGTCAGGTCATCTGTTGGGGACGTCCTTTATCTCGCTTAAAGTTAACGCCTTCTTGTTTTCAATTATTAATAATTATTATGATTTATTTTCGTTGGATCCCACTTTTGGATCCAATTTTTAGATATTGACGATGGATCCCATTTGATATTTCCGTTGAATCCCATGTTATAAAAGCACGCGTACTTTTCAGTAGAAAAGTGATTAACTGACAGTTTTATTGGCACTAGTATAAATGTTACCTAATGCCACTCTCGAATTCATGCACACTCTTTGATGAAATGTTGTCGTCAACAAATGATCATCTTCGCGTTCAATTCTGGTCCATTTCAAACACTCATAATGATATAATATTTATATTAGGTAAATCAAACTTTCTTTGAGGATCGACTACGTAGAAAAATATTTATAATTGTTTAGTGTTGTTGAATAAATTGTAAATTGTGACATTAGCGTAAATTTTATGTTTATATTTTATGTTTGAAATGTTGGATCATCAATCACGCTTATTTAAGACATAGCAGGCAGAGATAAATTAGTAGGTACCCACGATTCACCAATTATGTTAGGACCTAATACGTAATACATACATACATACATACATACATAAATCACGCCCATATCCCCGAAGGGGTAGGCAGAGGTGAATTCTCACCCGCGTTTCGCCAATTATGTCAAGTCCCATGTAATAGGTGGCGAGCCTATTGCCATTTATCGGGCACAAAAGTCGCAGTAGGTACATAGCTAGATGGTATAAGAGGAACGCTGCTGCCCATTCCTCATCACTGATTTATCCTTAGTCGCCTTTTACGACACCCACGAGAGAGATTTGGGGTGGTGACAATTGTATTCTACTCTGCCGTCACCACACGGCTCTAATACGTAATGGGACCTAATATACCATCTATTGGCACGTGATTTATAATGTGTGAAATAGGAGAACGAAAGTTTCTTGTTTCTTATTTCTTATAAAGGTGAATCCTTATCAGCCTCATCAGGTGACTGCACAACGAAGGAAATCCTGTCAATTTCACAGAACGTGGAGAAAATCTCCACGGGAAAAAGAAAACATTTTCCTCTAGCTCGAACTCCCACTAAATCCCGAGATAAAACACCGTCAAGTAGATGGAGACGGAATTTGTCTACTTCCCGTGCTGGGCCTACTGCAAATACGACTTGGCTCCCCGTGGCAGTCGAGTTGATTTTGACAGACGGCTGTCAAAGCCACGCCCTCGAAAATAAATGGACGCTGTGGCATTCACAACGCGGCTAGATTTAATTTATTAATCAAAATTCCGTCCAAGTAAAAGTTATCTGGGTACGGGCTTACATGCAAATTGGAATCGAGTCCCCGCTCAAAGGGATGTTTAATTAACTTACGTGTAAGTTTGTTCAATTATGGCGTGGTGTCTCGCAACACCATTTCCTGGTGACACAGATGATGTGTTAGGAAAAGAGTTAACTGTCTACGTGGTCTATAGTGTTTGGCCCACCGGAATAATTAAGATCCAGAGGTCCTGGGTTTGACTCACCTCAGGTAAGTTTTATCGTCACTTACCACTTGATGGCAAGTGACGATAAGGGCCGAAGATGATTCTATCTTCAAATGGAACCCTTAACTACAGAGGGGCTGGCTATCATATCACAATTGTAGGACCACAATATTGCTGTTAACATTTTTACTGTGGCGACACATTTTGATGATATGGTGATGGATGGTGGTATTGGTGGTGCTAGCCACGCGGACTTAAAATAAGTCTTACCACCAACCAACGGGTCACGGGTTCAATCCCCAGGGGGGTACAAATTTGTTCCTCTATGGGAATCGAACCCGTGACCTCTGGATCTTAATTGCGGTGGGCAAACCACTTACCGTAGAACCGTTAAAATGTGTGGCGTTCTTGTAATGCGACCGCCTTTGATTGTTTGTCTATGTTTGACAAACACAATATTTTTCACTAAGTGACAGTTGTCAAATTGATTACATGAGAATTTTACTCCGAACTAGAGAGTATGGTTATTTTCTAAGCCTTATAAATATTATTTCCGATTTATGTTTACTGTCCAGTTTGTATATATTGTAACCGTGTACATATTTAGAAGTACAGTCAGTTATTTTTATGAACCCTGCCTTTTACTACCACGGAACACATCCGCAACCACCAAGATTGCACCCGGCCAAACAACTTCCCAAATTGGTGACCCCGACGTGATCGTCAAGAGCTTTGGGTGTAATATCATTGGCAATTGACCGGCGCGGGATGGGAAGCTGCGTTGGACATGCGGATGGTCACTACGAAGAAATTTTCGTCGTGTGAGACGGTACCACATCCCAAGCTGTGGCGTCGAGCGCCCCCTGGCGCATTCACCGTTTTCTACGTTCGCAAGTTCGAGTGACGTCTCCGCGGGAGTTGCAGTTGGACACATGCATGCATTGGACTAACTGCGCATTATACCATTTGTGCACATCGCTCACGCAAGTACTATCGGCATCATTATTTGGAGTACTTTTTTAAACATTTTATTATTATTCCAAGTAATGATTTTTAGTTAGTTGTGTAAAGCGTGTTCGGAGTATTGATTTTTACGTTATTTTATGAAAATTATTTTTTTCAACTTGTGTAATGTGACATAGGAAATATTTCATTTGTTTTTCGTGTGTATTTTTCGCGTGGTTTGAACAATTTGTTTACATTGTCTTTTATTTTTACGTGTAATGTTGTCTGCATATTGACAACTTATGTGGTTTTTGTTGACATGTCGACATATGAATTTTTAGACGTTTGTGTTTTGTTTTCGCCACATCACGCGCCCACGGAATAGCAATTTTTCTTTTCTGTCCGTTCTCTCTCTATTTTATACAAATTAATTTTAATTTACTTTCGTTTATAATTTTAGTAGCGTGTTTTCGTTTATAATGGCTGACGAACTACGTTCACGTTTAGCAGCCCTGGAGGCAGAAAATGCAGTTTTGCGTAATCTGCGCGACCAAAAGGAATCCCAACCTCAACGGGAGGGCGAGGTATGTCGCGTGAGTGTCAAACTTCCCCCTTTTTGGTCTGATAGGGTGACAGTGTGGTTCGCACAGGCTGAGTCACAGTTTTTGCTTGCTGGCATCAACACTGATGCCACGATGTACAGCTATGTCCTTAGCCAGATTGACCACAGGATTGCCGGCGAAATCGAGGACATCGTTGTCAACCCTCCGGCTGAAGGTAAGTATCAGAAGCTAAAGGAGACCTTAATCAGCAGACTTTCGTCATCTGAGGAACAGCGAGTGAGGCGCCTTCTTGGTGACGAAGAACTCGGGGATCGGAGACCATCCCAATTTCTCCGTCACTTGCGCTCGCTCGCGGGAACGGCTCTCTCGGACGATAACATCTTGCTGCAATTATGGTTACGTCGTTTACCACAGCATGTACAGGGGATTTTGGCTGCACAAGCTGACTTATCTCTTGATAGAATCGCAGATATAGCTGACAAGATTTTGGAAGCTCAGCCTGGTTCTTCAAACGTATATGCTGCTGCTGCTATGCCTTCGATCGACCTCGTTATGGCTCGGTTAGAGGAATTAACTAAGCAAGTTGCTGTTTTATCGACCGGTTCTTCTGTTCGATCTCGAAACCGTTCTTCATCCAGAAGCCAGGCGACATCACGCAGTAGCACACCTGGTAGTAAACGCTGTTGGTATCATCGCACATTTGGTGCGAAAGCCAGCAAGTGTATTACTCCATGCAATTGGGCGTCGGAAAACCACACAAGTAATCAGTAGCGGCGGCATCTGATTGCAAGTCCATCCAACATCACGGCCGCCGTCTTTTTGTCACTGACCGTATCACAAAGCGTCAATTTTTGATTGACACTGGTTCGGATCTTTGTTGTTACCCCCGCAGCTGGTTGTCAGTTCCGCGAAAATCTTCGGACTATGAACTTAACGCCGCTAACGGGAGTAGTATTAAGACATATGGCACTATTCATTTAAACCTCAACTTTGGTCTTCGACGAGCATTTGTGTGGGATTTTGTTGTTGCTGATGTTACGACAGCGATCATTGGCTCAGACTTTTTAAGTTATTACCATCTTTTGCCAGATTGCCGACTCAAGAAGTTGATGGATGGCGTAACGAATTTGTCAGCTCCCGCTATTGCAGCAATGTCGGAACAGCTTAGTGTCAAGGTTGTCGTTTCAGGAGATTCCAATTTTGTTAAACTGCTCGCCGAGTTTCCAGAAATCACTCGGCCTCCTGGAATCCCTCGTAATGTTTTGCACAATACCGTGCACTACATTAAGACTACGGACGGCCCGCCTATTTCGTGTCGTCCTCGTCGTCTGGCGCCTCAGAAGTTGATAGCAGCAAAAAAGGAGTTCGACAACATGATCCAAGCTGGCATTGCACGTCCTTCTAAGAGCGCCTGGTCGTCTCCGCTACACATGACCTTGAAAAAGGACAGTAGTTGGCGACCTTGTGGCGACTACCGATCCCTTAACGCCAGAACTGTCCCTGATCGGTACCCAGTCCGTCACATAAATGATTTCGCTCATAATCTTGTGGGATCTAAGGTTTTTAGCCTAATAGATCTCGTAAAAGCATATCATCAGATCCCGGTATTTGAAGAGGATATACCGAAGACAGCCATCGTTACCCCGTTTGGCCTCTTCGAATTTCCCTTCATGACCTTTGGCCTTCGAAACGCTGGTCAAACTTTCCAGAGGTTTATCGATGAGGTCACACGGGGTCTTGATTTCTGTTTTCCGTACGTGGATGACATTCTTATTTTCTCTGCGGATGAGGCTCTCCACTGCGAACATCTGCGTATCCTCTTCAAACGCCTTCAGGAGTATGGGGTTGTTATTAACTCTTCGAAGTGTACTTTCGGTGTTCGGGAACTTACCTTCCTTGGTTTCCATGTCAGCCCAGAAGGTACAAGCCCTCCTCAGGATCGCGTTCAAGCTATTTTGGATTTTCCAGCTCCGAAAACCGTCCAGGGCGTGCGTCGTTTTCTCGGTATGTTAAACTACTACCGTCGATTCGTACCCCAGGCCGCGCAATTTCAAGCTCCATTGATTGATGCAGTAGTTGCCACAAATGGTAAAGGCAATAAACCATTCTCATGGTCGCCTGAACTACTGGAGCAATTTGAAGTTTGCAAACGGAGTTTGTCCAGGGCTACGCAATTGCAACATCCGGCTAATGACGCACCTCTTGGACTGTTTACAGATGCATCTTCTGTACATAATGGGTCCTGTCTTCAACAGCGAGTTGATGGTGAGTGGTTTCCTCTTGCTTTCTTTAGTAAGAAACTTACTAAAAAGCAGACAGAGTGGCCGACTTACTATCGAGAGTTGCTGGCGGTGTACGAAAGTGTACAGCATTTCCGCTATATTTTGGAGGTTCAGAGCGTCACTATTTATACGGATCATAAGCCATTGCTGTACGCTTTCGTACAGCGCAGGGAGAAACTGCCCCCTGCCCAATTAAATCAGCTGTCTTTTATCAGTCAATTTACAACTGATATTAGGTATATTAAAGGTGAGGACAATGTCGTGGCTGACGCCTTATCACGAGTCGAAGCTATTGCTCTTGAACAGGACTATGAAGCCCTCGCGAAGTCGCAAGAGTCAGATAACGAACTATCAGACATGCGTCAGAGCTCCAGTCTCCAGTTGACAAGCGTCGTCGTTCCTGGTACAAACGTTTCCATTTTTTGTGATGTATCCACAGGCAAGCCACGTCCATATTTGACCCCTTCCTTTCGCAAAGCAGTTTTCGATAAGTTTCATAACTTAAGCCATCCTGGCGCACGTGCAACTGCTCGCCTTTTGACAGAGCGTTATGTCTGGCCTTCTGTCAATAAGGATTGTGAGCAGTGGGCACGCGCTTGCGAGGCTTGTCAACGAGCTAAGGTCTCACGTCACAATTCTTCTCCGTTAGGTGATTTCAACCTTCCATCTGGTCGTTTCAGTCACATTCACATTGACATTATTGGTCCTCTACCTTTATGCAATGAGTATCGCTATTGTTTGACAGCAATTGACCGAGTAACCAGATGGCCTGAGGTTTGGCCTATGCGCTCCATTACCGCAGAAGAAGTGGCAGACACCTTAACTAGAGAATGGGTTTCGAGATTTGGGGTACCATCAATCATCACGACAGACCAAGGTACTCAGTTTGAGTCTGATCTGTTTCGTCGACTGATGATTCACTTTGCCACTAAACGAATAAGGACCACATCTTATCACCCATGTGCTAATGGCATGATCGAGCGAGTACACCGCCAGCTTAAGGCTGCTCTCATGTGCCATCATGATTCTTGGGTGCGTTCACTTCCTTTCGTTCTTCTTGGCATGCGTTCCGCGTTCAAAGAGGACATTAAATCCACAGCCGCGGAGATGCTCTATGGAGAACCTCTTCGTTTGCCAGGTGAGTTATTCATTTCATCAACCCCATCAGATGTAATTGACAATCCATCGGATTTTGTCGTACAACTACGTCGTAAGATGTCAATTGTAAGACCTATTCCTGCATCTCGACATTCATCACCATCAACTTTTATTTTTCAAGATCTTTCTTCTGCATCACACGTTTTCTTAAGGGATGATACAGTTAGACGTCCTTTACAGCCACCTTATACGGGTCCTTATAAAGTTGTTAATCGTGCCAGCGATGGCAAAACTATGACTTTGGACATCAAGGGCAAAAGTGTTGTCGTCAGTATCGATCGTGTGAAACCAGCTTTTGTTGAACATACTGTCACCCATTCAGAGCAGATTGCAAAGCCTGCGTCTTCTGATCATCCAGAGCAGACTGAAAAGCCTGCACCTTCTGTTCGCCCAGGGCCAACTCCGGCCATCGCTACCGCGCCGTACACTACTCGGTCTGGTAGACACGTCAAATTTAGATGTTTATAATTTCTACTAGGTTTTCCTTCTCCGTGGGGGGGGTGGTGTGGCGTTCTTGTAATGCGACCGCCTTTGATTGTTTGTCTATGTTTGACAAACACAATATTTTTCACTAAGTGACAGTTGTCAAATTGATTACATGAGAATTTTACTCCGAACTAGAGAGTATGGTTATTTTCTAAGCCTTATAAATATTATTTCCGATTTATGTTTACTGTCCAGTTTGTATATATTGTAACCGTGTACATATTTAGAAGTACAGTCAGTTATTTTTATGAACCCTGCCTTTTACTACCACGGAACACATCCGCAACCACCAAGATTGCACCCGGCCAAACAACTTCCCAAAAATGTAACACAAACTCTTACTGCCGCACATAATAAGTAGGTACTTAATGTTAGTAAATTACAATTCAAAACTAGTCCCTATTCCTGCCGGGTTTATGGTCTAGATTAAGATGATTTTTTGACATTAAGTACCTACTCATCAATTACTCATCTCACCGAATATCTTCCGCGGGTGTCGCACAAGGTTATGGAGTAAAAACAGTGATGAGTATTGGGCAGCAGCCCTCCTTTACCACCTAACAATGTACTGCGACTTTCGTGCCCGATAAATGGCAATAGGCTCTCCAACTATTACATGGCACGAACATAATTGGCGAAACGTGGGTGTTAATTTACCTCTGCTTACCCGTTCGGGGATATAGGCGGGATTTATGTAAGTATGTAAGTCGGTACTCATTAAAGTTAATTGAGGTCTCTGAGTGGGGCAGTTAGCTCAATGTATTGTTGTAGGCTAACCAGGTCAAAGTGGTTGGGAACATCTAGAATTTCGTCTGCCGCACAGCTCCGGAGTTCGTACAGTAATTATTAACAATTAACTGCTCTATAGGCAGGCACAGTATTTTGTGGGAGCACGCTTTGTTACATTTAATTACAGACCTTATTGCTTTGTACTTACGCGTCACGGAATTCGGTCGACTAGAAAATATGGTAATTGATTCTGATTGTCTGAACGGATTGTCTTGACGCAGAAGCCAAAGGTGGTAGTTGCTGAAAAAAACACACTTATTTTCTTTCAATCAGACCTCTGATTGAAAGAAAATAAGTGTGTGTTTTTTTATTTGGCTTACAAAACTGGGTGCAATCGAGTAACATACTTAAGTTAACTTACACAATACCGTTACACAGTGATTTACCCTACTAGATGTAAGCACAGCTTGCATAAATAAGATAAAGCAGTATAAAACAAAATGCTATGCTAGTTCACCCCTGCCTTTTTTTTCCTGGGGTTTAATGCTTATACGCATGCCCCTAGATCCCAGGGCAAAATCGTGGGGGTATGTGGGACTCCCCGAAGTAAAGGCGCCGGGACTACCCACTAAAACTCCCCAGGGTGCTCCACCATCTCGCATGGGCGCCCCTTCTGGGATATAGGCGTGATTTATGTATGTATGTATGTAAAACAAAATGACTACCTTGAATTAAATACTAGATTAACCTTAGCATTATTTTTTTATATTATCTATTACTTATACTAATCAAGCGAAGAACCTACTATGAACACTCAGAGAGAGCATCTCTAATAAAACGCCTGGCGTGGACAAGAGAACCATTAAATATATCGAAGACAGAACATATCGAATTTCAACATTAGCTGTATATTTACAGCAAAATTGTGAATAACGAGTGTTGTCTGTTTAGTCTTCTTTCCCTATGTATCACTCATCATCATCACCATCATCATCAAGGCGTGTAGTTACGGCAGAGTACAGAAGAATACAATTGTCACCACCCCTGCCTCTCTTGAGGGTGTCGTGCAAGGCGAGAGTTATAATAGGACGCTTGATTTATGTGTATCAAAATGATATTCAGGTTTTGAGAAATATACCCCCAAATACAGAAACACTATTCAAATTTTAAGCATTGCTTTTAAAGTAAAGACAATACCTGTCAGAAATTGTATGGAAAATCGAACGTCGATTTTGACAATACTTAAAATTTTAAGCAGGACTCAAACTTTGAGTAGCAGTTCTGTATTCGGGGGATAGAGGGCAGCATAGTGCTTGAAATAAATTTTATCGGCGTAAAAAGATTTACCTATAGCTCACTGTCAAGTTGATAAGTTTTATTCGAGTACTTCGAGACTTCAATTGTCCGTATCGAATCGAAAGTTCTCGCTGAAACTCTCACGGTGCTTCCGTCCGTCCATAAAATAGGAAATAAGGTACAACTGCTTGAAATGGGATCTATTTACATGAATACAATTACATAAATCACGCCTATATCCCCGAAGGAATAGGCAGAGGTGAATTAACTCCCAAGATTCGCCATTTAGGTTAGGTCCAGCATGAAATAGGTGGCGTATCTATTTGCCATTTATCAGGCACGAAAATCGCAGTACATTGCTAGGCATAAGAGGAATGCTGCTGTCATTACTCAATCTCATCTTAAACCTTAGTCGCCTTGTACGCCACCCGCAGAGATGGGGGTGGTGACAGTAATTGTATTCCGCTTGGCGTCACCACACGGCGTCTATTATAATTAACTTACATAAATCATGCCCATTTACCCCCGAAGGGGTAGGCAGAGGTTATTAATCACCCACGTTTTAATTAACGGGATCTATTTAACATAATACACCGAACGCTACTTGGAGGAAAAAAATTAAAAACGTAGTTAGGACTTCCAGAATCAACCGATCTATCAAATATTTTTGGGATAAAATTTGTGTATTAATGTTGTGTAGGAAAAAGTAGTGACAGTAATTAAGAAAGATGTTCCCAGAGGAAGAAGAAGATAAAATATTAACCCTTAAAACACTCGCCGTCATAAAATAATCTATAAAAACACCGAGTACCTGAAGACGTATCTGAGAGATCTAAGGTTTTTGGAAATCCCGCCATCTTCGATTATATTGTCTATTTGTGTTATTTAATCAATAACTGGACTGTTCCTAGCAAAACAATAATCATTTTTCTCCAAAACAGTTAGCAGACTTACACAATAAGCAAGTCTCCAAACTAGAAAGAAACAGTTGCATAAGCAAGCAACTTCCAGGAAAATAATCCGCCGTTTCAATCGAGTCGTCCACATATATGCAGCACGTGATTAATTTGAGTCGATACGACAAATTCTACCCGACTGAATCGAATACGAAACTTCGCTTTCGGATTGATTACTGGGTACTCTAACTAGTTTGCGGCGGGTATCGATTTTGTTACAAATAACAGATTACCAAACCAATTCCTGTTACAATGTAAGTTTACGGGCAAAAGTTTTATTTTGTGCCAACCAGTTTGGGTTTACTTGATTTGTTTTTGCATATCTTTTGACATCTGTAAAACATGACCATAATGGCTTGTTTGAACGGACAGAATATGGGCTGGTTAAAGTCTAACATGTATGTGGTATAGGAAAATTTTGCTATATAATTATTTATTTTTTGCTATATTATAATAGATGAGAAGGTAAGAAATATTTCGTACCTATCTGCTTATTACGATTTTCTATGACGAATAATTACTTCTGTAGATACAGGTCTTAAATTCTATTAATTCCGAAATTATTCCTATAAAACTACTATGCAGAGCCGCTTGCACTGTTTTTTATAGTTATCGCAAATTCATTCTTACAGTACTAAGAGTCGACCTAAATCATATTATTTTCTTAGATCAATTTTATTCTGACCTGTATGTAACATGTATCAGCTATGTGACTTCATTCTTGACTACGATATCTTGTCTTAATATTGACTATCGTAGGCAAGAATTAAGTCACACTTACGAGTAAGAATAATATATGTTTACTCTAATGTGGCATATCATTTGAAACCTGAGAATATACCATCCATTTATACTACTCGTACCTGTCTAAATATAATAATCTAACAGTAAAGTACTCCAGACTAGTATCCAATATACTTACCATTTAGTTGCCTACGAATATCTGGTGCGTTTAGGATTAAGCAAAGCTGTTCGTACGTGGGAAGATTTAACCGGTAGAAGCTTCTGGAGCCCTAAATCTGATCTGAATATGTTGCGTCGGCTCTGTAATCCAAGAATTGTCTGTGGCACTTCATGTATCTACGTTTTGGCGTCGGTCATTGAAGCTTTGTCACGAGAACTGACTCTGTAGTACTAGATCCATTACTTAAAGACATGCATGCATCTGTTTACTATTCACTTCAGAAGGTCGCATGAACACATTACAGATCTTCGGTAATCATTCTTGGGTCTAATAATCAGCGTTCATATTTTTTTATTTTAAGAAGTTGGCTTGTGTCAGCCGTGTGGTGATGGCAGAACAGAATAAAATTGTCACCACCAAGTACAAGGCGACTAAGGGTAAAGCCAGCGATGAGGCAGCAGCGTTCTTCTTGTACCACCTAGCAGTATACTGCGATTTACCTACCCGAAAGATGGCAATAAGCTCACCACATGGGCGAAACGTGGATTTTAACTCAATCTGCCACCAACCCTCTTTGGGTGGTGTAGCTGTATGCAGTGGTTGATGATTTTCCCTGAATAATTTTATCGCTTTTCGTACTAAAATTTACAGCTTCACAATTCTCTTAATGTCGTCGTGCTCACAACAAAACTTCTCATGGCCAATGCGAATACAATGCCCGCGTTACAGAAAGTCCCACCGCCGCTTCCTTGGTCCGTGGTTATAGTGGAAGCCAAATACAATATTAATTTGAACAGAATTTCTAATTGAAACCGCAGCTGAACAGCAACTAATCTAGCCGCGAAAGTTTACAGTTTAAGTTTCTCGAACAAATTTAGTTCGTGAACTCGTTTCAATCAACATTTACGGTGTGTCCGCGTGGGGGAAGCTGTAATTAAAAGTAACATATTACAAATGGTATAGCACTCACTTACGTAAATTTTCTAGAGTTTCACGTTTTAATTGTAAATTAATTACGTTTTAAATTTTCATCATTTAATTTTCAATTCTAAGGTATAATTACATATATGTATAGAAATGTTAACAGCATTCCCAAAGAGAGTAGGTGTCGGTTGTAAAACCTAAGCCAAAACCTTGAGCAGTATGGATTGGAATGTTGTCATTCCAACCCCTCTCTCCGTTTATCGGTCTCTCGACATGGTCCGTTCCGCCGATGAACCAAAACGGAGTGGATGGCTTGAGGACGTCTGACCGACATGAATGGAAAAGGGAACATACTGCGCCGACCCCAAATAGACTGGGAACAGGGCAGGGAGAAGAAGAAATGTTCACATTTAAACTCAAAATTATAAGTTAATTTCCAATATAAAATTTAAATAAAGGTTCTTATTGCAAAAAGTAATTAATTAACGAGAGCTGACATTCTGGTATTTATAATCAAATTATTATGACTGAAAGTCAGTTCAGAAAGTCAAGAGTTAATCAACGCGAGCAAAGCCACGGGTAAAAGCTAGAATGCGTATAATAATTATTATGTATGTATATTAAATATAACATAATTGGCGAAACGTGGGTGCTAGTTCACCTCTGCCTACCTCTTCGGGGATATAGGCGTGATTTATGTATGTATGTATATTAAAGATTTGTCCGCTGTCTAGTATCCATAACACAAGTGCTTATACTTTGAGCTAGATGATAGGTGTGAGTATATGAAATATTTATGAAGTCATAATACTACGGATACAAACCGATGAGGAATTCCTTATTAACAACTTCAGCGTTCCCCGAACAGATCAAAAACACAAATATTTCTGCAAATATTCGCTCCACAGCCTCTTATACTTTGGAAGAATTCTTTTAAATGTCCGCCTTTGAGGGACATTAAAAAGAATTCTCGAAGAAAATAATTACTTTAACGAGCATTATTGAGAATTCACGTTGTTATGCGTGTAATTGGGAGTTGTCCCAATGTTGTTGTTATGTTTGGAAATGTCGAAAAGCAAACGTTAAAAAATGTTTCGTCAATTATCAATCGAATAATTATTATTTCGGACGAATTTAATAGCAAAAGTTGTCTGTAGGAACCTAATTGCTTTTGGTCTCAGGAAGCGTGTTGCGAGATTGGGATGCAACATTCCAATCTATACTGCTGAAGCTTGGCTCTGGCTTAGGTTATACAGCCGGCCGCCTGCTGATACCAACCCTCTTTGGATATGCTGTTATTAGTGGTTTGCCCTCCACCATTCGCGTGCCCCAAGGTGCTTATTGGTGTTCACCGGGCAATCTCCTTTAGTCGACTCTTACGCCCCCAACCCCTGGGATGAGTCAGGGCTATCACATTTTACGCTTTTTTTCGCTCCTAGGCCTGCATGGACATTTTACATTGAAGCGGAGAAAAATATATAAATAAATAAAATAATAAATAAATGTTTTTACACTCACACCTATCATCTAGCCAAAAGTAAGTAGCCTAAGCACTTGTGTCATGGATACTAGATGACGGACATATTTTTAATATAGTTATGTATATAAATGTTGAAAATATACTACATAAACATATACATAACCATGACTCGGAAACAAACATTTGTGGTCATCACAAAGTTTGCCCCTACCAAGATTCGAACCCGGGACCTCTTGGCCAATACCCAGCAATCTGAGCATTCAACCAAGGCGGCCGTCAAAAATATTCTTAGAACTCTAATTAGATTTCAGAAAGCGCAGTCAGATGGTGACAAACGTTATACCACGTACTCACGTGCGTTCAACGGTACTCCAGACTACCCAAAACTGTTGAATTTCTTCAATCAATTGTCAACCTTAACTTGCGACAGTAAAGCACAAAATCGATTGATAAAATTTGACAATTTGTGTTAGCCTGACGTGGTGTTGACAGTACTAATAAAGCAACAGCAACAAATAAATACATTTCACTTGAATGAAATTCCTCGTGTAAGAATAACAAAACTAATACCGTCTGTAATACCGAGTCCATGAATAATTTAAATGGGTAATACATATTTGAGACATCGTTCATGCAGAATGTAGGTACATTATTGCTCAGAGAGGATATAATAACATTTTTATAGCGAAAACATGAACAAATTACTCTTCGCTTTCTGTTTCTTAGTGACAGCAGAAAAGTTCAGAAAAATTGTGGCGGGATTGAGCTGCATCTTTCGCAAACCGGGAGACAGTCTATCATCATAATCATCACCATCACCAACCTTTACAGGCCCCACTACCAATGGCGGATCCAGGGGTGCTCAGAGGAGTCATGACCCCATGTCCATGTCTGGGCCTTAGGTGCACCAATTAAAATTATTAACCATTTATTTTATTTATATTTTTTTATTTAAAGTACTTGCAATAACGCCGCGTGGTGACGGCAGAGTAGAATACAATTGTCACCACCCCAAATCTCCCCCGTGGGTGTCGTACAAGGCGACTAAGGATAAATCAGTGATGAGAAATGGGCAGCAGCGTTCCTCTTATACCACCTAGCAATAGTACTGCGACTTTTGTGCCCGATAAATGGTAATAGGCTCGCCACCTATTACACGGGATCTAACATAATTGGCGAAACGTGGGTGCTAATTCACCTCTGCCTACCCCTTCGGGGATATAGGCGTGATTTATGTATGTATGTATGTGTACTTTCAATAATTAATTAGGCTCCTCTTACAGAATTTCGTATTAACTTAAATCCTCTAAGCTTTTTGCGATTGCAACTTTGAAATCTCCATGTAACTATTACATAGTCATCTCAGTAATATCATTAACCAATAAGTGCGTTGGTTAATGAGATGTAATAGACCACGCATCTCACGAAGAACGCGTAACTTGAGTTCTTGTGTTGAAACTTAAAGATTTAGGCAGGTTCCGTTGATTCTCACACTGTTGGTCCAAGGGACGAGAGGCGGCGAGCAATTTTATAAATAATTAAAAAGATTAATTCTTATAATTCGGTTCCGTACTGGTAGGCTGGCATTGCTTAGTGTAGACCAAGGTGCTAGTGATTAATTAATATTTAGAAAAGTGATGAAAAACACACAATGAATGGAGAGAGTGATTGGGATTACAACATTCCAATCCACACTGCTCAAGGTTTTGACTTAGGTTTTACGACCGGCTGCCTGCCTGACACCAACCTTCTTTGGGTATGAAGTTGTTGTACACCGGACAGTCTCCCTTAGTCCACTTTTACGACACCCCTGGAGTGAGTCTTGGCTGGCTGGAAGATTAGTGGATTGTACACTGGCGAGGAGCTCGCTAGTAATCTATGTTCGCTAAGGCCGGTCAATGGATGGGTGACCAAACATTTTATATCCCGAGTTCCTCCATGCTTCGGAAGGCACGTTAAGCCGTTGGTCCCTTGGCAGCAGTCGTTAATACCCACCAACCCTCACTGGACCAGCGTAGTGGGTTATGGCCATTCTCCCTATATTCTCCGATCCATAGGGAAGGCCTGTGCCGTGGCAGTGGGGACATTACAAAAGGCTGGTGATGAAGACACTGCCAATGGCAATAAAAGTTTCTCAAAAATTTCTCAATGCAAGGCGTAAAGGTCTCTGCATACGTCACGGGAAACTACCCCAGAAAGGACGTGGACGGGACGGGGACGTGGCTGCAGAAGTATTGTTTCATACATAATATATCTACATACATAAAGGACATAATATTTCACGGAGTCACGGACGGGAGGTGCACGGGGCGTTTTGAACGAGAGAGGCCCCGTCCCCGTCCCGTCCACGTCCCGTCCGGGGTATTTTCCCATTACGAGTGTTAAGACCTTTGGTCGTTCGCTTGTGACTTGCGCCCCCGCCACCCGTTGAAACTTGGTAATGTTTTGATTAATAATTCAAGGGGACGTCGAAACCACGTCTCGTAACTTGCGCACTCGTATCCGATTTGCTGAACACCTATTATTAATAAAGTTCTTAACACGCCACGGGTGACTTGGTGAGTTTTGCTGTTGGCACACGCATGTGTGTGCATACAGTTCATTCATGTCAATTCTTCGGTGGCGTGTCCGTGCTTACACTACATTCATGTCCATTCTTCGGTGGCGTATCCGTGCTTACTCTACATTCATGTCCGTTCTTCGGTGGCGTGTCCGTGCACACCATTACATTCATGACCATTCTTCGACATTGCAGCTTTGCCTTATCTAGGAATGAACTGTCAATGATAGCATAATAAGGATAAAAAAAATATATAATTTTTATTTGGCCATTAAATAAAGGTTAGAAAAAATATTACAAAGTAAAATCGATCGGAAAAAGTTCGAAAAATTGTAGTCTTGATGCAGTATGATGCCTTTTTTTTTAAACCAGGCGTAAAATTTTATGAGGAGCTCGCTAGCGCAGAAGTATAGCGCGCTTGGCCTGCGATTGCGAAAACTAAGCTATTCGCTAAGGCCGGTCATTGGATGGGTGACCAAAAATTTATTATCTTGAGTTCCTCCGTGCTTTGGAAGGCACGTAAAGCTGGTGGTCCCGGCTGCATCTGCAGTCGTTAATACTCACCAACCTGCACTGGGCCAGCGTGGTGGGTTATGGCCCATTCTCCCTTTATTCTTCCATCCATAGGGAAGACCCGTGCTCCAGCGATGGGGATATTAAAGGGCTGGTGATGATGATGATGATGAGGCGTAAAATGCAGTTAACATCCCCTCGCAGCGGCGGGAGCTCCGCCTTGAAGGGTATGTGGGACTCGAGAGAATAGGTGCTAACCTTTATTTATGCGAACTGATTGACATCAGACACGCATGTTTTTCATCACTATATTTTACGGTGATCATCACCAGCCTTTTAATGTCACCACTACTGGGGCACAGCCTTTATACCTAGGTATATGGGATGGAAGAATATCGGGAGAACAAAAACAGTACATTTTCTTGGTATTAAGTTTTATAGGTCTTTTTCAAATCAACACCGAATTTCTAGGCTACTAGAGGTTGAAATCGAAATGAATCGACAAATTTTTATGGGGGGTACCTGTGCTATTAAACATTATATTAGTGAGGTTTAAAAACAAATCTAAGTCGACAGAAAAAGTATCAATATTTTCCTTGTCTTTTACTCGAAACTGATAAATATACAGATTAAAAACATAAAACAAAAAAAAAAAAAAAAAACTGGTTTTAGTAAATATTTTATTCACAAATATTGCACAAATATAACATTCATAAAACTAAGGGACTCAAAGCTAAATTCAAGGTAGAAAACCTCGGCTAGGTCTTCTGAGACAGAAAAATAATATATTAATTAAAAAAATCGTTCGTAATTCGCGGGCTGCTAAGCGGACGGGTGCGTGCGACTAGGTAGTAGAACGCTGTAAGTACAATCACGCGCAAAGTGCGTCGACTGCAACTAATAAATTTAATAATTGCGTTCTTGTATTTTATTACTTAATGTTTCATTACAATTTTGTTTGTCACGATCATTATAGCGGTTAAAATGTCCTGTAAAATTTTGTCGACCGATTTCAAATTCACCCTGTAGTTTTCACGTAATTGGATATCCTAGGCAATAGAGTGATCTTAGAGAATGTATTAGATTCGCAGCACGTGAATGAGGATTAGTTAATTAACTCCGAATATGGCAATTCAAACCAATCTAATTGTGTTAGATAGTAATTAGCCAGAAGCACTTTATTACTCGACTTGGTAACTAGTATTAACATGAAACGTCAATATCGGAGTGAGGAGCTCGATGTTAGTAGCTTAATGAGTTCGGCCTGCGATTTCGTAAACTAAGCTTTGACGGCCGTCTTGGTCGAATGCTCAGATTGCTGGGTATTGGCCAAGAGGTCCCGGGTTCGAATCCTGGTAGGGGCCAACTTTGTGATGACCACAAATGTTTGTTTCCGAGTCATGGTTGTGTATATGTTTATGTAGTATATTTTCAGCATTTATATACATAATTATATTAAAAATATGTCCGTCATCTAGTATCCATAACACAAGTGCTTAGGCTACTTACTTTGGGCTAGATGATAGGTGTGAGTGTAAAAATATTTATTTATTTATTTATATTTAATAAGCAATGTTCGCTAAGGCCCGTCAATGGATGGGTGAGCAAACATATCTAGAGCTCCTCCGTGCTTCGGAACGCACGCTAAGCCGTTGATCTCGGGTGCTTCAGCAGTTGTTGGTGCCCACCAATCCCAACTACCTCTGGGTAGCTCCTACGGGCTACCGTGGAGGGCTTTTATGACTCATTCTCTCTACATATCATTACAGGAGTTGTGACATTAAAGGGTAATGATAATCAAAAGTATCACAAATAACTTAACGAAACAGATATGAAAAATTATGCACCGCAGCTTTTAGAAAAGTTTCTGACCAAATGTCCTTGTAAAACCATTAAAAAGGACTGAAGTAAGATTAACTCAAATCAAACTAACTATTCTGCTTCCATAATAACTATTAAGGCCCCGTAACTCAAAGAGTTTTATCTCAATAAAAGTAACTTTCGAGTAATTTAATAGGTATTCTAGTAAAAAAAGTAATTCAATAATAATTCAATTAGAGGTATTATTATCTTTCTATCTACTTTAACTTTATTAACGTTAAAGTTAAAAGTACTCATTAAAGTTAATTGACGTCTCTGAGTGCGGCAGTAAGTGATTCATTCCGTTCTAATAACATCAAAGATTACCCATGTTATTTGTTTCGACTCATATTTTAATGATGATGATGAATTAATATGATTGTGTATGCATGTAACTCAGTTCACCAACACTTACTGCCGCACTCAGAGACGTCAAATAACGATAATGAGTACTTTACGTCAAAAAATGACAATTCAAATCTAGTCGCTATTCTTGCCGGGTCCATGGTCTAGATTTGAATGAAAATTTTTGACATTAAATAATCAATAAAGTTAATTGACGTCTCTGAGTGCGGCAGTTAAACAGGCGATTATTATTTAATTCTGACGGTTTTTGACATTTTATCGTATGGAAGAATCGTCAAAAACTGGCGTTTACCTTTTAATTGGTTGTTCTACGTGTTGGTGAACTTGGGCCTTAAACTATTTAAGTGTCTTGTAAAATAAACCATGTTAAAAATCTACGTATTAGGCCAAACGGCTGGTATCCAAGATATACTATATTTTTTCATCTATGCCTCAATATATTATTTTATAGTTCAATAAAAGAAAGTAAACAAACGTGCCTACATTGTTATTGTACATTTGGATCTCATAAATAAAGAATGGGATGTTTTACGTATGGTGTAATCTTTTGTTATTTAAATGTATTATTACGTAAGAGACGTGGTGGAAGACCCTGTTTTGACTAACAGATCGTGTATTGTTTATCTCCAACCGAAAAGGACGCCTCATACTGATCGATTATAATAGTCAAAAACGTAACACATTCATGTGGTTGTAATGTGAATTTAAAGTTATAGGCATAACATGCTATTGTGTTGGAGATTAAAATAAGTTGTTGGGCTGTGAAGAAGACTGATGAAAGAAAATTGCATGCGTGGCAAATATGGATAAAGTGAGGAGTGAGTATAAAAAAATAAAGTAAAAGTTTGAAAGTATCACCATTGATAGAGAATATAAAAGGGAATCTCTTGGCTTGATATAAGCATGATAGAAGAACGAAATTCATGAGACCAATAGAGCTATGAACTGTTGAAGGATGGAGAGGCCAAACATTTACCTCTACCATGATTCGAACCCGGGATCTCTTGGCCATTGCAGGCTATCTCACCGTCACCGTCTAGCAATGGACTGCGAATTCTGTGCCCAATTAATGGCAATAGGCTTGCCAACTCGGACTTAACCGAATTGACGAAACGTGGGTGTTAATTCACCTCTGCCTACCCCTTTCGGGATATAGGCGTGATGTATATACATTTTATTGTATTAGATTGATCGAAGCAAAATTCTATTAAGTAAATCAAAAATTCTATTCCCGTCGCCTCTATGTAAAGCGTCCCGTGCCCAAACAAGCCGGATGTCGCTTGGCACCTAATAAATATTTCCTTCCCTTTCTTTGTACGATTGGAAACTTGCTTTGAATGAATTTCCAAAACTATGTTTGTTGCTCCGACTTTTAGTTGAAAGGAGAAAAATCACGCGAGCCAGAAAAAAGCAGCTTGGATGGTGCGGTCAGCACCATAAGTCGATTACCACTTTAGCCCTCTGTCAAACCGAAGATAGCTTATGTGCAGCATTAATCGTCACAAATTTGTACGAACAACCATTGTGACAAGGTGCTAAAGTATTAATCTACTTATGATGCTGACAACAATATGTACCTAGTCACATCAAGCTACCGCTAAATGTCAAATTTTCTCAATCGGCTTTGTGCTTTACTACAAATCAGGAAAGGTTGACAATCAATTGAAATTTGACACACAGTTCTTCTATTAGCCTAGTTTAGTCTGAAGTTCCATTGAACGCAGGTGCCGCGTTACTACAATCAACCAATAATCATTATTATGAGCCCGCGTGGGTATGGGTTATGGATAATTCTCTCGGTATTCTTCCATTTATAGGAAACGTTCAGTATTGGGGATGATGAGGGCTGATGGTAATGATGATAATATGTATTAACCTCCTGTCGATACAGTTGCATTACATTGCTGTCAGTTAGAAAGTTATTTTTTTTCGTATTCATGGTAAACATTTGTTTAGCAACAAAGTTGAGTCAACGTTTTGCGGAGTTGGTGTCAACAAGGTGCTGGCAACACTGCCTGTTGCAGAGTTGACAGCGTAGATTTGAACAAAGTTTCCAGCAACATTCTCGCAACTGTTGCTAAATAAATGTTTGCCCTGAATACGAGGCTTAAATCTCCCATCGATGCAGTTGTTTTAACATTTCTGTCAGTTAGAATAGCTTTTTTTTTAATAAAAAAAGGAAATAATCCACCTTCACACTGAAAATCTCGCTCGAATAATCCTAGTGAAAATTCCCTAATGGGGCCATATACTAATTGCGTTTTTCTTCTTGTTACAGAACCAGCGGCCACCAGCTCCGGTCTTTTGAACTCTAAACGACTCTCAGCCGAAGCCTTATTTACGAAAACTCGAAAGAGGCCCTCGACAATTTCTTTCCTTTATAAAGTCGCATTGTCGCCGTGCACCTTCTGTCGCTTTTAAAATTTGCCCTCAAACCGCGCCATTTCGAACAACCGCCATTTTGAACGAGCGCTATTTTATATTAATAGGGTCGCGCATAACGTAATTGGCCAGCGAACTTTTTTCAAATTTTGCGGGCGGTTTTTCTGTTAGCAGTTTCGCGTTAATTAGTGCTATTCTAACTGGAACTTAGAAAATGTTGCGATATTGGCTGTGTTTTGCAAGTGCCGTTTGCCTAGCGGGTTATTGTGACGCGAATTATTGTAGGGATGCAAATTTGTGCTGCCCCGGCCGAGACAGCTCGTGTGTCGTGCAGAAAGCCCACCAGAATGCTATCATCGAAGACTTGACCGACAAGCCCTGCTACTGTGACCATGCTTGCCTGAAACTCGGCGACTGCTGTCCTGACTTCAGGGAGACGTGTGGAGGTAAGAAATTGATATATAACTTAATATTAATTGCACAAGTAAAAAAAAAATTTAATGACAGATCTAATCCTAAAAGCATTCTTCCCAGCTGTCCTAAAAAGAGCTATGAAAAAACACTTTTAAACTTTTGCGTTGCATATCATCAATATAAGTTAAAACGGGAATTAACGCGTATAATTATGTAGTTACCTTTTTAATGCTTGGTGTTTCAGACGGGTTGCACCGACCGTGGTCACAGGCGGACCAGAGAGATCAGTCCGCCTTTGATCACGGGTCGGTAGTAGATAATAATATTTTGTATTCCGTCGTTTAAATACTTTGTCATTATGCAACTTTCCTAAATGCACAGTCAGCTAAACAATCACGGTGACAGGTTTCAATTTGGTTTCAAATCGTGTAATAAATCCCACGGAAGTTTTAATCAGAATTACCATTTTGAGAAAGATAAGCATCCAAATCTGTCCGTTGGCAAAAAAGTTTTGGAGACGCTCGAATATTCTCATAATACGCGCTAGATTTAATCTGAGATCCTTCTTGGAGGACAAAATGGCGCCCGCTGATAAGAGAGAAATGTTTATGAGAACACTTTTAATTCCTCCGTTCAATTACCATATTTCCTTCTTATCTGAAGCCGCGGGCTTCGGCGAAAATTGTCTGCCGAATTATGGATAGGTACCTATCCTATCCATAATTTAGCCGCCAATTTTCGTTCGGTTTTCGGTACGCCGACAAACTGGACTTACCAACTTATCCTGTCCGTGCTTGATGGACATCTCCGGCGAGAATCACGATTCGAACTAATTATAATTTATTGAATTCGCGGTTGGTTTCGTTGGCCTCGATCGTTGTTAATCGCGAATCGAAATCGCCTCCAAATTTAATACAGTGTAACATACCTACATAAATAACTCCCATTTGTCCCCGAAAGGGTCGGCAAAGCTTTATTAACACCCACATTTCGGCGTGTGGTGACGGCAGAGCAGAAAACAATTGTCACCACCGCCATCTCCCCCGCGGGTATCGTACAAGGCGACAGTAATGAGTAATATGCGTTTCTCTTTGCCACCTAGCAATGTGCGATTTCCGTGGCCGATAAATAGCAATTATTAGGCCACTTACCACCTTATTACATGGGACTTATGGCCTGTTTCACAATCGACAAGTAAGTTCGAAGTAGCTTACTTTGCAGTTCAATTGACATATATTTCATATTAAAACTGTCAAATGATCTGCAAATTAGCTACTTCGAACCTTCTTGTCGATTGTGAAACAGGGCCTTAACCTAATTGGCGAAATGTGGGTGTTTAATTCACCTCAGTAAACTATTCGATTTTAATTTTAACATTATATAAATGTTAGAAAAATTAGTCCAAAGATTTTGGTGGTTAGAAAAAGAATTTTGAAAAATTATGATCTTGAGGCGGGAATCGAACCCGCGTCCGCTGCTATCCGGGCAGGTGGTTACAACGTGAAGTGTAAAGGTTAGAAGAATTTCGGCAAGTTAATTAGTGTCTTGGGTGGCCGAGCGGTCAGGCACCTGCCCGGATAGCAGCGGACGCGGGTTCGATTCCCGCCTCAACATCATAATTTTTCAAAATTCTTTTTCTAACCACCAAAATCATTGTCACCTCACTAAGTAAAATATCCCGAAATATCCCCAAAGGGATAGGCCCTTTGGGGATATTTCGGGATATTTTAACCAAATTATACCTACAAAAAGCGCGCTTAAATGACGATTAAAACGACTAAATTTTAATCTCCAGTCTTATCAGGCAACAAATACAATGGAGATAATCTGCTCAACACTTTAAGCTTACTGTTGATTTCTTCTACGAAGACTTCTACATTTTTTTATAAATTATCTGATTACATTTTTTCATTAGCTTCTGGGAAATTGAGTTAAAAAATTATTTGGGCTTCAATGTGGATTAGGGCCGCCACGGACATGACACCGTGCTTAAATTAACTTTAAAGCTAATGAAAAAAGACCCTGGAACATCTGTTACCACAAAATATGCAGATTTAATACCTGGCTAGTGTTGTCACGTCAGGTGCTATGAATAGGTATCGATACTTTTCGTAATAAAACACGAATCTAATAATATCTTAACGTGTAAATTTGTTATAATAATGTTAAGTTAAACAATAACAGGATTTTGGTTGGCCTATTAAAACTCACTAAAATATCTTAAATAAATAAATTCCGCTGAATTGATAATAATGCTTCAAAACATACTTAAATCGGTAAAAGAGGTGTCATTGAAAATACCTTAAGAAATTGTACTTGAACGAGGTCAAGTGCTGTCAGAATCCTCCTGGTCGGGATGAAACCTCTTGAATGAATCCATTGAAAAACAAAAATCAATAAATAGAATGAATGAGAGTATCTTTGGCCAAGTTGCCGTGGAATTTATAATAAATAACAATAACACAGTTTATAAAAAAGGCTTAAAACTACTCAATAAACCCACAAAAATAAGTCAGCATCTAACACTTGCAGAATCACCAGAAAGCTTTTATCATCGAATCTACAACGCTAAAACACTATGTTCTTTGACTGAGGTCCAATCCGAAAGATTTAATCCTAAAAATATAAAATATTTTTTAATTTTTATAGATATTTTTATATTTATGCCGTGTGGAATTGTCACCACCACAAATCTCTCCCGTGGGTGTCGTACAAGGCGACTAAGGATAAATCAGTGACGAGGAATGAGCAGCAGCGTTCCTCTTATACCTACCACCTAGCAAAGTAGTAAAGGCAATAGGCTCGCCACCTATTTATTACATGGGTCCTAGCATAATTGGCGAAGCGTGGGTTTTAGTTCACCTCTGCCTACCCCTTCGGGGATATAGGCGTGAATTATGTATGTATGTATGTATTTTATTTACAAATGATTATGTTTCTAAGTAATTGTGTGTATTATTAACGAGTATATTGTACAAAGATTTTGATGGTTAGAAAAAGAATTTCGAAAAATTATGATCATGAGGCGGAAATCGAACCCGCGTCCGCTGCTATCCGGGCAGGTGCCTGACCGCTCGGCCACCCACTCATAATTTTTCGAAATTCTTTTTCTAACCATCAAAATCTTTGTACTAATTTTTCTAACATTTATATAATGTTAAAATTAAAATCGAATAGAGTATATTGTGTTGTGTTTATATATGTATTGATGATCTTAGGCAACGACGACGAGGAAAAAGTATCAGTGACCGCGTTGGTTGAAGAAGAAAAAACTATCTTAGTTCCACCACTCCTAAAGGTTGGACATGCTACTTCATCTACTGTCACTAACAAGAGTTAGGAACTTAATCAATTTAATTATAGAGTAATTAATAATGCCGAGTCCTTTTTGTGTTCCACTTATTTGATGTTGGTGTAATTTCGTAATTGCTTTTCTTTTAGGGCGCTGTTGTGGAGTGTTTGTTACAGTTTATTGATTTTCCAAACTATTTTTGTACCCACACTATATGATATGATATTTATAGCTTATGGAAACTTAACATTCGGTAGAAATGTCGCACTTACAGCCTAGTGAACGACATAGAAATAGGTAGTACTTTTCTTCTGCCATTCATATCGGTCAGACGTCTTCAAGCCATTCAGCACTCCCTTTTAATTCATATCATCCTTCACAAGGAAAGGTATATGTAAGCGATGGAAGAAGTTGAGAGTCAGATGAACAGAGAAAGCGATTGGGATAAAAGCATCCCAATCCATACTGCTCAAGGTTTTGACTTAGGTTTTACACCCAGCCTGACAATCAGGCATCACCCTCTTCGAGTATACTGTTGTTAGTGCTTTGTCCTACACCATTCGGTTGCCCCCAAAGTACTTATTGGTCTATAACAGGCAATCTCCCTTAATTGGACTTTTACGATACCCCTGGGGTGAAATTCTATGTTATTTTTCCGATCCCAAATCAACAAGGACAACTCATCTAACAATAATAAAATCCTAACGTTAACGCTCGCATTACAGAACTAAATTCTAATACCTATCTTCGTGTCCATCGATCTGAAGTTAAAGGCTTTTGTTAATTAACTCTCAATGAGACAATGGGGAAATAGACTCCGCCAGAAATTGAACTCAACCTATCTTGGGATAAGATTGATAATTGAATCGGGATCTCTCATTAGGTATTATTTAATGGACGGACCAGAAATTACAGGGAATTTCTGTGCTGGTTGGTACCGAGAAGTCGACGTGAACTTGCTTAGCATTTAAATCCATACAATAATTTCACCCAGTGAGCCGTGATTAGAAGCAAACAGCCTACAAACAAACTTTTGGATTGATTAGCAGGAAATAATTTAATAAAGAAGTTATGTTACAAATTTTATATTCTATGTCTAAATTCGTAGCCTATTGACTTAAGCTAATATACACAGCCGTGTGGTGACGGCAGAGTAGAATACAATTGTCACCACCCCAAATCTCTCCCGTGGGTGTCGTACAAGGCGACTAAGGATAAATCAGTGATGAGGGATGGGCAGCAGCGTTCCTCTTATACCACCTAGCAATGTACTGCGACACTTTTGTGCCCGATATATGGCAATAGGCTCGCCACCTATTACATGGGACCTAACATAATTGGCGAAATGTGGGTGCTAGTTCACCTCTGCCTACCCCTTCGGGGATATAGGCGTGATTTATGTATGTATGTATGTAATATACACAGCTATGGCGAACGGAAAGCGCACTTACTGTGCAATTGGATAACCTAGCACTGTTTACTAGGGTTGATTATCTGATGGGTGATCAAAATATGAAGATCATACAAAGTTACACACTAATATACAAATTTAAAGACAGAACAGAAAATATTATCAAAATTAATCACAGCTTATAAATAGGTATAATTAGCTACGATTTCTTAATTGTATCGATAAACCGCCATCATAATATCGACACGGTTACAACACTAGGCACAGTCGGAAATGAGAACGGTAATCCTCGACTAATGCCTTCTGAGCCTCGAATATTCGTTTGCATACTCACATTTTTTTTAAATATCAATGCTCTTTGTGCATTTCCCACAAAGAGGTATATTCAACTAAATTAAGCAATGTGTTGAGGTTTAATTTAATTATTATATTGAACAAATATCTGTATTAATCAAAATCATTTGCCTCGGCCAGGACTTGAACCCGGGACCTCTTGGCCGATATCCAGCGAATTGACTATTCGATCAAACCGACCGACAATAGTCGCCCAAGACACATTATTATCTATATAAATTACATACATACATAAATCACGCCTATATCCCCGAAGGGGTAGGCAGAGGTGAACTATATAGATGCTATATGGTTCACCTCTGCCTACCCTTTCGGGAATATAGGCGTGATTTATGTATATAAATTAAATTAAAATAAACTTACTCATAGATTTCACTTATTCGACAACAGCTGTCACTTATTCGAGCAAATATAAATTATTTTATTCACGTCTCGTTGGAAACAATGAAAGTATATTTGAATTAAGGGACTCTTAAATTCGGATCGACAATATATTTAAGTAAATACGTTTCCAAATGCCTCCATCGGGTTTTGATATTATTAATATAAAATTTTAATTTGTAATATCGCCACCGTCTGAGGAGCTCGCTAGCGCTGTGCCATAACGCGCTGGACCTGCGGTTGCGTAAACTAAGTAAAGTTTGATAAGGCCGCTCATTGGATGGGTGACCTAAATGTTTTTATCTCGAGTTCGTCCATGCTTCTAAGGCACGTTAAGCCGTTGGTCCCGGCTACATCTGCAATCGTTAATACCCACCAATCCGCACTGGGCCAGCGTGGTGGGATATGGCCCATTCTTCCTATATTCTTCCATCCATAGGGAAGGCCTACGCCCGTAGTGGGGACTTTAAAAAGGCTAGTGATGATGATAAGGACGTTTCCAACCGCGTCCATCAGGTTCTACGTACATACATACATAAATCGCGCCTTTATACCCGAAGGGGTAAGCAGAGGTGATTAAAACACCCACTTTTTGCCAATTAAGTAGTCCCATGTAATAGTTGGCGAGCCTATTGGCATCTATCGGGCACATAAATCGCAGTATATTGCTACTAGAGGAATATTGCTCATCACTGTCTTTACCCTTAGTCGCCTTGTACGACACCCACGGGATATATGGGGGCGGTGACAATTGTATTCTGCTCCGCCGGCACCACACGGCATATTATTAATTTAATACTTTTAATATCACCCCGTCTCCCGGAGGATTATCTGCGCAAAACAAATTCTTTCTCGATAATTACTTTCCATCCAGCCTCCCCGCTGCGGATTCAACATGGATTCCGGGCAGAGGCGCTTATTGTTTTAATTCTTTCTTAAAGCGAAAACTCGCCAAATCTACATTTTGTCAGTATAAAAATAGCATTGATTGAAAAAAATATTATTTTCCTTCCAATTATTGTTTTATTGTTGTCGAGTGAATTTGTAAGGTAAAAGGAGTAAGAGTTAGTGAATTTCAATGAAATACAATTGTTGCTTAATTGTTGTTGTTAGCGAGGGGAATACCTACCAGCTAAATCCCTATTTACATTACTAAAAGGCATTGGCTTCCGTATGGTGACGGCAAAGTAGAATACAATTGTCACCACCCCAAATCTCTCCCGTGGGTGTCGTACAAGGCGACTAAGGATAAATCAGTGATGAGGAATGGGCAACAGCGTTCCTCTAATACCATCTAGCTATGTACCTACTGCGACTTTTGTGCCCGATAAATGGCTATAGGCTCGCCACCTATTACATGGGACCTGACATAGTTGGCGAAACGTGGGTGCTAATCCACCTCTGGCTACCACTTCGGGGATATTGGCGTGATTTATGTATGTATGTATGTATCGGTTTGTCGAGAACTTACGTCACAGAATCTTACCAAATATGGCTGGGTAGAGAAAGAAGTCGGAGCGCGAAGGTGAGTGTTGACTAGTTCTGAAGGGGCCCCGTAAACCTACACTTGGGACCCAAGTCCCAGGCGCTGCGACTGATTCCCCTTTCTGCCACACTATGGGCCCGCGGCACCCGCATGGTGAGTCTATGGAATGCTAAGAATTTCGTCACTCTCTCTAAACAAAGTGTTACAAAAAACAGAAATAAAAGCATAAATATTTATCGAAACCAAAAATGAATATGGTACTTCTCCAGCTTCTTCCTGCCCAGGGGGCCTAGACAAAGTAACATACCGACAAAGATAACGAAGTTCGATAAAGCAAAATGTATGGGATTTGACGTAAGTCGTCGTGAAATCACGTGACCACAATCGTCTTCGTAAGTTCCTAGTTATGTTGGTAGCGCAAGCTAAGACGCTGTAGATACCAAAGTAATATCGCCGAGTAATATCGTTATGAAACGATTGCCACTTGGCTACGGGCCCTGTTCCTAGTTTATCTGGGGTCGGCGCAGTATGTTTCTACTACCTGTCAGACGTCATTAAGCCTTTCTTTTGATTCATATCATCCATCACCTGAAAGCTGCTAGTGATGAATTAAAATTGTAATTTGAAATTTTGAAATTGAAATTTAATTTAAATAATTCTGGTTAGATTGTTTGCGGACTACGATCGCATATTTTGAGAACACTTAATAAATAAATATTTTTTACACTCACACCTATCATCTTGCCCAAAGTAAGTAGCCTAAGCCCTTGTGTTATGGATACTAGATGACGGACATATTTTTAATATAATTATGTATATAAATGTTGAAAATATACTACATAAACATATACACAACCATGACTCGGAAACAAACATTTGTGGTCATCACAAAGATTGCCCCTACCAGGATTCGAACCCGGGACCTCTTGGCCAATACCCAGCAATCTGAGCATTCGACCAAGGCGGCCGAATGAATGAAATGAGTATGGAAAAGTGATAGTTAAGGACCATGTCGAGAGATCGATGAACTGAGAGAGTGTGTCACTTAACAGTGGACCCGAGCCCCAAGGTGGCACCTTACAGTGGAACCCCTTACAGTGTATTCCCACAAACGTTTTGCAGGCCAGTGTCGGACTGTCAAATTTGTCAGATTATAGAGTACTAGCCTGGACCTATAGTCCGGAAATTTTTACAAGCGAGTACCTTGTAATCCGACAAATTACAGATTCAAACATAAGATTTTATATGTTACACTCATGCTTCATTATGAATATCAAATTTAACACGGAAAACTTCAGTTTTATTAGTAAAGTTATGAAAAAATTTACATATAAAAAAAATAAAAAATTAAGTTACTTATTAGTAAAGATGTCGGATTACAGGTTGTGCCGGATTAGCCAGGGGTCGGATTACCGGGGGTCCACTGTATTTATTATATATGGCCAGCATGCAATATAAATATGGTATTTGTTGTGAGTAATTTCAGGTGTAATGTTCTTTAAAAATATCTTCTTTTTTCACAAATTTTTCACGGAAACTGAAAGAAAAAGCGAAGAAACTTCGAGACGTTTCCGGAAACCATTATCCGTTATTCCTTTAAGCCTATTACGACACCGGCACCGCCGTTCCGCGTTCGTGTATCACAAATTTTACTCGGATACACATTTCTTGCCAATAAATCAATCGCGGCAAAACCTACACAACAAATAAATCTTGCGAGGTCCCGAGGGAGAGTTTTTTAGACGGCACGAGCGACGTTCCGCGAGATTCTGACACCTATCACCTGATATCGGTTTATATGCCACCACGGAAGGCTTTGGCTTAATTCGGCCTGATTTTGAGTTAGGGGACCTGAATTGGTTTCAATTCAATTCGATCCATTTACTGCTGTTATGTTGTTTACTGTGCACAATAATACATATTCGATTATGAACCTAAGGGTAACGCAATAAAGGTGTACTTTACAATAATAATATTAAGAAAGAGAAAAAGATGGATAAAATTACACGATAAAAAATACTAGTTAGTTATAAATGGGATTAATCGCAAATTATTACAATCTACTACGTAAAAAAAAATAATTTAGTCAAGTGAATTGATAACTTGTGATTTGAGGCCTCAAATTTTTTAACGCCCGAGTTATAAACATTGTTTTAACTAAATCACTGATTTTAATGATCTGTCCCTTTTTATCACAGCGTAAACACAGTTTGAAAAAAAGAGACGGATCAGTGATTTAGATAAAGCAGTGTTTAGAAATTAATTTTGTCTAAATCTGGAATATGAATAACCCCCTTATTCATCAGATTTTAAGTATCTCCTGAAAAAATTGCCCATATTGGCAAATTTATATCAATATAGAAATATTATTTGAAACATGCCGTGTGGTGACGGCAGAGTAGAATACAATTGTCACCACCCCAAATCTCTCCCGTGGGTGTCGTACAAGGCGACTAAGGATAAATCAGTGATGAGGAATGGGCAGCAGCGTTCCCCTTATACCACCTAGCTATGTACTGCGACTTTTGTGCCCGATAAATGGCAATAGGCTCGCCACCTATTACATGGGACCTGACATAGTTGGCGAAAGGTGGGTGCTTGTTCACCTCTGCCTACCCCTTCGGGGATATAGGCGTGATTTATGTTTGTATGTATTAGAAAAGAAACATAATTACAAAAAAACAGTAGTTTTTATGGGCTTGTTTATTTGATGGTCCCGTTAGTAGAGGGACCACTGGTTGTTTAGACGACGAGCTGCAAGGGCCCAACAAGGTTCGTTTGATGAAAATGTATATTATGTCACCACCTGCGTCAGGACCGTTACCCCCAAAGTAGTCTAAGCTATTAATCTTGCTTCCGGAGTTAGTTTATCGGTTAGCGCACTTACAATAGTTTACGTGACGCTTTTTCCGATTTCACTTTAATGAAGAGTATTATAGCATACGTACATAAATCACGCCTATATCCCCGAATGGTTAGGCAGAGACACCCACGTTTTGCCAATTAGGTTAAGTCCCAATAGGTGGCGAGGCTATTGCCATCTATAGGGCACGAAAATCGCAGTTCATTGCTAGGTGGCATTAAGAGAAACGCTGCTACCCATTACTCATTGCTGTCTTAACCCTTAATCGCCTTGTACAACACCTGCGGGAGAGATGGGGGTGGTGACCACGGCACAGAAAAAGTTACTGTTCTGTGGTGGTGACAATTGTATTCTGCTCTGCCGTCATCACTCGGCTATGACAAATAATAGGTTACTGTTATCCTGTAAACTTTTGAATTGCATGCATTTTAATTCCATCGCAGAAAGCTTTGTGTTAATTTTACCTTACCGTTCATTGCCAATTAACAAACTCCAGTCTGGTCTAAGCGCCCAATAAATAAACACCTGGTTTTAATTAAGGGAAGTTAGTTTTCGCGAGATACATACCGAATTGACATTGATATATTTTCGTTGGATGATCGTGAGCGTCCCACTGGGATTCGATGTTTTAAGTATACGCATATAAACACGCATCTTATCTTCGAAAATGGAGATCCGAAAGGTAAAAAAGGGCTCACACATTGGCAGTTGATGTATCGATACATTAATAATAATACCCAACATAATTGGCGAAACGTGGGTGCTAGTTACCTCTGCCTATCCCTTCGGTGATATAGGCATGATTTATGTAGATATGTATGTATGTGTGTAATCTACGGCAGAGTAGAATACAATTGTCACCACCTCAAATCCCTCCCGTGGGTGGCGTACAAGGCGACTAAGGATAAACCAATGATGAAGAATAGGCAATGGCGTTGTTCTTATACCACCTAGCAATGTACTGACTACTTTGATTTTTACCCGACAAATGGCAACAGGCTCGCCGTTCATTACATGGGACCTAACATAATTGGCGAAACGTGGGTGCTATATAATTTACCTCTGCCTACCCTTTTGGGAATATAGGCGTGATTTATGTATAATATGTATGTTTGAAATCATAATTATAGACTTAATCTATTATGATTATCAGCTACCACCATCTTATTAAAATCTGTCAGCATATTGATAATTTTAACAGCATTGTTGTAATGTGAATTACCTTTGTGCTCTCGCAACCGCTAGGCTAACTGCTTCACGTATGATCACTAACTGCCGCACTCAGAGACGTCAATTAATTTTAATGAGTATTTAATGTCAAAAATTTTCATTCAAATCTAGACCTTAGACCCGGCATGAATAGCGACTAGTTTTGAATAGTCATTTTTTGACGTTAAGTACTCATTAACGTTATTTGACGTCTTTGAGTGCGGCAGTAAGACTTAATCGTGACGACGCGGATAACTATCTCCAGGAGAACCAAATTGAAAAAAAAAAACATTGTTTGTGAGAAGTTTTACGAGCTGCAGCATAAATTAGTTTTTGTTCACTTGAGCTACATACACTCACCAACAATGTATAAGGATATGTTTTTTTTTTAATTCTATTTAAATTAGGAACTTTTATCATGACGATATGTCAGTTATGGAACGTTATGTATACACACTTCAAGTTCTATCAGCCTCCATTCTTTTAATACTGACATACCTAATATTCTTGCAAGTTTTTATATGACTTACTTAATTATGGTAATCCGTCATAACACTGAATAAATTGCATAGAAATCCTCTGTATTTTTAGAATGATCGCCGATACAACATACTGTCAATAATAGATCTTAAGATAAAGTTGATGAGTATAAGTTATGGTAATGTATGGTAAGGTATGGTAAGATATAATCGAACCTAACCTAAGCCTTCCTCAATAAATGGACTATCCAACACAAAAATATTTTTTTAATTTCAACCAGTACATTCTGAGATTAGCGCGTTTAACCAACCAACCAAACAAACAAAATATTCCTACACACATAAATCACGCCTATATCCTCGAAGGGGTAAGCAGAGGTGAACTAGCACCCACGTATCGCCAGTTATGATAGGTCCCATGTAATAGGTGGCGAGCCTATTGCCATTTATCGGGTACAAAAGTCACAGTAGGTACATTGCTAGGTGGTATAAGAGGAACGGTGCTGCCCATTCCTCATGACTGATTTATCCTTAGTCGCCTTGTACGACACCCACGGGATAGATTTGGGGTAGTGACAATTGTATTCTACTCTGCCGTCACCACACGGCCTTTAAAAAACAAATAATAAATAAAAGGCAAAATCTTCAGCTTTATAATATTAGTATAGATATAATACAGAATCTCAAGTCTAGATCTTCTTCTAGATATTCAAGCACTTCAAAAAGAACACAAGGCCCCAATCCCGATGAAACATCTTTGCCTTCAGCAAAGACCGGAACAATTATAGCCGAGTTTGTTATTCGATTCGCTGATCTCGTTGGCGCCCTTGCGAAGAAAATTGGTTTTTCCATAAAGGCAGAGCGCGTTAGATAATTCTTGTTGTTGTTGACGAGAACGCTTTAAAGCAGAAGAAGAAGACAAAAGAATAAGGTCCTTTTAAATTTACACACATACATACATTAACCACGCCTACACCAGCCCGGCTAGCATGAGCACCGAAACACGATATGATAAAGACGTTTAACGCTTTGCCCAGTCAAAAAACAATGGATTTTCTACACTTGGGTAGGCACTGATCTTTGTTTAAATATGGGGACAATTTGTTTGATTCCTAGACGATTACGGCAAAGACATTGCACCAGGTGAAATCCGAGAGGCAAAGTGAATGCCTCAGGTTTATTCGAAACCCCTTCCCCCGCTAATACGACTTGAAAAAGAATACGAAACAATTTCCTGGGCAATTTCACCTCCCCCTGCCCCCCCCCCCCCTACATTTAGCGGTGGTGGAAAGAAATGCGGCAATTTGCTGGAGCGCGAAAGCTCGCTATATTTTACGCACCACATTTACTTCCAATGCGTCTCTGGCTTTAGTTTTGGGTAGTACATACTTTAGAAGTTTAGTCTAGTTTGTTAAGTTTAGTCTCCCTATCTCTCTATATCCTTCCATCCATACGGAAGGCCCGTGCCCCAGCAGTGGGGACATTATGATGATGATGATGATGATAATGATGATGACTTTATGAAGTATTAAATTTAATTTTTGTATAATAAAATATCCAAAAAATAATAAAATATAATAAATATCCAAAAAATAATAAAATATCCTTAGAATAATTCAACATTATTCTAAGGATATTTTATTGACTATAATTATGTTGTATTGGCGATCATTCTAAAAATATCATTTTATTAATTTACTTTACAGTACATTTATCATTACAGCTATTAATACCTTATTCGATAAAGCAGCATTTTATAACATATAACGTAATTTTTGTGAATTCACTCATAGAACATGAAAATATGTCTGTTTGAAGGAGCAATAAACTAATTATGTGTACGTTTCTGTGTGTACCCTCAAACGATAAAGATGTTCATATTGACGAACACTAGTTTGAAACCTTTAAAACAGTTTAGCGTCGAATAAAATTGAAGTCACTCGCCAATTCCACTCAATTCACTATCCGTCGCTTGGAACTTTTCATTCAACACTTCACTTTTTATTGGCCCGAGCTGAAATTCAATACGGCACAACTCCAACAACCTTCGAAAGCTTCGAAATGAATGCAATATTTAAGAAGCAACTGAACACAGTGCGAAAGAAAATCTCCGCGGTGAATACTGTGAATTGAGCCTTAGGGAGCGGGGGTTAAGAGTCGAATTTGAATATGCAAGCTTAATAATATCTTGAATATGCGTAGTTTTCAATATTTCCGATGCAAGCAGTTTCAATATTGCTCAAGTTGGACTTAATTATGTGCCGGCTGCGCTTGCTCAAAAACTTTTCATAATACAATTTTTTTTAAAGTTATAACTCCATTATCTTTTTTATATTTTTATTCAACAATTTTCAATAAGGATTAAGGTACTGCTATATTTTCTTTCTATAAATGATTTTAGAAAAAATCCCTTTTGAGTTTAATTGAAATAGCTTATTACCCGTCTAAAAACCTTGGCGTTGGATTTTAAATAATCGTTTGATTGATAGTAAAACGAAAAATGCTAATTATTTCTAAGGGTCTTCTTTGGTTATTTTTCTATGGAGAAAATTGTTACTATTTGTGTGTTGGCTTTTGCATGTTACTTTAAGCTGGATCCAGACACACACGAACTAACGAATAACACGAATTCTACGTTAGGACGGCACTACGACCGTTACAGGAACTCGTCTGGACGTAGAATTCGTGTTACATTACACGTTAGATTACATTACACGTTACACTCGTCTGTATCCGGCTTTATTGATTAGTCAACACCAAGCGTGCCGTTGCCGTGTGGTGACGGCAGAGTAGAATACAGTTGTCACCACCCCAAGTCTCTCCCGTGGGTGTCGTACAAGGCGACTAAGGATAAATCAGCGATGAGGAATGGGCAGCAGCGTTCCTCTTATACCATCTAGCAATAGTACTGCGACCTTTGTGCCCGATAAATGGCAATAGGCTCGCCACCACATGGGACCTGGCATAATTGGCGAAATGTGGGTGCTAGTTCACCTCTGCCTACCCCTTCGGGGATAAAGGCGTGATTTATGTATGTATGTATGTTTCAACACCAACGCACACTCAAAAAATCACTCTGTATAGTTGAACCAAAGTATGAAGAGATGCGAGAGGACGAACCCTCAGCCCGCTAGCACCCCGAGATTAGGACGGGACCCTTGCCCAATATTGTATACGAACCGTCAAATCCGGAAGCCGGCCACGAGTGTAAACATCGAAAGCCTTAAGTCGAGTTATTCCCAAGTAGGGACAATCTCTCCTCTCCAAGCTCCAGTCGATTGTTCGAAGACATGTCATAAATTATTCAGTAGCCCTCAAGCCGCGTTCATTAAGACAGTACGGGCACATGGCTAGATAAACCGAACAGAGTAAAAGCTTCCTAAGAACACTAACCCTGAGATTATGTAACTGGCTGTGCGTCATAAACCGGTTTTTTCCAGTCTCGCCGCGTGCGCGACAGCGGCCAGTGGTTACGCACACATGCCCCGCGTGCTTGTAGTAGTGCAACCGATTCGCGCGGTTGTATGAAGATTATTCTCTGTTCCGTTTATTTACTCATGTGGTACGGGCAAGCAATCGGCTTACAGTAATCACCAGACCAAAACGGAGTAGTTGAATCAAACGATTCACTTGTTTGCTTGTGGTTTCAGGAGTTTAGTTTCGTTTTGGCTGGAATTTGTTTTGTTGTGTAATCAAATCTGGAGATTAATCTTTCAGAATCGGGCATTGGTCTTACATACAACGATCATCGAGCGTGACTCTCCCCCTGGGAGATGCCTGCCGTGGAGAAATCCTCTCAGGAAGTACTCGATTGCAAGACTTGCGGACAAGGTCTTCGCCTTCCCCAAAAACTTGGTAGATGCTGTATGCCTTTACAGCTTCGGCCAACAGCTTAGGTACTTAAAAATACCAGTCTCATGTAGCAAAAGCTTGATTTTTTACCGTTCCCAATCTCTTTCGCGACTGACTTACAGGTGATTAAGGGTTATGTCAGCGACGAGTAATTGGCAGTAGCGTTCCTCTTTTAGCAATGTACTGCAACTTATGTGTCCGATAGATGGCAATAGGTTCGCCTCTTATTAGGTACATGGGACTCAACTGCGTTTAAGCCACTACGTTAACGACTTTAAACATCAACACCTAAAAATATTTAATATATGTAAAGTTGAAAAGGATATTAATAGTGTATTTAATAATAACGATCGAATTTCTTCCGAATAAATTATCATTATCGTTCCACGGTTTCAATTGTCCGCCTGAAATATCGCACGGCTCGTTTAATATTGAAATTGTCTGTTTCGTAACTCATTGAATGGTCATTTAACGGTAAAATTATGGCTGCAGTGCAGTATTTCGGATGCGAATTATCGTCTGTGGTCGGCTTAAGGTGCCAATCAATTATAGTGATAATATCAATAATTATATCGATAAACACACATAGGTACACATAAATCACGCCTACATATACGAAAAGTTAGGCTGAGATGAATTAACACCCACCTTTCGCCAATTAAATTAGGTCCCACGGGAGAGATTTGGGGTGGTGACAATTGTATTCTACTCTGCCGTCACCACACGGCCAAATCACCCCAAATCTCTCCCGTGGGTGTCGTACAAGGCGACTAAAGATAAATCGACAGTGATAAGGAATGGGCAGCAGCGTTCCTCTTATACCTACCACCTAGCAAAGTACTGCGACTTTTGTACCCGATAAATGGCAATAGGCTCGCCACCTATTACATGGGACCTAGCATAATTGGCGAAGCGTGGGTGCTGGTTCACCTCTGCCTACCCCTTCGGGGATATAGGCGTGAATTATGAATGTATGTATGTAAATTAGGTCCCATGTAGTAAGTGGCGAATCTATTTTAATTGCAACATAAATAGCAGCATATTGCTAGGTGGTATTAGAGGAATGCTACCGCCTCGTACTCATCGCTGTTCTTTATTCGCCTTGTACGACACCTACGGGAGAGATGGCGACAATAGGATTTATGTCGATAAATATGGCATTGCCTTAGTTTTAAAATTATTGTCCCTTCATTGGCTATCGCATCATAAAACTCGAGATAATTGCATCTAATCTACATCTATGTCCAAGATTTAGGCGGTTATGAAAAGAATTTCGAACTCCGCATCAAGACCGAAATTCTTTTTATAAGCACCTAAACCTAATTTTTCTAACATTTATACAATGTTAAAATTAAAATCGAATAGTACTATATATTTTTGTGCATTACAAGCAGAAATGCGAATGGACGTTAGTGGTAAAATACGATGAGGGAAGTATATAACTAACCAACCCCATGTAACATGAGAACAGGTAGGTAAGGCGCATGATGGTAACTGACACCTCTTGTTATGGATCAGCGCCATCTATTAATACAAAACACAACCTGTTTACAAACTTCCATCAAGCATGAAAACAGCATGACTGTATTTGACTTGTAAATCTGCACCCACACGGAATCCTAACAGATCGCCGGGCTTACGCAAAATGATCATAAGATACAACACAATATTGGAGTGGAGCGCGCATCTCGACTATGAAACATCATAATAAATGGCGACATTGCACGGAATGGGCCAAAACACTTCTGCCCGAGATGGCGGGCTAAAGTGGGTGTTTCATAAGCCGTATAATATTATATTTTCATCTGAACGGATTTATTTTTGGGGCATAATAGAGAAATCTTTGCAACGGTGCCTCGCGACGTATAGACACATTTCGTAAATGGCCATTGTAGATTTTGGCTATGTAGGTTTTACTTGGCTAGCTAGCTGGACCCTACAACCTATACAGGGCGTCCCACGGGTATGCCACATGGAGGGAAACTACGTTGCATATTGTGCAGGGAACATTTTACTGAAAGAAGAAAATATTTAAATTATAAAAAAACACAATTTAAACAGCATTTACAGATTATTGCATGGATCATGGAATACATGGATCAACCGAGAATCGAAGCCGCTTCACGAGAAACAAAATTAACCTGTAGCCATATTGTGGGTATGCGGTAAAGTCGCCGCATACTCAGCGAAAAAGGGAAGATCTTCCTCCGAGCCAGGTGTGCACTCGGGGACCGCGGTCCGACTGTACTTCGTCGGATCTTGTATATATTCTGAGTTCCTCCAGAAACTTTGTAATCGTGATTCAGGACTTGCTATTCTCATTCTGCCTTAACACCACAGTCATTAAGGTCTACAGTTGATTTGACTCCATTGTTATCGTGAGCTGTCGTACTTTTTGCTGATCAACCATTTCTCGGTTACTCGACACTTTGTTTACGTAGCGCTCTGACGTAGCCGCTACATCACACCCCCCCCCTTATTTGAAATTCGTGACGCTCCAGTCGCCAAGCCTCGACGAGCGTGTATTCTTCATCAGCGGTAGGCACCATATGCAGAACTGCCACATGCCGGAGTGTGACCCCAATCGTCTTCGACCGTGGGCTGCTAGTGTGTGCCGTCCATCCGCTAGCTGCCGCAGGACCAAGTCGCTTTTACTGCTGATCGTGGACCTTGATGGCGTTTACCTCTTCATATCTGGGGTTATAGATACCTTGAAATTGCGAAGGCTGCTGCTGTCCGATGTCGGTGGTCACCAATGTGGATATGCGGTAAAGTCGCCGCATACTCAGCGAAAAAGGGAAGATCTTCCTCCGAGCCAGGTGTGCACTCGGGGACCGCGGTCCGACTGTACTTCGTCGGATCTTGTATATATTCTGAGTTCCTCCAGAAACTTTGTAATCGTGATTCAGGACTTGCTATTCTCATTCTGCCTTAACACCACAGTCATTAAGGTCTACAGTTGATTTGACTCCATTGTTATCGTGAGCTGTCGTACTTTTTGCTGATCAACCATTTCTCGGTTACTCGACACTTTGTTTACGTAGCGCTCTGACGTAGCCGCTACATCACACCCCCCCCCCTTATTTGAAATTCGTGACGCTCCAGTCGCCAAGCCTCGACGAGCGTGTATTCTTCATCAGCGGTAGGCACCATATGCAGAACTGCCACATGCCGGAGTGTGACCCCAATCGTCTTCGACCGTGGGCTGCTAGTGTGTGCCGTCCATCCGCTAGCTGCCGCAGGACCAAGTCGCTTTTACTGCTGATCGTGGACCTTGATGGCGTTTACCTCTTCATATCTGGGGTTATAGATACCTTGAAATTGCGAAGGCTGCTGCTGTCCGATGTCGGTGGTCACCAATGTGGATATGCGGTAAAGTCGCCGCATACTCAGCGAAAAAGGGAAGATCTTCCTCCGAGCCAGGTGTGCACTCGGGGACCGCGGTCCGACTGTACTTCGTCGGATCTTGTATATATTCTGAGTTCCTCCAGAAACTTTGTAATCGTGATTCAGGACTTGCTATTCTCATTCTGCCTTAACACCACAGTCATTAAGGTCTACAGTTGATTTGACTCCATTGTTATCGTGAGCTGTCGTACTTTTTGCTGATCAACCATTTCTCGGTTACTCGACACTTTGTTTACGTAGCGCTCTGACGTAGCCGCTACACATATCATATCCATCGAAAGGCTAAAGGATTACTTTTTGCTAATTAACATAGTATGAGAAATAAAACGAATCAATACATCGATTTACCGAGCGACAACGTGCATGTGAAGAGCAGAATCGGAATTGGGATGACAACACTGGTTGGTTTTCCTTTTTTTTATGCTGTTGTCGATCGTTTATTGGTGTATACCGGGCAATCTACCTTGCGGCGGATAGCGGTTACCCAATAATCTATCTGCAGTTCAAGATATACGTTCTACAGCTTAGTTGCTGAGCAATTATTGTTATTTATTGAAATTTATCAAAAAATGCCAAACTTTAGCAAGCTTCCTGTAGATAAAATATAGAGACCCCGCCGGTAGTCGACTTTTATGACACCCCAGTAGGTCCAGCAGAGACGTGGACAAAATCGCTCTCCACCACTCGATAGTGTGTTTTGTCTCAGGATTTAGTGGAAGTTGGAGTTGGAGGAAATATTATTATTTCCCCGAGGAGATTATCTCCACGTCCCGTGCTACGGGAGCCGCTAGCAGATCCTTTGTTATTCTTTCGCTCACTTTCGCACGCTTATTTTTTCGCCCACGCCAGCATGGAAGACAGAAACAGGACCCAAGGTAATTGTATTTTAATCATCGAGGACTCTGTCTTGTCAGGATCTTTTTAATTATTAAAGTTAATTGAACTCCGACCCTGTAGGAGTCATGTTGCTCATGGGCCGCGGAAAATGGAGGCGGGATGTCTCCTATAATAATTTGACAGTTAATCTTTTAAGGCCCGTTCCGGGACGCTCGTAATCCAATTTTAATTTTGATTGCTGGTGATTTTTTATGAAGACCTCGCCGACTTGGTCACTGCGATTGTTCATTCATACATGACCTGCGCTAGTATGAAGGGTTAAGGTCCATTCTCCCTATACTACCTCGTCATCATCGTCAGCTTTTAATATTCCCCCTGCTGGAACACAGTCCTTCCATATGGATGGAAAAATATAGGGCGACTGGGCCATAACCCATCACGCTGACGCATCGCGGGTTTGTGGATATTAACGACTGCAAATGCAGCCGGGACCAACGGCTTAACGTGTCTCCCGAAGCACGGAGGAGCTCGAGATAATATATTCTTGGTCACCCATCCAATGACCGGCCTTAGCAAACTTTGCTTTGTTTACGCAATCGCAGGCCAAGCGCGCTATGACACTGCGCTAGCGAGCTCCTCGAGAATATTATCAGCTACCTCTGCGAGTGTATTGTCACAAAAAGAGTTTTAAAAACCAAGAACGCCCCTACCTACGCCTACTATTTAAAGACAAAATCTAAAGGACCATTTAATACTCACTTTACATTAATGAAAACGGAGCTAAACCCTTGGAAACACAGAAAAGAAAATTTGAAAGAACCCGAACGGTCTATTAGGGTTCGCTTGCGTAAATAATTAAATATTTAAATCTTTTCTGCGTCGTTGCATTGTATTGAAACGATGGGGCCGAATTTACAATGTAAATACTCTTTAGAATGTGGAGAGCTGTTTTAAAAAGGGTCCCATTTAGCCGCGAAGTCTAGTCAGCATTAAGATGTCCTTTATAAATGATTGAGTGCCAAATATTCGAATCGGAATATTTGAGAGGCGAGACATCATGTTCGGCCAAGTATACATTTCGGAGGGCATTGGGTATTCCATTTGGAATGATTAGGATCACCGGAATGTATTCCATTTGAAATTGCGAGTGCGTGGAAATGTCTTTATTGCTGTTGTAGATCGACGAGGCTTCGCCGAAGCTGAGCTCGGGCTACGTAATAAGACGTTCATACATAAATCATCCCTATTTATCCCCGAAGGGGTGGGCAAAGGTTAACATATAGGTTTCGCCAATTATGTTACGCCCCATGTATATGGGGCCAGTCTATTTTGATCTGTCGAGCAAGTAAATCGCAGAATAATGTTGTTGAGGCAGTAGTCGAAGAACTCGATATCGTAGGGGCTTTACGCGCTTGGCCTGCGATTGCGTAAGCTAAGCAATGTTCGCTAAGGTCGATCATTGGATGGGCGGCCGAATTTTTTTTATCTCAAGTTCCTCCGTGCTTCGAATGGCACGTTAAGCCATTGGTCCTGGCACCCGCACTGGGCCAGCAGCGTGGTGCCCAGAATCCAATGGACCCATTGAACAGTAGCATTATGCCGAGACTGGGGCATTTTGGCCTCGCACAATGTAACCCTTTGCTTTTTTATTTTTTTTCTTCTTTCTTTTTTTTATTATTCTAATGGAGAGGACTGACTAGAGGTGAACCAATAAACGGAGAGATAATGGCGTAGTTTGTACTGTAACTAAATTATTATAATCAGTGTTTGCGAATGTGCTTCGCCCTGAAGGGGTTCCCAAACAGTAATTATTATCAAATGATATTAATCGTAGGTAATGGGCACAGAGTACTCGACATGTGGCGTTTGTCCAAACAAGTATGGTCTGTATCCTATTGTTGTATATAACAGCCATGAATTTTGTTATTATTTTTACAAAGATTTTAGTGGTTAGAAAAAGAATTTCGAAAAATTATGATCTTGAGGCGGGAATCGAACCCGCGTCCGCTGCTATCCGGGCAGGTGCCTGACCGCTCGGCCACCCAAGATACTAATTAAATTGCCGAAATTCTTCTAACCTTTACACTTCACGTTGTAAGCCAACGGGTACCCTCGCAATGTAGAATCTTTGTATTAAATCTTTGTATTAAATCTTTGTACTAATTTTTCTAACATTTATATAATGTTAAAATTAAAATCAAACGTTATTATTTTTGTTAATGCCGTGTGCCTGATAAATGGCAATAGGCTCGCCACCTGGGACCTAACATAATTGGCGCAACGTGACTTTTGTAAAGTTAGGTCTATTAACTGCCACGTTTCGCCAACTACGCCTGGCCCCACGTGAGAGTTGCGAGCCTATTACCATCTGTAGTTTTGGGAATCGAACCCGCGGCCTATGTAATCCTGTCGACCAACCAGTTGAACCAGGACGTTCTGAAAGTCCTGATTTGTCCATAATTTTTCCCTAGCAAAAGTTCGTGCTAGGGGCACAATTCGCCAATCGGTAATAACTTAACAGACGAACGCGCGGCCCCCGGCTAGCGTGGTCATTACCGATCTTAATTAAAATCATTCGTTCAGTTCTGTCGCCCATATTTGTTCATTTGTTGGTGAAATGGTTGTATCGCGTTCAATCGCACAAATATACTTTCTAAAGGTAACCCTTTTTGGTCGCTTTGGCTTCAAATAGTAGGTAAGTAAGTAACTCGTAAGGAAAGATACCCACCCCAAAACGGATATAGAGCCTAGTTTTCTATCCAATGAACGAATCTCTGTAGGTTTATTAGGAGACATCTGGAACGTACTGGGGTACACCATTTTACACAAATACAAATTTATACAAAATTTGAGTAGCGTCCTTGTATTCGGGGAAATATCTGTCAGAATTTGTATGGAAAAACCCCCAGTTTTGACAATACTTAAATGTTAAGCAGGCCTCAAACTTTGAGTAGCATTTCTGTATTCGGGGGCAAGAGAGATTGTTCGGTGTAGACCAATAAGTACCTACCTTGTTTCGAAACTATTTTTCCTTGAAATATAATTTACATAGTGCCAACCCTAGCGCCACATCCAGTAGGTAATTAGAGCGAGTCATCCCGAGCTTGCCTTCTGTATACAAATCAGTTTTAGTGTCGTAATTTACCAAATTCTCATTTGTACATCCGCAGCTGAAATGACTAATGATTTAGTATACTAATTAGTAAACGCCTGTTGACAGCAAAACATTTGACTGCTCCGCCATACTGCTGATACAGGGTTGACGCATGGCGTTAATTAAGAAGCCTTATTACGTACGGACTACCGTAAATATTTTCACCGTGAATAATTAAGGCAATGAAGGTGCCTATCTTCGCTTGATTTAGGAGCCATTCTGTTGCATTTGAGACTTTCATCAACAGAGGGCCTGCCCTTCTAGACAACTGGCCAATCTACTCAAACAAATAGAATACATATGTATGGAACTGACGTTTTACAGAGAAACAACATGGCGCCCGTCGTCGTGTCAAATGTCAGAGAGGTTGCCAAAATTTGACATTCACATTCCATTTCGGTCTTCCATGCTAGCCTGGGAGCGAATACATAACGTAGATTGGCCAGTCCCGACTCATCTTCACGCGTGTCGTAAAAGTCGACTAAGGAAGATTGCCCGGTGTAGTGGTCTAATTTACTACCAATAAGGAGTACATTGTGGCACCCGAATGGTGGAGGGCAAACCACCAACAACAGCATACCTAAAGAGGTTTGTGTGTCAGGCAGGCGGCCGGCTGTAAAACCTAAGCTAAAACCTTGAGCGTTATGGATTGGAATGCTGTCATTCCCATTAATCTCTCCGTTCATCGGTCTTTCGACATTGTCCGTTGCGTCTCTTTTCTATACAATTCATTCATCACGAGCACCTATCCGGTGTGATGGATGATATGAATCAAAAGGGGTGGATGGCTGAGCTGAATGGAAGAGGAAACGTACTGCGCCGACTCCAGATAGACCAGGGCAAGGAGAAGAAAGATAAGCTACTTGCCTAGAGTGGCCGAGCTAAAACATACACTATTCGTCATCAAAAAATATCAATTTGTCTCTGTCTTACCGGCTGCAAGTAAAGGAGAGAGCGTTATGCCGTTGATAACCATATAACCATTCTAGGAGTCTTTGCCTGGAAACATGCCCTCCTACCTCAATTGCATGCATATATACATCACGCCTTTCTCCTACAGGGGTAGGCAGATATTACTTCTTTCCACTTGCACATTTACTTCTTTTGTTTCATCCAATCTCATTAATTACTGTCTTCATGTGGGCCGTCAGTTTCGGGTACTGACCTGGAAAGGTGTTTTTCCACCAGAGGAAAACCAATAGAATCATTCGATTTTCAAAAAATAGAGTGATTCTATTGGTTCTCCTTAAACAAATTCCTCACAACGGTTCCTCGCACAGTTTTGGTGGAAAAGCACCCTTATGATATTCGGGGCTCGAACCCGCCTCTTTTGCTATCCGAGCGGATGCCTTAACCACACATCCATCCAAAACTTCTTGGTTGGTTGAGTTGATTTCTGACATATTTTTGTTTGTAATAATTTTTCTAACATTTTGTGATAACAAACAATTATTAATTGTGACTCAATGGCACTATGAAATGTGCTGTTGACAGTACTCTTAAATGAAGTTCTCCATTTCCGGGTAGAAAAGTTAATTGCTCAATCAAATTACAATACCTTTCGATTCGTCCGGACCCATTGAAACCCGTAGAAATATTCTTGCCCCAATATTAGATTAACCTGCCTCTTAACCTGTGACAGACAGACAGACACAGATAAAATGACAATTAAAGTCGCCGCCTTAAAAATAGATCTAAAGATACTCCCCCCAGCAAAGTGAAATAGGATGAGATTTTTATCTCGTTCCGAAATCCATTTCGCCAAAAATGGTTTTCTTTGCGAAAAAAGCGAGCTTTACGTCCGTTTAGGCTGCGGGCCCGAACTGTCACAGTCATATTACAGCAGGGATTATTATAAAACCTTATTTCGAGCGGAACTAAAATGGCACATTCGTGTGATATACAGAGGTGTATTTATGAAACGCTCGTTTCCCTTTATATTTTCCACCAAACGGAAATAAACATTTTAATACTAGCTGTTAATGATTTTCTTGCCGTAGTCTTCAATGGAGGGAGGACCTATCTTCTATCCATAGTAACGTGAAAAACCTATGCCACAGCATTGGGGATATTAAAGGGTAAGTGATGATATAAGTGATGACGTAAAGTGATGATGATGACAATACTTACATACATACATAATCTCAGGCGTAGGCAGAGTCAGTTAATTTAGGTCCCATGTATAGGTGGCGAGCCCACATCTATCGGGCACATAAATCGTAATATATATTGCTAGATCGTATAAGAGGAATGCTGCTGCCCATTCCTCATCGCTGTGTTTACCCTTAGTCGCCTTGTACGACACCCACGGGATAGATGGGCGTGGTGACAATTGTATTCTGCTCCGCCGTCACGACACGGCGTGATGACAATAACTACAGAAAAAACACAAAAACAACAGCAAACATCTCTGCCAAAGTTATTTCAAGCTCATTTCGTGCGAAGTCTCGAGCGGTTCAAGTGTCACCCTTAAAAGCGCAAACCGCAAATCCCTCGGGTGCAAATAATAACGGGGCTCTTTCACGCAGCCCTGTTATGTAAGCTCTCACGGCCGCACAGCTCACCTATACAAAATTAACACTGCATTTTCGCGACAGCAAAATAGGAGAAAGCACTTTAGTTTAAGCTTTAGCCAACTTTTCAGGTAAATGGTTTTGTCGTAATTACTCGTGTGGCGTGACATTTAGGCTACAGTGTTTGGGTGTATTGTTCTAGATTCTTTGTCGTACAGCCGCCCCTCCGCCCACGCTAGCCAAAAATCGGTTCATAAAAGACGGAGTTTCGCGGGAACAAACATAAAAACAGAAAACATACGGGTACGAATTGAGTACCTTTGTTCATTGGTTAAAAATTATTATTTGAACTCAGTACTTCCTAGATACATACATAAATCTAGTCATCACTGCAGTGGTAGTCACAGGTGTATAAACACCTACGTTTCGCCAATTATGTCAGGTGCCATGTAATGTGGTGGTAAGGTGGCGAGCCTTTTGCCATAAATCGCAGTACGAGGAACGCCGCCACCCATTCTCATCGCTGTCTTTATTTACCCTTAGTCGCCTTGTAAGACACCCGCGGAAGCGGGATTGTACACACTTACGAACGTACACACGGCTAGATATTCAACCACCCAGATACCTTTTCAATATTGTATATTTAATTTAGTCTTTTTAGATACTATTATTAATATGACTAACTCTTTGATTTCTCCACTGCTGGAGCTCAGGCCTACCCTATGGATAGAAGAATATAGGGAGAATGGGCCATAACCCACCAATCTAGCCCAGTGTGGGTTGGTTGGTATCACCAACTGCAGATGCAGCTAGAACCATCGGCTCACAGTGCCTTCAGAAGCACGGAGGAACTCGAAATCATAGGTTAATTTTGGTCACTGATCCAAATGCCAAAGGCCTTAGCGAACATTACTTGGTTTACGCAATCGCGGGCCGTACCTACCGGCTAAGACAGTACTCTATCGAGCTCCTAAAAAAATTAAATAAACCAGGACAAGAGATATTCCCGTACACTGAAGATGGTTTCCTTTTCAAGTCTTAATTATTTTTTGACACTCGATATTCACTTCTGATGTTGATTACCAAGCATTCTCGATCAATACCTATTCAGATGAATTTTGCGACTACAGAAAGCTTCATGTTCAAATTTTATAAATATTTGAATCATTTTTTTGTTAACGCATCGCATCAAAAAATCACGCCTTTCTCCCCTAAGGGGTAGGCAGAGGTGTTTTAATTAAAGCTTGAGCTAATCGTGATATACCTACCTACGTCAACAGTATTACTGTATTTATTTACATACATACATACACTTATGTATAAGTCACGCTCAAATATCCCCGAAGGGGTAGCCAGAGGACAATTAACACCCACGTTTCGCCAATTATATTAGGTCCCATGTAATAGGTGGCGAGCCTATTGCCATTTATCGGGCACAAAAGTCGCAGTAGGTACATAGCTAGGTGGTATAAGAGAAACGCTGCTGCCCATTCCTCATCACTGATTTATCCTTAGTCGCCTTGTACGACACCCACGGGAGAGATTTGGGATGGTGACAATTGTATTCTACTCTGCCGTCACCACACGGCAAAGAGAATATATTTTTGTAATATGCAGGCACTTGAGGATTTTAAAAATTCCTTTACTAACTTCTGCGGTTGCCTTAGAGTCCTCGAGAAGCATTTCGATTGGTATTTTTCGAGAAGTCCGTGCTCAAGCGCGAATTCTCCAAGGGGTCTCGACAACAAATGGATGCTGCAAGTATGATGCCTTGGGCGCTTGTTCGCGAAAGTTTTAAGTACTCCTCTCAATGAGCTGAGCGTAGCCTTAAAGCGGGGCGTGGGAATCGCGCAGAAAAATGTTTTACGAATCCGGATAAAATGGCGCTGAGCACAGGTACATTAATAAAGGAAAGAAAGTTAGAAAAATTTCGTAATATTATGTGTCTTGATGCGGTGGTCTGCAGAGGATGGGGGTTCGATTCCCGCACCAGGACAAATTTTATCGAATTTTTCTAACATTTATTTATTGTTCAAATAAAAATCAAATCACACCTATTTATCCCCGAAATTATAGGCAGAGGTGTATTAACACGCACGTTTCGCAAATTATGTCAGGCCCTATGTAATATGTGCATATCAATCGCCCAGCGTTGCTCTTCTATCAGATAGCAATATATTGCGATTTACGTGCCTGATAGATGGCAATTGGCTCGGCACATTATAATAACATGGGACTTAAAGTGGGCGTTAATTCAAAACTGTCTACCTTCTTCGGGATAAATAGACCGGATTTGTATCTAAATAAATACAGCGATATTGTTGCCGTAAGTATATCACGAATAGCTCAAGCTTAGGACATGTATTTGAAGGAAAATAATTTAATACGTTTTTCGGTCGAGGCTCTTTTGTATACCTACAAGCGAAATGTAGACAAAGTCAGAGAGGTTAGCTTTGAGGAATTCCCCGCGTACCTGGTTCGTGGGAATCCCAGGTATTCGAGCTTCAGCCCCTAAAGAAATAATTAGTCAAAGGCAGGTATTTAAATATGGCAGAATAGTTTTGCACAATATTTTATCACAAAAGTTTGTTAGCGGAATATTTGCTTCGATATCGGTGTCCTTTGGGAGGTCAAGAATTTGCTCAGGCACGCAGAAAATATTTTCAGCATTCCTCCCAACATTTATGTGACCGTTACATATTTAGGTGGAAGTTATTTTCATAAAATAAGGTCTCATCGTAATATATTATATCATCACTCTTAGGCCCGGTTCACATTGGCGGCACGGCACGTCAAGGGATCCTTCGGCATCCCTACATGTAAGCGTGCAATGCCGTGGTATCCATAAGAGTGCCGAGGTCCTTAGGCACGCCGCTGCGTTCTTAGGTCTAGTCTTGTCGCGGTATCTATCGGTATCCCGAAGACTGCCAAAGCGTTCCGAGGGATGCCGAAGCTGCAGACACGGCATGCCTAGACATTGTTTCTGTACCTGCAACCTTCAAAATTGAACTTTCAACTTTATTTTCTAACAGCCTTACTATTAACACGGTATAAGCCTTGAGCAGTTACTTGGTGTTTTGTCTTCGTCTCACAAACATGATTTTGAGGAAAAGAGACAAAACTCTGAGTAACTACTCAATGCTTATACCGTATTTATTAGTAAGGCCGTTACACTTTAATTACATTTTTTTATACGCCGCCTAAAAATACCCTGCCATGCCGTGCCGCCAATCTGCGCCGGCCCTTAAGTAAGAACTGTTTCTCGTAATATCCAGCATTCATTCGCACCCAAAAAAACCCTAACCCAGGAGCCTCCTAACGCTCAGCGCTTGGCGGAGCTCCAATCAAATTAATCAACGTTTCAATTAGCTGTGTACAGCCGACTGTACTCATTAATCTACCTCCACAGCTATGTTCATTTAATCAGAACAAATAAAAGGAGCGATGATAAAGTGGCAGAAACCTTTTTGGAATACCTACCTATCTATCTACCTCTGGTTAGCGAAATGTGGGTAGGTGGCGATATTTAATTTCCGAAATCCAATCCGGTTTGTTTAATTTCGCAAATTGGAACTTGGGGCATGATTGCGTTGCTTAATTTCAAAAATCGATTGTGTTGAGAAAATGGGGCGCAATGCAATTTTTAAAATTCATAAATCGAACGTTTCGAAAGAGGAACATTGTGAAGTTTAATTTTAAAACTAGAAGGCTTGGCTAATGTCTTCTTGTAGGTACGATCAATTTGATATGAATAATCTTATATAACGCATAAAATAAAATAATAGATAATACAATAAAAAAAGCTTTCTCCCATTCTATGTTGCCACTTAAGCAATAAAGTATAGGTATGGGAGAGCAAGAGAGTTACTTAATCAGGGTGAGGCTGTCTATAGGGTTAAATACCTAGACGATCAAAATACCTTGACAAGCATTACGTGCTTGGCCAGCATCCATGCAAGCATTCGCATTCATTTCGTCGTTGTCGCCATATATTTTCATCAAGCATTGTCAAGCACGTATTCTGCTTGTCAAGCCCAGTCATATTTGGTAATGGTGAGATTCTGTGAGAGCCGCCTTTGACACACGTTCCGAACTGAACGAAGTGTAGAACTTATGTAAGTTCTATTCATTATAAGAAAGCATCCCCTAATTAGACCATAAACTTGAGTGCCACTAAAGTAATGTTGTGTAGTCTGACCTTCCTTTTTATTCAACTTAGAAAAGCGAATCATGTCTGCAAAACTATTTCATTCATGTTCATCTGTCTCTCTCACGCCATCCTATAATCCAGGATGAGCGAGAGAGACGGTTAGATGCGCACAAAAGAAATCGGCCTGCTGAAACTTTCATGGAATTACTTCTGACACGAATGGAGATTTACACGCTAAGTTTAAAAAGGAAAACGTGTATAGGCATCGTGTAGGGTTATTCAGAAGGGTCATCGATTTCCAACCTTTTTCTGTTCGAAGTAAAGTACAGAATTGATTGGGAAAGACGACAGTTCTAGCTTGGCTCGGTACAGGCTGTATTTTGATGCAACTACCCACCAAGTGTAAATACATTAACACTGGAGTTGAATTGGAACTTCTATACAGAGATAGTTTGTTCTTCTAGGTCACGGATACAACATAAGAATAATTTCTTTTGTCACTTTCTAGAGTAAACATGAGATCATAATTTTATTTCATTTCTAGGTTTGTCGTCAAATTAATCTTCCTGTCCAATAATACACATAAATCTTTTTCATTAGGTACTTTTTGTGTATCATCCATCACTAGCTATTCACTAGATCACTAGATGAAAATAGTGGCTACTACATTAGACAAATTTTAATATTGTCGTTGGTATGACAAGGTACTAAAGTGTTCAAATCTACTTATGATGCTGGCTGTACACACTAGCTTTGGCTGCTACACTCACTTAGATACTTATTGGTTTATGTCACTGGTCCTGGGAAATCTTCCTTATGCTGCTGGCATATCCTAATAGTGCCTTTTTAAGGACCATACAGCTGCTACCGTGTTTCGGGGTAAGCGTAGACCGTGGTGGGAAGCCAAGCTGTGTTGGAGGGTTTCCTCGATAGCAGGGAGGGAGTCTAACTGCTTAAAGCTGGGTTTTCACGGTCCTAGTTGACTAGGACCGGGTGCACTCGGATGACTGCTCGAAAGTTACTCGTATTGTATATACACTTAATCTGAGCGCACTCGGACGCCGGCATCCAATCGGAGACGTCCGAGTAGTCATCCGAGCCCACTCGGTCTGAGTGAACTCGGACTGTGAAAGCCCGGCTTAAAACCTAAGCCAAAACCTTGAGCAGTATGGATTGGAATGTTGTCATCTCCACTGAACCCTTCGTCTCTTTGTCCCCAGTTATCGACTGCGTGGTGTCAAGCTGGGGTCCATGGTCGGAGTGCGACACCAACTGCGGTTCGGGCAGCATGATGAGAACGCGGCAGGTGCAGCAGTCGCCGGCTCGCGGGGGCAGACACTGCCCCTCCTTAGTCCAGAGGAGGGCATGCCAGGAGCACCACGGCTGTTCCTCGGATAGCGACGTACCATTGAAAGGTTTCGAAATGCGCATTATTAATTCTTGAACAGTGCCCCTAGAACGAACTTTATATTAAATAGGGATTTTGTTCACTTTTTATACATATCAAAGTGAAAATGAAAATGAAAATGAAAATATGGTTTATTCATATAAGGTATGATTACATACACTCATGAATCGTAAAAGAAATAACGTTAAACACTGGAAACGAAAAGAAAAACAGTTTCCAATATTTAACGTTATAAGCTACACCATCCGTTCGTAAACTACCAGGAGGCCTTGTTCTGAGAAGAACGGGCAAGAAACTCAGCAAGTTTGTTCCTCCCTTTACATGAAGTTATGAGTTAATGAAAGATGTCATAAAATGTTTTAATTTATTAGATATCCTATTATATTCAATCTTATCATATTAGTTATCATATTTATAAAATATATTTAATTTGAATGTTTATGGACATCTTTCATTGAGTATAAAAAAATATATATAAATTATTACTGGTAGTTAGCATAGCTTAATTTACTTGTTTAAAAATAATTAAAACTAATACAGTAATATACATGTCATTTAGTCTCATTATCATACAAAATCTATATCCACGCATCTTTATCGTTTATGTAGTCTATAACCGTATAATATCCCTTTTTCACTAGTCTTTGTTTAATTTGGTTTTTAAATTTAAGATAAGGGAGTTCCGTTAAAGATCGTGGGATTTTGTTGTATATTTGTATACATTTCCCCAAGAAAGAACGACCAGTTTTATGCAGACGGAATCGAGGAAAGGCTAGTCTACTTTTATGCCTGGTACTATATTTATGGGTAAATAAGTTAAAGTCAAAATTCGTTTGAATCAATGATAACAATATACTTATGAATCGCCAAAACGCTATATAAAAATAGAGGATGCGCTAAATTATATTGCGTTAAATTATATCTTAACTAACTCGAATCTTACACACATCACAACTTTGAAACTTGAAGTTAAAATAGTTGCAAACCTAATTTGAATATAAGTAATATGGCTTAAAATATATGTAAAAATTGCACTTTTCTTTATGCTGAGATAAGACACTCATTCTAACGGGAATTTAATCAAAATTAAGCTTGTTTCTAAGAATTTTTTTATTTCGAAATTTTAATAAATTTCAGAATTAGAAGATTTTTAACCAATTTTTCTTTTCAAAAATTTTTCTTACTTTTATTTATAATGTTTCTTCATAATAAGCCTAGGTCATGCAATGACCTGCAACAATTTAAAGTTATCCAATGTGACCTTCAGTAAAAGATTTTTTTTAACTCAATTTACCATCAATTTATTCCAATTTTCCTACTCCTCGCTATACTTAACAAAACTTTCGCAACTCCATGATTAAAACCAATTAAAACTCTGCACGTCTACCAAAAAAATAAAAAAGAATTGAAGGTGGATTGGATTTTTATAGGGATTTTTCTAACTTCCTTTGGCGTGACTTTGAGACCTCATATTTAATAAAGATGCTATACGCCCGACTCAGCGTTACATAATATGAAATTCAAAAGAGTTCTTATGCTTATGAGATAAGATATCCTCTTGAACAGAACCAAAGGCATCGATCCTTAAGATTGAAATTAGGAAGGCAATGAAGCTTGCAATAAAGTTGCTTTTGTACGATATCAATAATCTTCAATGCCGTGTGGTGACGGCAGAGTAGAATACAATTGTCACCACCCCAAATCTCTCCTGTGGGTGTCGTACAAGGCGACTAAGGATAAATCAGTGATGAGGAATGGGCAGCAGCGTTTCTCTTATAGCACCTAGCAATGTACTGCGACTTTTGTGCCCGATAAATGGCAATAGGCTCGCCCCCTTTTACATGGGACCTAACATAATTGGCGAAACGTGGGTGCTAGTTCACCTCTGCCTACCCCTTCGGGGATATAGGCGTGATTTATGTATGTATGTCTGTAATAATCTTCAAGGAGCTTCGAGGACTTCGATGGCGTAGTGGCATAACGCGCTCGGCATTTGATTGCGTAAACTAAGGGCCGATTCACCGTCTCTCATAGAAACTAAGTTTAATAAAACTTGGTTTTGATTAATGCAAACTTGGTAGCGGAACTCAGTTTAGAGCATAAACCGAGTTCAACTTGAACTTTACATTCTGCGGTGAAATCGGCCCTTAGCAATGTTCCTTAAAGCCAGTCATTGGTTCATCATAATTATCACCAGTCCTTCAATGTCCCCACTGTTGAGGCACAGGCCTTCCCTATAGATGAAAGAATATGGGGAGAATGGACCTGGACAACCCACCACGCTGGCCCAGTGCGGATTGATAGGTATTAATGACTGCTGATGGAGCCGGGACCAACGGCTTAACGTGACTTCCGAAGCACGGAGGAACTCGAGATAATATATTTTTGGTCCCCATTCCCGTGACCGGCCTTAGCGAACATTGGTTAGTTTACGAAACTGCATGCCGAGCACTGCGCTAGCGAGCTTCTTTTAAGCAAAATCTTTTTGAAATCTTTTAAGCAAATATGATGCCACAGAACTATGAACATCTACTTAGGGACTTGGAATAAAGCCTTTTAGATGTTCGAGTCCCTGGGCGTAGTAATATAATCTCTAAACCAGATTTGAAACAAAGGAATATGTAGAACAGACATCATTCGTCTAAGATACGTTTCAACTTGAACCGCATTGTCATACATACTTAAGAGCCATGAATGTGGTGACGGCAGAACAGAATACATACATACATACATAAATAAATCACGCCTATATCCCCGAAGGGGTAGCCAGAGGTGAACTAGCACCCACGTTTCGCCAGTTATGTTAGGTCCCATGTAATAGGTGGCGAGCCTATTGCCATTTATCGGGCACAAAAGTCGCAGTAGCTAGATGATATAAGAGGAACGCTGCTGCCCATTCCTCACGACTGATTTATCCTTAGTCGCCTTGTACGACACCCACGGGAGAGATTTGAGGTGGTGACAATTGTATTCTACTCTGCCGTCACCACACGGCATAGAACAGAATACAATTGTCACCATTCCCATCTCTCCCGTATCTGTATCGTAGTGTCGTTAACACGACATTACGACATAACGATACCCACTACGATATAGATACGCTTATCACGCCCTCCGAAGCACGGAGGAACTTGAGATGAGATTATACATTTTTAGTCGCCCTTAACTAACATCGGTTACTGCCGGTTTTTTGATACATCAATTGTTAAAAATCAGTCTGATATTTAACCATTAGTAACAATTTTTGTAACAATTTTTGTAACAATTTTTGTAACAATTTTTGTAACAATTTTTGTAACAATTTTTGTAACAATTTTTGTAACAATTTTAGTTATAATTTTAGTAACAATTTTAGTAACAATTTTAGTAACAATTTTAGTAACAATTTTAGTAACAATTTAAGTAACAATTTTAGTAACAATTTTAGTAACAATTTTAGTAACAATTTTAGTAACAATTTTAGTAACAATTTTAGTAACAATTTTAGTAACAATTTTAGTAACAATTTTAGTCATAGCGCGCTTGGCCTGTGATTGCAAAAACTAAGCAATGTTCGCTAAGGCCAGTGACTAAAAATTTATTATCTCGAGTTCCTCTGTGCTTCGGAAGGCGGTCATGGACGTTCAGCCGGTGGTCCGGCTGCATTTGCAGTCGTTAATCTCCCTATATTCTTCCATACATAGGGAAGGCCCGTGCCCCAGCAGTGGGGACTTTAAAGGGCTAGTGATGATGATGAACAATTTTAGTTACTAATGGTTAAATGTCAGAATGATATACAAACCGTTAGTAATGATTTTTAACAATTAGTTGAGTTAACTATGGATCAAAAAACCGGCCCTAAGTTTATGCAATCACAGGCCGAGTGCGCTAAGCCATTTCGCTATCAAGCTCCTCCAAATTTTTCTTCGGTGCTAAGTTAATTGAAACTGAAACCGTCTCCAGCAACCGTGTTCCCTTTCATAGGGGCTCTCCTATACATATTCGTTCATTCATTAATTCGCTCTTTCATTCATTCGTTCCTTAGAGCTTCTGATTTCTGCAGCGCCAGTGCCAAGCCAGCTTAAGTTTTCCTGCAGGTACTTTAGTTTTTCCTTGCATTACAAACGAAAAGATGTCAAGGAAATATCAAACACCGCGAAAACAAATGAATCACTTCTTCTTCCTGCCCCGTTCCTAGTTTATCCGGGGTCGGCGCAGTATGTTTCCTCTTCTATTTACATAGGTCAGACTTCATCAAGACCACTCCCTTTTTATTCATATCTATTATTCCCTTTTTATTCGAGGTGCTAGTGATGAACGAATGTATAGTAAAGAGACGGAACGGACCATGTCGAGAGACCGATGAACTGAGAGAGTGATTGGCATGACAACATACCAATGCGTCCGCTCAAAATTTTGGATTAGGTTTTACTACCTGCCTTGCCTGACACCCCCTCTTTGAGTATGGTGGTGTTGGTGGTTTGCCATCCAACAGTTGGGTGCCCTAAGGTGCTTGTATAGTCGACTTTTACGACAACCCTGGGATGAGTCGTGGCTGGCACATTCTACGTTATTTCTTTTGCTCTCAGGCTAGTATGGTACTATTAACGAGTGGAGTGGAATGAATGAATGGAGCTCCTCTCTTCATACTTAAGTGGTATTTTCTTTCATAATTTTAGCCGAGACTGCGATGATCTTGCCTGGAGAGCTCTCCGTGAGCCGCCACTCAAACGAGACGGTCGACATTCGGAAGAATCTTCGCCTGAGGAACCCTGACGATCCGGAGTCCAACTCGCACAGAGAGTAAGTTTTTTTATAGCAAACTCCAGTGCGTAACTAACATTTTTCGGTTTTCGCCAACTAAGTTAGTGCCCGTGTAATCGGTGGCGAGCCTATTGCCATCTATCGGGCACATAAATCGCAGTATATTGCTAGGTGGTATAGGAGGAATGCTACTGCCCATTACTCGTCGCTGTGTTTAATTACCTCTTAGTCGCCTTGTACGACACCCACGGTAGAGATGAGGGTGGAATTCTGCCCTGCCGTCACCACACGGCTGCGCAAGGAGTTTAGAGATCATCAATGTCTTAAAAATAACCCTCTATGCTTTGAAATCTGCAAGCAGGTGCACGTGAAATTGGCTATAGCTTGAAATCAGATGAAAGGTCAGTGACATTGCGCACTCGGCCTGCGATTACATAAACTATGCAATGTTATTCGATTTTAATTTCAACATTATACATATAAATGTTAGAAAAATTAGTACAAAGATACGATCGTCTTGGTTGGCCGAGCGGTCAGACACCTGCCCGGATAGCAGCGAACGAGGGTTTTATTAGCGCATCAAGACCATAATTTTTCGAAATTCTTTTTCTACCCACCAAAATCTTTGTACTACGTAATGTTCTCTAAGACCGGTCTTTGGATGGGTGACTAAAAATTTATTCCCTCGAGTTCCTCCGTGCTTCGGAAGGCATTTTTGACCGTTGATCACGGCTGCATCTGTAGTCATTAATACCCACCAACCCGCATTGGGCCAGCGTGGTGGGTTATACTCCATTCTATCTTATCTTATCTTATCTTCTATCCTTAGGGTAAGCCTGGCAGTTGAGTGGGGTGGTGGGTTATGCCCCATTCTGCCTATATTCTTTCATCCTTAGGAACGGCCGGTGCCCCAGCAGTCAGGATATTAAAAGGCTAGTGATGAAAAGGTGCCTAAATGCATTTTTGTCGCAGGTACTGCGTGCAGTTCGAGGTGACAAAGGTGTCCAAAGCGTGCCACACAGATTCCGACTACAAGTCCCTGAGGGAAGGTATGTGGGACGCTTTTTGGATGTATCAAAGAATCAAACCTATTAGAGGAAAAACAGGCTGATTACAGCGTAACAAAGTTTTAACCCGGATCCAGACGAGTGCTAGTGTAACTAGAGCCAGGTGGATCCAGACGAGTGTAACGTTTAATGTAATCTAACGTGTAATGTAACACGGATTCTACGTTAGGACGGCACTGCGAACGTTACAGTAACTCGTCTGGACGTAGAATTCGTCGTAAGCTAACTTGGAATTACTTACACGTTACACCTTGTGGCGTTCTTGTAATGCGACCGCCTTTGATTGTTTGTCTATGTTTGACAAACACAATGTTTTTCACTAAGTGACAGTTGTCAAATTAATTAGATGAGAATTTTATTCCGAGCTAGAGAGTATGGTTATTTTCTAAGCCTTATAAATATTATTTCCGATTTATGTTTATTGTCCAGTTTGTATATATTGTAACCGTGTACATATTTAGAAGTACAGTCAGTTACTTTTATGAACCCTGCCTTTTACTACCACGGAACACATCCGCAACCACCAAGATTGCACCCGGCCATACAACTTCCCAAATTGGTGACCCCGACGTGATCGTCAAGAGCTTTGGGTGTAATATCATTGGCAATTGACCGGCGCGGGATGGGAAGCTGCGTTGGACATGCGGATAGCCACTACGAAGAAATTTTCGTCGTGTGAAACGGTACCACACCCCAAGCTGTGGCGTCGAGCGCCCCCTGGCGCATTCACCGTTTCCTACATTCGCAAGTTCAAGTGACGTCTCCGCGGGAGTTGCAGTTGGACACATGCATGCATTGGACTAACTGCGCATTATACCATTTGTGCACATCGCTCACGCAAGTACTATCGGCATCATTATTTGGAGTATTTTTTTTAAACATTTTATTATTATTCCAAGTAATGATCTTTAGTTAGTTGTATAAAGCGTGTTCGGAGTATTGATTTTTACGTTATTTTATGAAAATTATTTTTTTCAACTTGTGTAATGTGTTGCATGTTATTTTCGTCTTGTGATTTTTTATACAAATCAGTTGAGAAATGGATTGATAGTTTGGGATGTTGTCAAACAATAGTGTCTCTGTATTTTAAATACGTTTTCGGAAATAGAATAACAAAGTAGAAGCAGTAAATTCGTAAACAAATATCGACTAACTTACAGTTTGTTTTTATCACATTTCACATAGTATTTGAGGTTTAATCTCTCTTGTCATTATCATGGCACTTGCGTAATGTTTTCTTTGTTGCATTTCATTAATTTCCCATACTTAAAACATAAATTATCGTATGATTTTCATCAAAAACACTTTCGTAAACAATAAATTCATTGTTTGTTAAGAAATGTCTTTTTGACATTTAACGCCAGTCATTCGGCGCGGCCGCCGTTCCTATAGTGACGTCGCCGCGTACGCGAAGTAGGTGATAGTCTATAGATTAGTTTTATTGATCGCATATTCGGATATTCAAAATTCATTCTCCTTTTATAGAATTTACTTCAAGGAGTGAGAATAAGGTATTTCGTTTCAGTGAACATCAGAGTATCTTCGTTGTATTATTTTATAATAAATAGACGTATTTGTCTGTAACCGATTTTACTAGTCTATCGACTTAGATTGACTTGACACTGTTGTACGATATTGTGTCCCATCCTTTCTTTTCCAATGTGGCTCCGTCGAGGCCGGTCTGCAAAGAATTAATAAAGGAAATTCGCTGCAGCCGCTCCGGAGCTCACAACTTCAGAAATGCGACGTGTGTCCTGGCCGGCGTCATGCGCCCGCGCGCCATAACGCGCAATTAGAATAGAAGGAGCGGCAGATTGCCGCTCCAACTTCTTACTCCAATTGTAATGTGATAGGGAGGCTCATATAGGGTTCTCTTCCCCCCTATGTGCCAGTGTCTGGGTGAACACTGATGCCAACCTTAAAGCCCCCGTCATCGTGACCACCACTTTGGTAATGTGCCAATGACCTCCGGTAAGCGACCCATGGAGTGTTGATTCCATCTGTATGACACCGAGGACCTAAGTGTTGGTGACAATGGTGTATTTGAACATTATTGTGTTAGAATATTGTAATACGGTATCATGTAACTTAAATATAACGTTAGTTAAGTGGTAAGGGAAAGGATCCTTCTCGTAGTTAATGTAATAATAAAATAATAAGAATATTTCCAACAATAAGAATATTTTGTCATTGTAACTTAGTTTAACCAAACGTGATATTATATAAAAATTAACCTTGTACGATTCCAGAATATTAGAATAAGCATGGTCTTAACTACAATTGTAATGTGATAGGGGGGGAACAATATATGAGTTTGCCGTATTTGTTTGTTTTATTTCCAGTATCCCTAGTACTGGTGGCGCCCTTCAGAAAGCGAGGAGACACTCAACCCCTTTTTTTTTTTTTTTTTTTTTAACGGGGTCAAAAATGACTGTTTACGCACATCCCACGGCCCCGGGACTTGGGCCGTGGGGGTGTGTGGGACTCCCCGCCCCGGTTCTTCGCCCTAGGTAAAGTGGGGAAGAGGGCTTCAGCGGCGCCTTCTCCCAAAATCCCCCACTCTACTTCTTTGTCCGTTTCCGGGCTCACCCTGCGCGTCAATAGATGCAGTCGCGGCTAAAACCCACGCGCTCGGCTCCATCCATCGGCGCAGCATACCGAAGAACAAGTATGCTGCCGCGGCAACTCCAGGCTACAAACCTGGACATTGGGAAATGTCGTGTCCCGCCCAATGTCCAGGGGCCACTTACGGGACGACGGTGCCGGCGTAAATGCGCCGACGTCGTCCAGCCCTCTTTCGCCTGAGGGGATGGGCGTTGGGGTCGTCCTCCCTGCGCCTCTCCTCGGCCTCCTTTTGGTCCATTACCGCTTCGCAAAAAGCGGCAACGGCCTCCCATGCAGTGTCGCTTCCGACCATAGCGTTGACTATGTTCGGAAGCGACAGGTCACCACCTATTGCGGCAGTTAGGTTAGCCCGCTCCATGGCCCATGCTGGGCATTCCTGGACCGTGTGGTCCGCCGTGTCCTCTACGGCGCCGCATTGTACACTCAACCCCTGCAATAACTCCACCAACTTGTAACACCCCGAGACCGAACGGACCCCGAGCTCTCCATCTAGCCGGAGTAGCAAATGTAGCATATTGCCCCAAAGCATGCAACAAATGTGACATAGGAAATATTTCATTTGTTTTTCGTGTGTATTTTTTTCGCGTGGTTTGAACAATTTGTTTACATTGTCTTTTGTTTTTACGTGTAATGTTGTCTGCATATTGACAACTTATGTTGTTTTTGTTGACATGTCGACATATAAATTTTTAGACGTTTGTGTTTTGTTTTCGCCACATCACGCGCCCACGGAATAGCAATTTTTCTTTTCTGTCCGTTCTCTCTCTATTTTATACAAATTAATTTTAATTTACTTTCGTTTGTAATTTTAGTAGCGTGTTTTCGTTTATAATGGCTGACGAACTACGTTCACGTTTAGCAGCCCTGGAGGCAGAAAATGCAGTTTTGCGTAATCTGCGCGACCAAAAGGAATCCCAACCTCAACGGGAGGGCGAGGTATGTCGCGTGAGTGTCAAACTTCCCCCTTTTTGGTCTGATAGGGTGACAGTGTGGTTCGCACAGGCTGAGGCACAGTTTTTGCTTGCTGGTATCAACACTGATGCCACGATGTACAGTCATGTCCTTAGCCAGATTGACCACAAGATTGCCGGCGAAATCGAGGACATCGTTGTCAACCCTCCGGCTGAAGGTAAGTATCAGAAGCTGAAGGAGACCTTAATCAGCAGACTTTCGTCATCAGAGGAACAGCGAGTGAGGCGCCTTCTTAGTGATGAAGAACTCGGGGATCGGAGACCATCCCAATTTCTCCGTCACTTGCGCTCGCTCGCGGGAACGTCTCTCTCGGACGATAACATCTTGCGGTAATTATGGTTACGTCGTTTACCACAGCACGTACAGGGGATTTTGGCTGCACAAGCTGACTTATCCCTCGATAGAATCGCAGATATAGCTGACAAGATTTTGGAAGCTCAGCCTAGCTCTTCCAACGTGTATGCTGTTGCCACGCCCTCGCTCGATACCGTTATGGCTCGATTAGAGGAATTAACTAAGCAAGTTGCTACTTTATCGACGGGTTTTTCTGTTCGATCTCGAAACCGTTCTTTTTCCAGAAGCCAGTCGACATCACGCAGTAGACGCCTGGCAAAAAACGTTGTTGGTATCATCGCACATTTGGTGCGAAAGCCAGCAAGTGTATTGCTCCATGCAATTGGGCGTCGGAAAACCTAACAAGCAATCAGTAGTAGCGGCGGCATCTGATTGCAAGTCCATCCAACATCACGGCCGCCGTCTTTTTGTCACTGACCGTATCACAAAGCGTCAATTTTTGATTGACACTGGTTCGGATCTTTGTTGTTACCCCCGCAGCTGGTTGTCAGTTCCGCGAAAATCTTCGGACTATGAACTTAACGCCGCTAACGGGAGTAGTATTAAGACATATGGCACTATTCATTTAAACCTCAACTTTGGTCTTCGACGAGCATTTGTTTGGGATTTTGTTGTTGCTGATGTTACGACAGCGATCATTGGCTCAGACTTTTTAGGTTATTACCATCTTTTGCCAGATTGCCGACTCAAGAAGTTGATGGATGGCGTAACGAATTTGTCAGCACCCGCTGTTGCAGCAATGTCGGAACAGCTTAGTGTCAAGGTTGTCGTTACAGGAGATTCCAATTTTGTTAAACTGCTCGCCGAGTTTCCAGAAATCACTCGGCCTCCTGGAATCCCTCGTAATGTTTTGCACAATACTGTGCACTACATTAAGACTACGGATGGCCCGCCTATTTCGTGTCGTCCTCGTCGTCTGGCGCCTCAGAAGTTGATAGCAGCAAAAAAGGAGTTCGACAACATGATCCAAGCTGGCATTGCACGTCCTTCTAAGAGCGCCTGGTCGTCTCCGCTACACATGACCTTGAAAAAGGACAGTAGTTGGCGACCTTGTGGCGACTACCGATCCCTTAACGCCAGAACTGTCCCTGATCGGTACCCAGTCCGTCACATAAATGATTTCGCTCATAATCTCGCAGGATCTAAGGTTTTTAGCCTAATAGATCTCGTAAAAGCATATCATCAGATCCCGGTTTTTGAAGAGGATATACCGAAGATAGCCATCGTTACCCCGTTTGGCCTCTTCGAATTCCCCTTCATGACCTTTGGCCTTCGAAACGCCGGTCAAACTTTTCAGAGGTTTATCGATGAGGTCACACGGGGTCTTGATTTCTGTTTTCCGTACGTGGATGACATTCTTATTTTCTCTGCGGATGAGGCTCTCCACTGCGAACATCTGCGTATCCTTTTCAAACGCCTTCAGGAGTATGGAGTTGTCATTAACTCATCAAAGTGTACTTTCGGCGTTCGGGAACTTACCTTCCTTGGTTTCCATGTCAGCCCAGAAGGTACAAGTCCTCCTCAGGATCGCGTTCAAGCTATTTTGGATTTTCCAGCTCCGAAAACCGTCCAGGGCGTGCGTCGTTTTCTCGGTATGTTAAACTACTACCGTCGATTCGTACCCCAGGCCGCGCAATTTCAAGCTCCATTGATTGATGCAGTAGTTGCCACAAATGGTAAAGGCAATAAACCATTCTCATGGTCGCCTGAACTACTGGAGCAATTTGAAGTTTGCAAACGGAGTTTGTCCAGCGCTAAGCCATTGCAACATCCGGTTAGTGACGCACCTCTTGGACTGTTTACAGATGCATCTTCTGTACATATTGGGTCCTGTCTTCAGCAGCGAGTCGATGGTGAGTGGTTTCCTCTTGCTTTCTTTAGTAAGAAACTTACTAAAAAGCAGACAGAGTGTCCGACTTACTATCGAGAGTTGCTGGCGGTGTACGAAAGTGTACAGCATTTCCGCTATATTTTGGAGGTTCAGAGCGTCACTATTTATACGGATCATAAGCCATTGCTGTACGCTTTCGTACAGCGCAGGGAGAAACTGCCCCCTGCCCAATTAAATCAGCTATCTTTTATTAGCCAATTTACGACTGATATTAAGTATATTAAAGGTGAGGACAATGTCGTGGCTGACGCCTTATCTCGAGTCGAAGCTATTGCTCTTGAACAGGACTATGAAGCCCTCGCGAAGTCGCAAGAGTCAGATAACGAACTATCAGACATGCGTCAGAGCTCCAGTCTCCAGTTGACAAGCGTCGTCGTTCCTGGTACAAACGTTTCCATTTTTTGTGATGTATCCACAGGCAAGCCACGTCCATATTTGACCCCTTCCTTTCGCAAAGCAGTTTTCGATAAGTTTCATAACTTAAGCCATCCTGGCGCACGTGCAACTGCTCGCCTTTTGACAGAGCGTTATGTCTGGCCTTCGGTCAATAAGGATTGTAAGCAGTGGGCACGCGCTTGCGAGGCTTGTCAACGAGCTAAGGTCTCACGTCACAATTCTTCTCCGTTAGGTGATTTCAACCTTCCATCTGGTCGTTTCAGTCACATTCACATTGACATTATTGGTCCTCTACCTTTATGCAATGAGTTTCGCTATTGTTTGACAGCAATTGACCGAGTAACGAGATGGCCTGAGGTTTGGCCTATGCACTCCATTACCGCAGAAGAAGTGGCAGACACCTTAACTAGAGAATGGGTTTCGAGATTTGGGGTACCATCAATCATCACGACAGACCAAGGTACTCAGTTTGAGTCTGACCTGTTTCGTCGACTGATGATTCACTTTGCCACTAAACGAATAAGGACCACATCTTATCACCCATGTGCTAATGGCATGATCGAGCGAGTACACCGCCAGCTTAAGGCTGCTCTCATGTGCCATCATGATTCTTGGGTGCGTTCACTTCCTTTCGTTCTTCTTGGCATGCGTTCCGCGTTCAAAGAGGACATTAAATCCACAGC